>VZRE01001309.1:281249-312218 GCA_013396775.1 Cephalopterus ornatus
CCGGCCCGGCGGGACGGGACCGGCACCGCGGCCGCGAGCCCTGCAGCCGGCGGGGCCGCGTGCCCCCGGCCTCCCGCCCGCGCCGTGCCGGCGGTGGGCATTGCCCGGCCCCTCTCCGGTGCGGCGGCCGTGGGGCAGCGCCTGAGTCGGCGGCGCTTGGCAGGGCTGGCTCCGCTCCCGGACGGGCGGCTCGGCCGCCAGGGCCGAAGGCTCGGCCGAGGCCTGTCCAATCTCGAGGAAAGATGATTTCCGGCTCCGGCGCGGTGGGCGCAGGGCTGTTCCTGGGAATCTGCCGCAGAAGGCCGAAATAAAAGCCTTGTGACTGTGGAGAGAGGAGTAACCGTGACTGTGGAGAGCGCTTGTGTGTGCAGGGCAGTGTTTGTCCGCTCTCGTTGTGGCCCGGGGTTGTTCTTTGCAGCGCAGCTTCCTAATGCGTCCTATAAGTACCTGTAGGATTGAGCAGAGCTGTGCTGAGGGGGCTAGAGAAGAGAACTGTAAAGTTTTTATTTGTAACTGTAGAGTTCCATATTCAACTTCAAATTACATAAAGTTATAGAAAACATTTAGAGGAGCGTTTTTATAATCCTTTGCCAGTCTGTATTTCACCTTTCTGGAAGTTAAGAATGGAAATAAGAGTGGGCAGTGTTCTTAATTGTGCAGCCTTGTGTACGTAGCATGTGGCAATATCATCCTACTCTGTTTTTAAACTTTTGTATAGCTAGAAAGCGTTAGTACTGCTGTAAAGATCAGGACTAAAACTTCAAAATGGTGACTACAACAAACCTGAAGGACTGATGCATTTGACTCTGCATCTTAAGCTCCTACTGCTGTAGAAAATTTCCTGTGTGAAACTTCAAGGCATAGACAAAAGAAATTGAACTAACCTCGTTGGAAGTTTAAAAGCATGTGAATTCGTCATCAGAAAAGTGAAGCAGTTTAAGCATTCCTTCCTACCACTACTTGGTTATGAAGTGTTATTTCTGCTTTTTTTGTTGTTTTTGAATGTATGATGAAGAAATCCTGGGTTTTTTATGTAGTTTTGGGGGGTTTTTCCTTCCCTCCTGACTTGCAGTCTGTTGGAGGGGGGTGCTTTTTTTTTGGTTTTTTAGTACTTCATTCAGGCGAGGCTACTTCTGTTCTGATTAACGCCTTTGTTTTCTTTGCTGACAGTTGGCCTCTGGAGCAGGTTTTACAGGATTATCCCAAACATCTTGTACTGAGTGTAGAAAGTCATTCTCTGGAGTCTGCTCTTCCTCAGTACAACAGAAACTTCCCTCTGACTCTTATTTTCTTAGCCTCACATGCTATCTTGTTGTGAGCACACAAAAACCTTTGTGAACACTGCAGGCTTCTTCTCTCCCATGTCCTCCTGCTCTTACAAGCCGATTGAAAATGTTACACAACCTTGTGAATTTAGATGAGTGCAAGTGCCACCTTTCCACCACTTGAAGCCTCTCCAGTGTGCTGTGTTTAGGTAGTACAACAGTTGAAGTGGATAATGAGGTCTGGGTAGCAAGCTTTTTCTACTTTAGTGCAAAAGATTTGGCATCTTAGCATGTGATTGTGGTAATACTACTTAAAATACTAGTTAATTGATTATGTAATTTCTGTTAAAACCTGAGCAAAAGCCTTATCCTAATTTGCAATCTTCTGTGTCAGTGTTGCTCTCTGTCCTCCCCAGTCCTGGCTGATTTGGTGCCATGTTTGCAGGAGAAGGCAGTGACGTGCTGTGAAATAAAATCTTTGGGTTTTGTGCTTGAATTCCAGAATGCCGGGACTAAGCTGTAGATTCTACCAACATAAATTTCCAGAGGTGGAAGATGTAGTGATGGTCAATGTTCGGTCCATTGCTGAAATGGGGGCCTATGTCAGCCTGCTGGAATACAACAACATTGAAGGCATGATCCTCCTCAGTGAGCTGTCCAGGAGACGCATTCGTTCCATTAACAAACTCATCCGCATCGGGAGGAATGAATGTGTTGTGGTCATCAGGGTTGACAAAGAGAAAGGTATTTGGGGATACTGTGGGTATTTCAAGATTGAATTCATAGAGAGAAATGCAGATAAACTGAGTGGTTTAGGTATTTGTGCATTTTACCAGGGCTACTTTTATTTAGGGCACTTAAGCAAAATAGACCATCATTGTGCCATCTGATACCTATGATCGTTCTTCTGTTCCTCTATGTTCTTTGGGAATTGGGCTAATGAGAGTGATTCCTCTCAGTAAAGATTTGCTCAACTGGGTCCTCACCAGCTCAGTAAATGAACCAGAGTGAAGTGGAATTTTCTTTTGATATCTTCAAGTCTTGACTGAAGGGAAGGATCATCTGCTGTAGAGATAAAAATCCAGATGCTAAGCATTTAATGTTCATAATCTGCCCTGTTCATTAACAAGTCTCAAACCTTGTCAATAAAACAGACGACAAATATGTAATTATTGTGCCACATTACCTCTGTAGAGTGCAAGCTGAGATTGTACAGGCAACTTTGTCTCTTCCTGTCTTTTAAACGTTTGAATCTTTGAAGAATTTTTTAAATGAATTTTCTATTTAGAAGATGTTGGATTTTGATAATACAGTTCCATGCAATCTCTAAAATCTATATCCAGGTATAAAGAAATAATAAAAGCTGAGCACATCTCCTAGAAATGTTACTGTCGGTATGATGTTTGTCAAGTAATAGGCTTTTCTAGAATACTCCTGAAACTGCAGTTAAGTCTGAGATTAAGTAATAAATGACAGGATAAGGAAAAACAGAGAGGGAAGAAAGACAAACACTTACTTCTTCAGCTAGATCTGAAGTGAAATAAGTTTCCCAGCATCTCTAATGAAAGAATACTTCCTTTTACAAATTAATTTTATTCTCATATTAACATCTTGAACTCACCTAGTGGTCTTTTATTGAATCTACGGAGCAACCTATAGTTTGTGAGAAATACGTGAAGGCCTTTTCAAATTTAGAAGAGGTGGTTCAAAAGAATTTTTTTCATGGGCTTTTTTCCCAAAAGGGTATCCAAGAAATTAGAGTCAGAATTTCAGGCCAAGCCTATTTTGTTAGGAAACCGCTCAGAGCTAAACAGGTGGAGTGCCAGCCTTGATTGAAATTGCATTGAACACTACAAAAATATGCATTAAACTTGCTTCTTTGTATGCTGCTATGTTTGTTTTTTTTTTTTCCCAAACTGTGTGCAGCAACATACAAATGGATTCTGGATTGCTGAGATATGAAAATTTATTCAAAGTCTGCAGAGAAAACATTAAGGCAGTAATTTAAGAAAACACCAGACAAAGTATTTGCTATTTTAAGTATTTGCAGTTGAAAGAAAAATTTTATATCCTAATTTGGATCACAATTAGTTCAAATCCATTGAGGTTTGGTCTTGTTACTTTCTGCAGCAACGTATAGAGATAGTGTAGGCAAGGGGCAGATCCTGAGCCAGTGTTTGTTCTTTATGAGTTTCTCTTGAAGCAGTCAGACTTAGTTTGCACAATGGCTGACACTTTCAAAATCATCTTCCTCAATAGGTTATATTGACTTGTCAAAAAGAAGAGTATCTCCAGAGGAGGCAATCAAATGTGAAGACAAATTCACAAAATCAAAGACTGTAAGTTGCCTGTCTGTATTCAGGCACTATGTATTTCCAGCTTCTTTCTTGAATGACCAAAATGCACAGATGTAAGATAGTATGAAAATGAAGTATTGTTCTCATGTATTAGTCGTACTCTAATTTTCATTTACCCATGCAAGGATATATAACCAGTTCATCTGACCATGAGTTCTCTGATAAACTGCTTCTTAATTAATGAATAGATCAAGAAGTATGTCAGTTGAAAATTTATGATGTAAAGGGGTGTATTTAAAAGATTATATTTAAACCCAAAAGTATATGCTGGTTTAGCACACTGTGGGCAACTATTTATTGAAAAGACACATGTGTGGTTTCAGTCTCCCATCCTTACTGCTGTATGGTCTTAGCACTTCTGGGCAGAAATTTTTGTCTCCTTTCAGTATTTGTTTTGGTTTTTGTAACTCTCCTGTGTTCCAGGTTTACAGCATCCTTCGCCATGTTGCTGAAGTCTTGGAGTACACTAAGGATGAGCAGCTGGAGAGTCTGTTCCAGAGAACTGCCTGGGTATTTGATGACAAGTACAAAAGACCGGGATATGGTGCTTATGATGCATTCAAGCATGCAGTCTCGTAAGGACACCTTTTACACTTCTAGGGGCTTATTTCAAATTGCAGAGAAGTGTTTCCTGAAATAGAACCATCATCACGTTCTTTTGGGTTGTTTTGTTTGGGTTCCTTTCCCAGAGTCAGTATTGAGAATATACTGGTCAAGTAAACCTAGTAAATTTTTGTATCAGTCTTCCAGTTGCTTGTTGTAGGTTTCTCTGTCTTATTGATTTTTTCCAACTTCCTGACTTTTAATTGGTACAGATGAGTCTATGACAGTTCTAACAGGAAAAAACACTGATTCTGGTTTGTCTGTCAGAATTTGTCTGTCCCAAGCAGGTTTTATCAGAAATATCTAGCTCAGTGTCTGAAGATATTTCTACTCGGAGCTGATTGTCACTCTTTGCACTGCCTGTGCAATGGAAGAGTGACAATTTCTTTTTTAAATGCAACAAGCTGGCTCATTACTTCTCTACACTTCCAAACTTCAAGAATGGGATCATGAACTTAGAAATGGAAATATTAACAGAAAGAGATGAAAATTATGATGCTAAGGAAATATATACTGAGATAGACTGCTTTTATATTTTTAATAATCTGATATTGTAATTTTCTTTCAGAATTAAAGTATTTGGTTTCCCTCTAAAGTATCTATTGTGAAATTATCAATCCAAAACTAGATTTTTCAATAAACATTTTTAGTTTTACTCTTTTATGCTACATGAATTGGAGTTGAACACTAGATGGCAGTAATAAAAGTTTCAGAAATCACGTTGACTAGGAAGTAGGAGGGCAATTGATAGTATTTTTAAATAGCTTAAAACCATCTCTGTGTTTTGGAGGAAGAGGCAGCTTGTGTCCTTGTTTAGGCTCTGTTTTGTTTCACATTATAATAATTTTCTGATGAGAACAAATTTACTGGTATAGGGCAAATCTGGATACATTGCTGTAAAAGGAAATCCAGATAACTCTTACCTGATAAATACTTAATTAAACACCTGTATACCAGAAGAAAAAAACCAACCCTCTAGTTACACTGGCTGTTTTAGCTTTTCTTGTACTCAGGAAAATTCCTGAGCACAGGCCTTTTGTTGCTCATTTGCTGTTCAGTTTGGAGCACAAACTTCTGAAGCTATCAGTGCTCAAAACATCTTTCCATCAATAATGCCTTAAGATTTCTGACAATGGACTGCAGTTTTTATTTCCTCATGTTGTACTCCTACATAAACCTATAACAATAGAGCAGAAAAATGTGGATATTTCTGCCTTATTGTTGCTGAAGTGCTACGATCACCACAGTGTTCTCTCTAAGAACTTGACTTACTGTTCCTTTCTTGAGGGATTCCAGCAAAAATTGGAAAGTATATTTACGTTCTGATTAGTAAAAAATTAAACATTGGAGACCTATTTGGTGAAAGCCTACCAAAAGCTTATGAAAGTAACTCGAAGATTTAACAGGAGAGTTTGTGAATAAAGCAGAATTTGTATGTCACATAAATCACTTCTGCCATACAGGTTCGTATTTTGATGTGTTAAATCTGTCATATTTTTGGGTTCCGTTTGCTTGTTTGGCCCTTCTGCTATCTCTATTGAGTATACAAAAACATGAAAGATGATGTTGTATTAGCAGCAGAGACCAATCTCCGTTACTGCTTCTGGTTTTGGGGCTGTTTTGTTTCATGTTTGCCTGCTGGTAATATTGTAGGGGACCTGGTATTTTTTTCAGAAAACTGTGACTCTCGTCTCTGCAGAACAGCAACAGTTTTTGTGAGGAGTTTTTTGGTTATGTTCTCAGTTTCAGATACATTTGGGATAAGTTTAATGCAGCAATAGAAAATTGACACCAGTTCTTCAAACAAGAACTGCTAATTTATATTGGTAAACAGTTTAAACAGTAAAGAGTTTGCTTCTGTGATCTCTGAATTTTAAAGTATTAGCTTGCAATTTAAAAAAGTCTTTATCCTTTCTTTAGTCAAGAATGCAGCCAGCAGATAAGCATCTGTCTGTGATCCAGTTACTGTTAAAAAGGAGTAAAGAATAACATGGAATGAGTATAGGTTACTTTGTAGAATGAAAAACATCTCAGCCTTGGCCATATCGATCACCACCACTGGTCTGCTCTGGCCTCCAATCGGGAGGCCTGGAGACACACTATTCACAATGCTGCAATATCTTTTGAAAATACACGCAGGATCACTCTCGAGGAGAAAAGGCAATGCAGAAAGAACCGTGTCCTTTCAGTACCACCTGGGGAGTCATTCTGCTGTGCCTTTTGCAACCGGACGTGTCTATCTCGCATTGGCCTTTTTAGCCATCAGCGCGCTTGTAGCAAGCGTGGGTAGAGTCCTTCACAAATCTTCGTTCGCGAAGCCTAGCCATGATGAGGAGAATGAAAAAAATCTTGAAACATTAAAATAATTCAACCTCCCCAGATTAATCATGGATTCGCTGTCATGTGATATGAGTTTATCTTCTTATTGGAGGAAACATAAATATCAAGTATCAATAGATACTTGTCTCATTCCACGTATCATGTAGAAGTGGAGGCGGACAGAAGTCATTCCTTTGCTGTAGAAAAACTTAAAAATCATTCAGATGATTCCTTCCAGGAACAGATTGAGTAAGCTACTTACCTGCTTTGTTTGCCAATAGAAAATATTTTGAAAATAGATGTGTTTATTTTCTTCCAGTGTTTCAATGGGCTCTTTAGAAACTTCCCTGTTTTCTTTGCCTAGTGGATATCTAGGATTATTCACAAGAATATAGAAATAGTGCCAGAAGTTAATGTTGTGTCATATTCCACTTCAGTATAACTTCTGTAACATTGCTTTGCTTGGCTCAGAGACCCTGCAATCCTGGATAGCCTGGACCTGACAGAGGAAGAGAGACGTGTATTGATTGACAATATTAACAGACGCCTGACACCACAAGCAGTCAAAATCCGAGCTGGTGAGTTCTTCCCAGATGCTCATTGAACACATCTTGACATTTAGTTAGTGTATCTTGTCGCAAACTATAAATTCAGTTAAAACTAGTGGTTTGTAATGCTGATATTTGAGTGGAACTGTTTAGGATTGAGACACCTTAATCAAGGATTGCTTTTCAAAATGTCTCTGTGGGTTCTACCCCAAAGTACAAGGTGGTTTGGCTTTTATTTTTCCTCTGGAACTGGATTCCTTGGGACACAAAGTGGTAGTTACGACATCCAATGCAGTTTGTCATGTTGCATTGGCACACAATGAACTTAAGTATTTCATAGTTATTACTGCATCTACAATATTCTTTTTCGTTATTCAGAATTTTAAATTAATTGATTCCCTGACAGGATGACTGATCTCTGTCAGCACAGCTACAGCATATATTTTAGCCACTTGTCCGTGGACATATGAAAATGGTATTTCTAGCTGGTTGATTGCAAAACATTTCTCTGGTATTTAATGCTTTTATATTTTCATCTCTCCATGTGAAATGCATAATCATTCCTGTTGAAGTTATTGGATGAGAAGTGACTGAATGTGGGTGTATAATTTTGTATCTTGGCTTTTCAAAGCACAATGTAAAATGATACATGTCTGAAGAATTTATGAAGACCTTTACCTCAACTTACAAATCAAGGAAGTGTAATACCTTCCTCAGATTTGGGAACTGCTGAGGAGTAGTTACTGTGGGTAAACACTGGTTGCTAAAAAGATTTAAAGTTAAAAAGCTTTAAAGATTTTACAGCTTTTGGTAACCTTAAAGTTTCATTATCTGTATTTTTCTGTCCTAGATATTGAGGTGGCCTGTTATGGTTATGAAGGCATAGATGCAGTAAAAGAAGCTTTGAGAGCAGGCTTGAACTGTTCCACAGAGAACATGCCCATTAAAGTAAGTGCCAGTCTTACTAATGGAATCAAAAGCCAAATTTTCTGATGCCCTCAGGTACCAGTAGCATGCAATTGCTCTTGTCACAATCACCTAACTGAGCCTGGGGAGCCATGTGCCTGCTTTCTAGTTGTTCTCTAGCAGGTCTGTAACACACTTCCTTTCAGCTGTGTGCTGACGTTGTTCCTGTAACTGTGCAGTGGCTTTCAAAGTTCCGGAAACTGTATTTATTCTGTTCAATTTGATGAAGTCAAATTTTGGCACACGACATACCTCCTGTTCCTTTATGCAGCCTTAAGTAGGGAGCAGTGCATTTTGTTTTCAGGTATAAGATTGTGTAAGAAAAGGAAAGTTTGCTTATGTTTGACTGTTGATAGAATGGCTACTATAGCCAGGCCTGGTTTTTCTTCCCTGACAATTTGAGGATTAAGTCTATTACTGAATAAGTGTTTTTAAAAGAAATTGAAAGTGCTCCCTTCTTTGAAAATTATTTCTTATAATAGTTTCTTGTAACGAAAGAAAAAGTTTACTTATTCAGTTGTCGTAAGAAATAGTATGTGTTGTAACACCTTTAAATGTTTTATCTAAGTAGCCATATCAACATTGGCTTTGTTTACTGAGTTTGGTTTTTTCTCCAATCCCTACAATGTGATAGATTAATCTGATAGCCCCTCCTCGTTATGTGATGACTACTACAACACTGGAGAGAACTGAAGGACTGTCTGTTCTGAATCAAGCCATGGCTGTAATTAAAGAAAAAATTGAGGAAAAGAGAGGAGTCTTTAATGTGCAGATGGAGGTAAGAACAAATTACATTCTAAAATATAATTTTTTTCCTTGCAATATTTCTAAAGTAGAGCAAGATAGTAATGCTACAAGAAATTTTAGCAAAAAGCTATTAAAGAAAAAAACAAACCTGAACTTCCACGTTCCTTAAATAAACAAATAAACAAAAATTCTAACTTTCCTGGGTTTTATTGTATGACTTCCGGATGTATTTTATCTCTTGCTCTTTCTGTAGAATCAGAGTCTACAAATACACGTGAGGTTTCTTTGAGTGTTTACCATGTGTTTTGGTTTGGTTTTTTTCAGCCTAAGGTGGTTACTGACACAGATGAGACTGAGCTTGCAAGGCAGTTGGAAAGATTGGAGAGGGAAAATGCTGAAGTGGATGGGGATGATGATGCCGAGGAAATGGAAGCCAAAACTGAAGACTAAATGTTCTGGAATACTTAGAAGAGAGACCACATGAAAAATTAGAAACCCCGTTGCAAACACTCTGGACTAAATGTTTTCCAGTATTGAAAACTTCAAATGCAAATACTTGAAGTGTTTTACTGTTTTAAAAAGACCAAAATGTAAAAGGCTCTTCTAAATAACCTTTGATGCAACAACTTACACAAATTGAATCCTTTGAAAGGAATCTGTTCCTAGTCACAGATCTGTCCAGGAGGAGTTTGCAATCCCATGCTTAACACTTCCATACCTAAAAATTCCTAATTGGTGATTACAGCTCAGTGCATCTATTAATGATCTGTCATGGGAGCAGCAAAAACAAGCAAACTGAACAGTTCTATTCGAAATGTATTTGAGCAAATATTCAATAAATTGCTGGGCTATGTAACTCCAAGGTTTTGGGAATTTTTCTCCTCTTTTATCACATGGCCTAGAGTGGTATGAATATAAAATTTGGAACAGTATGATCAATGGGTGACTCCCTTTTAACATTGAAAGGTCTTTCTTCTGTTTGCTTTAAATCAAGCCAAGAATGAGTGCAACAAAATGTTTGTCTTGCAAGTTTGTTGATGCAGACTTGTTTAAATGAGCATTTCCTTTGTTTATCATCTGCATTTATGGACTGAGAACTTGAAAAGTTTGAAGATAGCTTGTTACCATTCCAATAAACATAGCTAATAAATGAAAAATTATGTATACTTGCACTTTGCTCCTATAGCTGAATATTGCAGGAACTTTAATGAACTTATTGATACTTCACATTGGACAGCACTGTCTTGTGACCTCACTGCTGTGTGACCTTCAGTTCTGCCTACTCTAAATCCCATTTTTACTGGACTGAGCTATTCACTCTAGAAACAACCTTTTTATCTTCTCTGAAGAAGAGAAACAAGATGTACTTTCTAAATTGAAATTGAAAATTAAATCCTGTTTTCCTTGTCAGTGGTGATTGAGGTGGAAGAGTTGGGCTTTTTTAAGTAACCTTTCCAAATTGCTAACTTTTTAAATGTGTATTTTTTTTATTGCCATGTCACTTATTGCCCATCTGCTTTTTCTCTTAATATTTTGTGCTGCTAGAGGAAAATGCATGAAAAATGAAGCTTTGAGCCTTAAATAGGAATTTTTAATACTGCCACAGTACAAACAATGTAATTGCTCAGTGATGTTGGCCACAAAAGGCATTCCCAAAGGGCATATATATTGCAATCCATGCTGGGGTATCAGGGAAGTTCATGTGTACCTAACTCTTAACAGTAAGGCAAAGCCAAGAATGTTAAATAACTTTCAGTCTTTGCAGAATGTGGGAAGATACTTGAATGTGCCATCACAGAATGAAGTAACAAATATTTTTTTTTAATGGTCATTTTCTCAAATTGTCTTTTCAGCTGCTGTGCATGACAGCCTTGTTCTGTTAATGTAAGTTTCCTGTTTGAACAGCTCTTCCAAACTCTGCCTCTTCGCTAAAATAGTGATTTGACTTCCATTAAACACAATAGGTGGGTATTGAGACTAAATAGCAAAGTATTTTAAAACTTTGTCACCATGTGATCTGCATGCCAAAATAATGCTGTAAAGGAAAGCACTGAAAAACAAGCCACACATGCTCCAAGGAAGGAAGGAGTGCTATCAAGGGATTACAGTTGTTACAATTTCTAAGAGCTGTTTTGGTGTGTCAATAGGTGAATATTGTTTCTGTCAGTTTGCAAAATTTTTTGTAGTGGGTAACAAAGCCTTTCTAATTAGAGCTGGAGCACTCTGGTGGGCACAGTTCTGTGTCAGGTTTGAGTGCCTGAAAAAAAATGACCAAGATGATAGGGACAATAACAAAGGTTCAAATAAATGCATTTCAATCACTCACTATCCTGACAGATAAAACCAGGCTCTCCTGATTTGCTCTCCTGAGCAAATTTTAACTAAGAAGCTTAAATAAAAGACACAAGACAACCTGGTGAATCCTTCTCATGAGTTGCAGAAGCTTGAAGGAAGAGAGGTGTAAGGTGGGTGTTCGGAGGCCTTTCAGCAAGGGGCACGTGAGGCCTTTCAGCTAGGGGGCAGCTGTGCTCCATCACTTAAGGATCATTAGATTTGCTGAGATGATACCTTCTATCTCATCCTGTCTCTTTTCTATTTGTGGAACTGTCTTTGCTTACCTAGTGCTTGAAATAAGGATCTGGGCTTTGTGTGAATGCCTTTGTGGAGTTGCTAAAGCTGGGTAGCACATTCCTGCTGCTCATTAGCTGCTGTGCTGTTCACTCAGTTGTAATTGCAAGGCCAGCATCTCCACTTGCACTCAAGTAGTCAAGGGACTAGTCAATGGAAAAGTACAGGTACACCTGTGGACAGGGCTTGGCCTGATCTGTTAATTGTAAGGACCTCAGCTTGACTTTCATACCCCAAATTTTGTACTATTGACAGCTTGGGAAGAGTTTTACTTACACCATCTAATAAGGACTCATTAATAAAAAAAACACCCTAAACAGGGCTACCAGCTCACAGTCCAATAACACACAGCCCAGCATCCTGTTTCTGATGAGGGGAAATAGTGGCTAAAGAAGGGGTGCCCTGCTTGCTTGTGGCTGTTGTGGTTTGTCTGGTTTTTAATACAGTGACAATTCCTTGCTTTTTTCTCTCTGATTCTGGCCCCTGGGTTTTTTTCTTTAGAGCAGTGGAGATGGCATGTTGTTCTTCATAGCAGAATCTGAACTTTGGGATTTAATTTCTGATAGGTTTTTCTTTTGTTTGTTCCGGAGTCTAGGCAATTAAACCACTGTTTCCAAACACTCCACCTTTCTACAGTTAATTTGAAAAGTGCTGTTACATCAGAATTCTTTTGAATGCTTGTTTTCTTTCACTTTTATCTAGAAATGTTTCATCATTCTTTTATTTGATGTGGTTTGTTCTCATCATCTTTCACCTTTAATCCACTAAGGAACTAAATATTTAATGGAGTTTACACTGGAGGGCAAAGTCCTGGCACCTTAAGAAGCTGGTTTTAAAGAGCTGGTGTGTTCAGTGCCCCATGTGACACGATGCTGGACACAGAGCATTGCAGAGCATGTGACGGAGGTTTCCTTTGGGCAGGTTCTCTTAATCAGCAATTTGTGTCTTCTTCAAGGACTGACTGGGAGGTACCAGCAATGTCTGCCAGGTCAGCCAGCTGAAATAGCACAGTCTGCACTCAGAGTTGACTGCTCCTGCCCTCCCCTGGAACCCTGACTTAGCTTCCTGTGGTCTTCAAGCTGGCTGGCTCTTCCTGGCCATCCTGATGCGTATTCTGTGGCATACAAAGTATCTTGGGGTCACTTTGAATGGAAGAAAATGTCAAGCACTCAACTGTTCTTGTTCTTATTATAGTACATGGACATGTGGAAAACACTGTAAAATGTATCTGAGGATATGGCTACTCCTCCTTCAATGACTTTAAGACCCACAGAAGACTTGATATCGAGCTCTCTAGGTTTATACAGGTGGAGTGAATCATGTCCTTTTCCGCCAGAGGAGTTCAATGCTGGAACTTGCCTCCCCAGCCCATGTGTGAATATGGCAGTTCAGATTTACTGACTCATTTTACAGTATATGACCTTGCAAGATCTGTGTTTATTCAGCCTCAGGGAGCAATATAAGGGCAGTTTTTCAGCCTTGATTAACTACTGAATGAGACAGGGGGGAAGGGGTGTGTGTGTATGATAAATACGCAAAGTATTGAAGAAATACTTTGAGGTATTGAAGGAAGTGAAGGCTCTAGATAATAAAAAGTTTGTTGATACAAATCCTATTGTTTAATGACCAAGTAAAGCAATGTTTGCTTCACCATTCACTACCAGTTTGACAATAGAATTCTTTGTTGCTCATTTTAGTTCTGCCAAGATGAGTCTGCAGGGTTGTGGGTGGTCTGCATGCTGGAGAAAAAGCTTGTCAGATCCTCAGCAATGACTGGTTATGGAGCAATTCTGAGATCACTGTCTGAGCGAGAGCCCCCTGCAAGCTCCTACCTGCCCTCTCGAGTATGAAATAGCACCTTGTAATAAATTGCCTGCAGAAACAAGTTAAACAATGTAATGCAAACCTCAAATACCAAACTGTGGAACACAGTATTCCTGGAGCAGATTATATAAAGAGTGCATGTTCAAGAAATGCGTGCAGCAGTAATGTCTCTTGTATACCTAGACTCAGGTTTTCTTCTTTTTTTTTTCTCTGGTTTAATTCTGATGTACAAAACATTGTGAGCTGAAAATAATCTTCTTTATGTTTTCTGCTTACTGCATCAGGGTTTTTTTCCAAGATTCTGCTTCTGAATACAACTTTTACATACACACGCATATATATATATACACACACAGATGGAGATTATTTTTTCAATTAAAATAATTACATTCAGTTAATTTCTGCTTTATTTTAAGGCAAAATAATATTTTTTTTTAAATTACAAAAATTTCCATTGGTAACTTTTAAAATACTACATACCAGCAGCAAAAAATACTCTTCTAAGTGTTCCATTAAATTTACTGTACTTACTTTAGGTGGACTGAAGATCAAACATACTGGGAAATGACTTATGCAGCCAGTTTCATCGTGGCTGACTGCTTTTTTCCCAAGAAGCAAAGGGTGTACAGTAGGAGCTATGTAAGTAACTTCCATATGTCTCACCCTGCTTTTGAAATCTCAGCCAGCATGTTTTCTCTTTATACAGAATCAATTTTTCTAACTTCAGGTAGTGTTCAGTCACATCTCATGATCTCTGCAGGACTGTTCTCTGGGTTGTCTCCAGTACAATATCAGTTTCAATTCTTCTGTCTTGCTATTAACTATTCCTAGTTAAAAATTATAAAAATAGCATAAAGATAAAGAAATTATTTGTTTGTTCCTTTTCCTTGGTGCATGAAAGTGTGCCCGGTAATATTTGAGTCAGTCTGTCTTACTGACCTTTGGACTCTTTACATAGCAACAAGTGCTTTTGTTTGTTTGTTATACTCTACCTAGTACTTCTTATCACAGCCACAGCTCTGCTCACACATATCACCTTAGTACAAGTCAGGGAATGCTAACAGTACAGCAAATTATTTCTGAACAGCAGTGCTGTCTGAAATACTAATACTGATTTATTTAATCAGGACAAAAGACAAAGTCTTCAAAAATGCAATAAACAGCTAAGCTTGTATTCAGGCACACAAAGGCCCTTTGTTTCAGAGGTTCTCAGGAGGTACAAGAGGTCACTGCACAGTGTTAATGAATCAGACTGCCTTACAGAAAGCCCACTTATGTATGGATTTAGGATATTAGGTTGAGAGTCTTGGTTCATATGCCCAGAGATCACTTAAAGTAGAGTGGGCTTTTAGGTGCTTTGGGTCTTCTTTGGTAAAATAAATTTCTAGCAGAAGAAGTTACTGTAAGGTTTGTAAAAGTTTCCTTGTAATCATAATATTCCATATTTTATACAGCATGCTGATATGTAGAACTCCTTGAGATGTGTTTTTCAGATGAGAAATTTTAAGCAAGTTGATTAGTCTGAAGTTTTGAGGAATGCTATTTTATAATTCTACTTCTCCATCCCATGCAATACCTGATTTGTCATCATGTAGCTACTTATACAGGCCAGCTCATTCTGTGTGAGTTTTTCTCTACTAAATTCTGTGAAATTCTTTCAAGATTCTTTTTAGACATCCCTTTGTTTTACTTCCCAGAGGGCAGGTAATGTATGAGCCAGCTCACTGCTTAACTAATGTCTCACAGGTAGGGAGGGAGGGAAAAAACAGGGTAGGGAGAGTACGTCACACTGGAGGAGGAGGGGAGCAAAGCAAAATGAGCTTTCTTAAACAAATCATGTGCAGAGGGACAGGCTGCCGGGGCTCAGGCAATTCTCGGCAGTGGCTCCGCTCTCATCCCTGCTGGCCATGATGCAGGAAGAAGCTGGAGTCCTGAAGGAGGGCTTCCTTGTCAAACGGGTAAGTGCTCCGGTTCCCCTTCGTGTGGTTCTACTCAAATGAGCAAGCAACCCCTGAGCAGGGACTGGATCGAGCCAGGACTCATGGCAAGGCAACCTGTTGGGTGCTGGGTTTGAGGGGCTACTGCCTTCTCCTGGGAAGGAGCTCGTTCAGGTTTGTGGAGATGCCTGCCAGGGGAGCTGCATGAACTGCAGGTGTTCACTACCCACCCTCAGGTTCCCCTGTGTTGGCATTTACCTGGAGGAAAGTGAATTAGCTATCAGGATTGCTCAGGTGTTAGAAAGCCAACATGTCTGCACCTCGCCCACACCTCTGCAAAGAGCGCGTACGCGGCAGCAGCGGAAGCGACCAGGGGAGGACTGAGAGAGGGGAGATGTTTTGACAGTCTCTTAAGATAGCTTGTGCCTTCTTTAGTGATCCAGCTGAGCAAGCTTTCCCATTTCATATGAGAGAATGCAGAATAGATTATCCTTTTTGAAGGGGCTCAGAGCAATGCAAACATAAAAATGCATTTGAAATAACTTTTTTCTTGCATAACCTCAAGCCAAAATGTGGTGAAAAGAGCTGAAAGATGGTGTCACAGTTTTCAGCCTTCCCAATGCTTTGCCCTGTAAGATCAAGTCAGTCAGAGCTGGGACACAAGAAGGCAATTTAGGAAGTGACAGAAACCGCTCTTAGTACCATGACCCTTTCTCAGTGATTAATACGGTCCTTTATTTCATATAAAAAAATGCGATTCAGAGGTTTGTTCAAAGCTCTGCCATGCCTTGGGAAATGCTTTTCCACAGTACGTGGCAGTGTTTCTGGTGCTAACATGAAGGTAATCCTGGTCAGGAGCTCTCCTGGCAGGGCTCCCAGCCAGTCAGCCAGGCAGTCACTGGCCACATGAAGCCATGCTCTGCGTGGAGAAGAGGCTGTTCCCCTTCCTCCCTTCTGCAGAAAGGGCAGAGCAGCCCCAACTCTTGGTCTCTTTTCTGAGCTATAGTTGTATTTTTTGGCTCTTAAGTGACTACTGAATTCAAGATGGCAAGCCAAGGCACCAAATGCATGAGAGGAATAGGTTATCACAGCACACAGAACTGTGACTGCCAGCAGTCTGTACAAAATCACTGAGACACACAGTTTGATAGGACAGACAGCACAAAGAAAGCAACTAAAGGGAACTGATGGAGAAGGGATCCAGGGATCCAGAGAGAAGAAAGGAGGAAGGGGTGGGATCAGGTAAAGAAAACAGAGCTTTCTTAGGAAGAGAGGAGAAGAAAGGAGATGATCTAAGTGCATTATAAATTACTGAATTATGTATCATAATGCATTATAAATACAAAATAAATGTGTGGAAGTCAGATAAAGATACAGTAAAAAAAGTAAGGCAATCTCCTCAAACAGAGAACATCTTCAAGAAGGGAAGAAAAGAACCATAGCGAAGAACATACGGGAAAAATGTCCAAGGGACTTTAAACACAGGATGCAAAGGGAAGGAGAACAAACCCAAGTTAGATAAATTGTATTTAGTATAGACTAGAAGACATTGGATCTAAAATGCCCTGGATGTTAGAGACTCATTACCCTACCTTTACTTGGAAATTGCTGAGTTTCCCCTTTATTCACAGAGAATTAATGAGCTTTGACTCCTGCCACAACTGGACCTTACATTTTCCTTTCTTCTAGCCGTGCCCACCTTCACCCAGGTGTCAGAGCTTCCTCTACCCCATGCTTTGCCTGCTGGCTGTAATATTCCATTGCCTGTAGGAACACAAGTCAGATCCTCACACGGCAAAGCTGGACCTGACACCATCTGACAAGACTGAGCCTGCCAGTGCAGCCCCCACTGGCTTTGCTCGTTCTTTAGCCAGACTAAAGAGAGCTGGCGGCTGTTTACAGAGAGGAAACAGGAGGTTTTGTCTGTAATCTGGTATAAACCAGGAGGCATTCAACAGCAGCCTTTATTCAGTCTTTTGTCAGTAAAAAACATATTTCTTTTGCAGGAAACCATAGCACAGGGAATGTTTTAGCCCAGGAGATCGGAAGCAGATAGGATAGAAATCAACTACTCATTAGTAGTAAGAGGGGAGGTAAGGAAAAGCTAATTCATCAAGCAAAGCATTTGCAAAACCACTTGGCCTCTAGGGTCATAACAAAATGAAGAAAAAAAAGACATCCCCCAGGGACTGGTTGTCAAGAGACCTCACACATTTTGTGTTTAGTCCTGTTCCTGCCGGTACTGTCAGCAGACAGGTGTGCACCTAAATGACAGCTCTTTGAGATAATTCATGTGAGTTTTGCAAGAAACAATTCTTGCCATCAAAGAAGTTTTCCTTGCTGGAAAAATAGCGAAGTACTTTTCTATTGCTCTGTGATTATACACTGATGGAGCTGTTCTGGTGTGGCCAGCAGGAGCAGGGAAGTGATTCTTCCCCTGTACTCAGCACTGGTGAGGCCACACCTGGAGTACTGCATCCAGTTCCGGGCCCCTCAGTTCAGGAAGGATATTGAGGTGCTGGAGCAGGTCCAGGGAAGAGCAACCAGGATGGTGAAGGGACTTGAACACAAGTCCTATGAGGAGAGGCTGAGGGAGCTGGGGCTGTTTAGCCTGGAGAAAAGAAGGCTCAGGGGAGACCTCATCACTCTCTACAACTACCTGAAAGGAGGTTGTAGCCAGGTGGGGGTTGGTCTCTTTTCCCAGTAAGACAAGAGGGCATGGTCTTATGCTCTGCCAGGGGAGGTTTAGGTTGGATATTAGGAAGAAATTCTTTACAGAGAGGGTAATCAGACATTGGAATGGACTGCCCAGATGGGTGGTGGATTCTCCATCCCTGGAGGTATTTAAGAAGAGACTGGATGTGGCACTTAGTGCCATGGTCTAGTAACTTTGGCGACAGTGGATCAAGGGTTGGACTTGATGATCTCAGAGGTCCTTTCCAACCCATCTGATTCTATGATTCTTTGATTCTATGATTGTATGATATTTTGTTACTAAAAACACGTATTTCAGGGAGAACAGGACTCCTGATGACTTTTTGTGTTTCTTTTCATACAGTTTCCTATTTATGGTATTTTCACAAAAAGAAGGGGAAAAAAAGAAAATATGGTAATTTCTCAATGCTTGTGTTCAAGTTAGCTATGCGGATTTCTTCCTTTCTAGGGACATGTTGTTCGTAACTGGAAAGTGAGATGGTTTGTACTGCTTCAGGATAAGCTGCTGTATTACAAAATTGAAGGAGGCAAGAAGGAGCCTTCTCCAAAGGGCAGGATCCTTTTGGATGGCTGCACTATTACTTGTCCATGCCTGGAATATGAGAACAGACCGGTATGACTGAAAATACGTATCTTTTTTCAGTGTCACTCACTTTCTAACTTCTCACTAGTCTTTTTCTCTCCTCCTGACTTCTTTGATTACTGCAACCATACCACTGGGGTCCTTTCAGAATTAGGCCCAGCCAAAAGCAAGCTACCATTAGCAATGTAACCAGGACAGGCAATTGAACCCCTCTTTGTGTCTTTGCTCTTCTCTGTACCCAAATGTGAGTCACAGCCATTAACAAAAAAAAAAAATCACTACTCCTGTGCACACAGTTGGTTGAAAAAATGCAAATGCATCAGCCCAACAGTGTGTGGAGAGAGGACACGAACTGTTCAATAAAAGCTGAGGATGGGAAAAAAGGGAAACATTATCTATAGTAGTTGCCTCAAAACATAGCCATATCCATGGGGTGCCCCCAGGCAGGCAGATCAAACTTCTTTTTCCTTCATCAGTGTCACATTGATGCAGTAGAGCAAGAGGGCTCTGGAATGGAAAGTACCTCCTGCGCTTCTCTGCTTGCCTGTGGGTAGCAGCAATACAGACTTCCTCTGCATGGGGCCAGAACGGAAATGACTGGAAGTTCCTGATTATTTCAGGACTTCTCATGGCAGAAAGAGCCTAGTGAGGGTTTGTAGTTGTTGAGGCCTGGATGTGAAAAGCTCCACAGTCAGCAGCACACTCCAGTAATCCAGTCTGTGGTCTGTTCTCTTAAGTACTGAGACCTCCATGCATGTGAACCATGCGTGGAATTGAAAACCCAGGGATTGGAGGAGGATAAAAGCAAAAAAACACAAAAACTCCCAAACCCAGAGTTGTGCCCACAGTCATTCTGAATAAGAATTGCTCTGAACTTCTCAGGTGGGATCAGACTTCTTTATGTCACTTGGGCCAGTGCTAAAAGAAGCAAAATGCAAGAGGAGGGAAATAGCTAAACAATGTTACTGCTTTGCACTTCTTTCTCCACAGCTACTCATCAAACTAAAGACAAAAACCAATACAGAGTATTTCCTTGAATGTTGCTCCAGGGAGGAGCGTGACTCCTGGGCTTTGGACATCACTGGAGCTATTCATGCTGGTCACCCAGTACAGGTACAAGAACTTCACAGAATGAAGAACTCTTTCAAACTGCTAGATAATATCAGCCTCCAGTAAGTGTATGCCATTTCTCCTTCTATTGCTCTAGTTTACAAAGCACCCGAGCTGATGTATGGGGAGGGTCAAGGGAAGCTCTGCTCTGCACCAATCCACTTCCATGTGGCCAGGAAGCTCTAAACTGGTTTCCTTGTCCTAAATTTGCACATACTTTTGCCAGGGAATGCACATTTTCCTGACCATCATCTTTTGGGAGTATGTGAATTCTGCACCAACACCTCACTGCTGGCTTGGAGACCTTCCTAGTCAGCTGCAAATGTTCTCCCTGGGGAGATGTGTTGCCTCAGAAGACGAATTATCAAGGAAAGACTGGGTGGTGACATTGTTCATGCCATGTTGGTGAGCTTTCAAAGCTGGTAGCTGGAATCCAGACTAGGATTTCATGTTAAACAAGAGGAAACAGAACTGATTAAGAAATAGAAAATTTTCATTAATTTTATTTGTCTTGAACAGGTAAATCAAGGCTGATTATACATCAGTTTGAGGTACTTTAAATTGTAAAATACTTTGTGAGGCATCTTGTTTAGTGCTGCTCTTGGGAGAATGAAGTTTTCCTAGAACTTACTTAGGACAAATATTCTGGGGGAGTACCTAGAATGCTTCTCATGTGGGTAATCATGAGGACACCCCAGGAGCTGACAGAAGTACATGGCAATTTCTGCCTTTCTTTCTCATCTGCTGATGTGCTGTGCTCTCGTTTACAGTGACATAGTGGAGAGAATGTATGACAGTAATTCTGGAATTAAGCTGACCCGCAACTTGGATCAAGGCAACAGATATAAAGAGACCTTCACAGGTACACCTACTGCAGGCAAAGAGCCATCTCACATCTGACATGCCACACTGCAGAGGCAAGGGAGCTACTATCCTGCCTTTCAGAGTGGGATCGGCTGTAGCCCGGTGGTGCAGACAAGCTCTCCAACATCTTTCTCTCTGGCCCTTTGGATATATGGAAGCACTCATAGGATCCCAAACAAGGTTAACCTTGCGCTTCATTGACAGCCTTTGTGATGGTGTCAGAATGTTTCAGCAAGTGAAAACGTGTAGCAGGAGACCATCTGCCTTGCCTCAGAAGAGCACACTGTGTTGGTATGAGAGCTGCCTTTCTTTCTGCAGGTTCTGCCCTGGTGGACTGGCTCATTTCCAATAGCTTTGCTGTGTCGCGATTCGAGGCTGTCACCTTGGCATCCATGCTGATGGATGAGAACTTCATCAGGCCTGTGGGAACCCGCAGCACTGAGGCCACGCGCTTCAGCGACCCCTCTGAGAAATTCCTTGATGACTCCACCGCACTGTACATGTTTGTAAGTGATGCAGCTGCCAACAGAAGCACATCCTCTGCCCCTTGTCACATGCTTGATTTGGGACAGTGGTGAAGAGGACACACAGAGCTTGCAGGCAAAATACGCAGGCTGAGAAAGTAAATATGCAGAAGGAGCAGCTCTAGGCTGTTAATAGTACTAACACTGGCACATTTGCTGGAGGCAAGTAGCTACACGGTTATGGAGGGACCTACAAATCACATAATTGGGTATTAAAAGGGGTGTGTCCCTGGAGTGCAGTGCTGTGTGTGCACGTATCAGAGGCCGTGCTGCAGTTCTGCTTCAGCTCAGGGTCACAAAGCATGTACACAACACGTGCTTGTTAATCTTAGGGCTACAAGGCTTAGCAGCAGAGTTATGGAGTAGAATTCATTCAGGAAATATGGGCTAAAAACAGCTCAAGGAAAATAAAATGCAGGATTTTGTGGGTTTGTGTGTTTAGATTAAAAAGAAAAATGAAACCATCTTTACCCTATTTGCAGGCTGAGAGTGGTAAGAAAAATGCCAGTTCCAAGGAAGAGGTACAATTTAACATCTCTGAATTGAGTGGCACAATTGTGAAGCAAGGATTCTTAGTGAAACAGGTAAGCACAGTCTTTGAAACTGCACTGGGAAACAGAAAAAATGGCAGCTAGTAGGGTTTCTTAGAGAATAAATGTGATTTACACAAGCAGGGCTGAAGAGTGGTGGCCAGCAGAACTACTACTAAGAGGTCACGCAGTGAAGAGGATCTAGTTATAAAGAAGTGAGCTATGGAACTTGCTGCTCAGGCAAGATTAATTGGATATTCTGTATATATTGAGCATATACTGAAAGGTACAAAACAATATCAGAAACAAAAGTCCCACATGAACTTCAAATCCTACCAGAGGTGTTACATTCACTTCCAAGCAGAGCCACTGTTCCTCTGGTTTAACATATCCCATCTGGATAGTGTGAGCAGTGATGATGCTTTGCTGGCCACAGACAAATTTCAAAGCTGAGTAGTTTGACTTTTCTATGAAGTGGACATTTAGCTGTGGGCAGTCACTCATGTATACGTGGGTGCTCTGGTGGCAGTGAAATCTGTTGGCAACAACTGTTTAAAGGATTGGTCTGCAAGATTTAATTTCTGACCCTTGCTGTGAACACGATGAGAGGCAATCATGCTGTTTCAAAGCATAACACAGCCACCTGCAAATGGAACCCCACCTGCACTGTATGGCCACATTTCTACTCTGGAGCTTTGTACCCAGAGCTCTGACTTTGGTGTGCAAACTGGATCACCAGATGCTTCCCAACCCTCCTTCCTCCAGCTGCCAGTGTGCCACAAGGGTTGGTGGGGCACTGGGGGATTCCCACAGGCTGGCAGGGCAGCCCCTCCATCACCACAGGACATGAGAGCTGTCCAGGAGCTTCTTCCCATGGTCAGCAGCAGCAAGGGGCAGCCCCCAGAACCTCAACACCAGAGCTGCAAAAGGATCTGACACAATCCCCTCAGAGCATACACAGAACAAGTTTTTAATCTGAGACCCATATTTAATATTAAAAGCAGGAATCAGGGATATATTCATTTGGTCCTGTCACTTTGCTTTCTTAGTTCTCAGCACAGGGAAGGAAGAGAGGAAGGAATTATCAATGTGTGAAGAAGGAAGATAAGCAGAAAATTCTGAGAACTACCAAGATGTCAGGAAAGATTTTTCTCTGTTAGCTCCAAAAGCTCTTTTTTTGGTACATATTTATGTCTCCCCTACATCCTGCAGGAAAATGGCCATTTCAGGAGGTGGTAACTTTAATTCTTCCATTTTTCAGGGGCACAAGAGGAAAAACTGGAAGGTGAGGAGATTTGTTTTGAGAGCTGATCCTGCTTATTTGCACTACTATGACCCCACTAAGGTATGTGAGTGGGAAGCTACCACCCCTAGGAATCCTCTTGAAGACCTAAATATTATAATGAAAATACAGTTATGCTGTAAATATTTCTCTCACACACATTTCTTTCTGGGTTCCTCTATCCATTTCCGGGGAATTAGACCTCTCTGGCCTTACCCTAGGAGGTTGACCTTGTAGGATTTTGTATCCTGCATCTTCCATCCTGTCTTTTTCACAGTGAGATTCCTTTTCCTTAGCCAAGGAGCAGAAGTCTTCTTGGGATTGGTCTTTTGCTGCACCCACACAGTCTGGGACCATGGTCCTGCAGGGATTCTTCCTGGGATGTGATCTTTCTGGGCTGATATCCCACCACTTGAGGGTCATACTGGTACTGGGATTTTTAACATTCTTATTCCAACATTGAATAGGGTCTCCTTGAAGACCAAGTATTTATAGGAATTTCTACTACTCAGTTTTAAACTTGCTCATGGAATAGTAGAATTATCTTCATGGATATAATAATCAATATGAGCAACCCGGATGCATAGGGTACCACAAAGCCCAACAGGATTGCTGAAAAAAATGTATAGAAATGTTTTATATGGCTTTTAAAGAAAACAGAAAAACATACCAGTGAGAAGAGCTTATATTTATTTTTTGTTGCCTGTTCCTTTGTGGTTTTTTTTTTCCACTGGAACCCATCCTTGTTGTACTATAAACTCAAACTTCAGAATCTGAAGGCAAGAAAGAAGAGCACCAGCCAAGTAGTGAAAACAGTCAGATTTTTCCCATACGGTCTCAGCAAAAAGCAGCAAGATAAAAGCTTGCAGAAATGTATACATAATATTCAATGTGTGTTGTTGATAAAACTATACATAAGTTTGAAATTAGATTGCCTACCCTTGTGCTTTTAACTGATCTCCACCATGCCCAGCTACATCAGATAAACATCTAAGACTAAAACAATATAGTAATACATTTAATTAAATGTTCTAAGTGACTTCTTTTGTGACATGGATGTTTCATATGTGGAAAGACTGGCATTACATCCCCAACTTCCTAAAAATAGTGTATGTCCTCTTGGAAATTATTCTAATGGTATTTTTCAGCTAAGCCTTGTTTCCCTTTTCTTTGCAGGAAGAAAACAAGCCAGTCGGTGGATTCTCCCTCCGCGGCTGTCTTGTCTCAGCTCTAGAGGACAACGGAGTCCCAGCAGGTAAGCACAAGCCTCTAAACTTTTGTGCATACATATTTATGACACAGCAATACAGTCTTTGGGTATGGGTTTGTGTGTATGGCTGTTTGTATGCACAAGTGTGCTGGCCCTTCATTTCACTTCACAAGCAGGTGAAGAGGCATGTCACAAATCCCTGTACTGCTGGGTTGTCCACACCAAACACGCCTTTTTTTAGCATTATTTCCACATACCTTGGGCATTCCCAAGGTTTTATAGGCTTTTTATGGGCTTTTCTTAGTCATATGACCTCTGAGACAGTCCTAAGACACTGATTAATATTCCAGAGTTAACAGACAAAGAGGAAACACCTCCATTTTCAATGTTTAACTCAAAGTTTTGGGGCATCCTCTGATGCCATCCCTTTTCTGCATGTCCTCTCTACTTATGCTATTACCTCTTCCTTTTTGATCTGCTAGAACCCAAATGTAGGGGAGACATAAACACAGCAATACAAAAAGCAGTTCTGCGAGAGCATATGTTTAGCTTAGGCATTTGTCTAAAACCCTGGCCTCGCAGATAAGTGTTTCTGCTGTTAAAGCAATTTATTTTATGACAGTAAGCACAATGTGTGGATCTCAAATATTGAACATCTTTTAAAGAGAAGGTCTAAAAAAGCTTTGGTCTGGGGCAGGAGTACATGATAGACAATAGATTTCCTTGCTAGGAGGAACGCAAATATGAGCAGGAGCAAATCTATCTACTGTACAAACTGGTAGGGAGTTCATCCCTCCAGTGTATAACTCAAGTAATAGTCTCCATCTAAAGAGAGACTATTATATATATGTTGCATAGTGCACAGTAGTTCATGCAATCTATGGCAGGAATGTCTGTACTATATCTTTGTTTTCATAGAATCACAGAATCATCAAATGGTTTGGGTTGGAAGGACCCCAGCGATCATCTTGTCCCAATTCTCCTGCCACGGACAAGGTCACCTTCCTCTAGACCAGGTTGCTCAAAGCCCTATCCAACCTGGCCTTGAACACTTCCAGGGATTTTGCAGGAGGAAAATCAAAGACACAAGAGTTTAGAGGTCTTATCCATAACAAAAAGCAAAGATTTCATTCTGTAATTCACTAAATTTAAATTCTTCCCTATGAAGCTTTATATCTGCCAGAAAACCTTTCTCTGCGCACTTTCCTGATCTTTTTTTTTTTTTTTTTCTCTGCAGGAGTGAAGGGCAATGTGCAAGGCAATCTCTTCAAAATCATCACCAAAAATGACATTCATTATTATATCCAGGCCAGCTCCAAGGCAGAGCGAGTGCAGTGGATTGAGGCAATCAAACCACTGACATGAGTAACGTGGACTCCATGCCAAATGACAAATCACATTTGTGACCAAGTTTTCTGCTCTCATTTTCTGGGAGTATGGTTTTCCCCTGATAGTCTTTTTCTGTTATTTGAATTACCATAACACTTAGTAATTCCTGGCAGACCAGCATCCTAGCTGTCTTAAACTCATTTAGATCCAGAATAATTCTCCACCAAGAATTTACCATCTAACAAAGAGACAAAAGACAATAGGTGCATACAGACAAATGGGGCTTTACAATGAAATGGTAAGATACAATATTCCAAGATGGAAGAAAAGATTCTTTTGTACAAGTATTCAGTTTATACCTGACAGATCCACGTTGTGCTTTATCTTAAAGCAGAAATGTCTTGCTCATTTCCCCTTTATAAAGGGGCTCATAAATTAATTAGTTAAGACTGAAACATCAAAGTCATGAAAGGTGCTGGTGTCTGAGGCTGCTTGTGCTAAGCCACAATCCAGCTGCCAGGATAATCAGTACTCCAAAACAAACAAGGGATCTGTCTGTCCATCCATCTGCTTTACTATTTGGCTCTGTTAGACTTGAAAAAACCCAAAGCATCTTCTTCTCCACTATAGAGATTGCTCTTGTGCTCCTAATGATACCAGAGCAGTACAGGATCCTGAGTATCAAATCAGACCAGTGGCAGTTCCAGAAAACTGCTGGTGCTGAATATATTGGAAGAAATCACTCAGCCATAAAAGCAAGACTTTTCCTTCGATTATCACCATAAATCCACTTATGTTGGAGAACCATTTGGACTGAGAATTATAGTAGCAGATATGGCTACAGCTTTTTCTATCTTAGGTCATTAAATTTTCCATTATTTGTCTACTAAACCTGTCTTTGGTATCATTAAATATTAAAAAAAAAACCCAAAAAACAATGACAAACCCCAAAACCAGTGCATTTGAATATCCTGTGCTCTTTAGAGATACGATTTTTCTCAGAGGGCAGTTTAAGTATATGGAAAATAATGGTTTCATTCACTGTAATTTTAGATTTATACACAAACTGAGACACCAGATAGTAAAATGGAATTTAGGAAATCATTAAAACACCTAATAAATTATTTTCATAAAATTCCTTGTTTTATCTGAGTACCTGTATCTGACAGCCAAACTCTTCAGAGTCTTCAAAAGCCCTCTGAAGGCAACATGCTGAATCTTCCCTGAAGTCAGAGGGGAATTTGACAGCTCTCTGTCCACAGACCTCTTTGCAGATTTTATGTTCTCCAAGTTATGTACCAAAAAAAGTCTCATCACCAAAGGCAGCATATGATATATGCTTATATATTTATTAGAATAGCCATGTATGTAGGACTTTCTTCAAAAGCTACAGCAATTAAATAACAGCACAATGCTTACCTGTGTTCAAATATTTAACAGAGTTTATTTAAAGAAATTTGCCAGCAAAGATGCAGTTTTAATTAGATACAAAAATGGGCAATGCAGTTTCATCTACAGACACCATTTCCTAGGCCTGGTCCAGAGAAGACTGTGAAATCCACAGCTGTTGAAACCTTTCAATTCAGGAAAAGCTACCTGGAAGAGACAGGGATGTTGGTAAGGCATTTATTGCTCTGTACTCAGAAGCCCAGATGGCTTTGTGTTGATTGAGCAGAGCTTCTAGAAAAAGCAAGTCCCTCCTGACAATGTAAGCCTTGCTGGGGCCCATCAGATTCCCTTACTGACTTAGAAGAAAATCTCCTGCTTCTCTTTTCTCGGTCCCATTACCTGCATAATGCCCAGTTCTAGTCACAAGGTTAAGAGCCACCCCACCAAAGAGGACTGAGCTCTGCCACCTGGCAGGCGTGGGGGGTTAAGGGATCATAAGGATGTGAGATACTGCACAGCATCATAAATCTTGCAGTTTGGGAGGCCAAAAGTGTATCTCAGCAACGGGTCTCAGATTTAGCCAGACCAGCTATAGCTCTGCAATTGCGGACTGTGTATGAGGAAAAAAAAAGCGTATATCTCAAACACATCAGCAAATTAAAAAAATATAGTCCCCACTCTCCAGAATCAACCAGAGGGAAGAGATAAAACATTTCTCAGACAAGAAAAAGTACATTTTCCTCTGTCCCCTGGTGATATTGTGGTCTCCTTTTTTTCAAGCCACTTTGGTAAGCTTGATGTCCCCTGAGATCTGCAAAGCTTTCACCAAGTTCAGAGGCTGAATGCGGTGAGTGAAGTCACAGAGCTGCCGTCCATCAAGCAAGACTCGTATTTGCTGGTGTTCACATAAGAGCTCCATCTGCAGTGGAAAACAACAGGATGTTAGAGGTCAGCAGCAGGGTTGATTTCACCAGCATGGACTTATACCCAAATGTTATGGGGATAGTGAAGCACAAAGTCTACCAGTTCTTCTGAAATCCCCTAATAAACAACATACCCTCTGCTGAGATGATACTGCAAAGCTCCTTGCAGGGAGTACTCTCACTAAGATTAGAGAAAGGAATGCATCTCTCCCATCAGAGCTTGAACTGTTGCTGTCTGTGCCATACTAGACTAGTTAACCTAACAATGCCAGTAGTTAGCTATTTGTGGTCCTTTTCTCCCCCCCTTTTCTCTGCCCTATTCATAATACCCTAAAAATTACCTTGAATGTATCCCCTGCTGTAAATGGAAAGTAGGGAATAGTCTTCTCTTCTCTTCCCCATTTCCCACCAATTCGAGCATTTCGGGTGATGGATTTCTCACTGAAGTTAACTGTAAATAACATCCCAACATCTTTGCTTGCATCCACTGGATCACAGAGCAGAGTCACTGAAAAGCTGAAAAAAAAAAACCCAGTTAAAGGACTGGAACTTTCAGAAATGTTAAAGGACATAGTGAACATGACAGGTGATTTTAAAGACTACAGACAGCTGTTGATTTCATGTCAGACTGGTTTTTAAATGGTGTTGATTCCAAACCCCAGCAGACAACCAAGATGCAGGTTGAGAATTGCACCTTTTCCTGGAGGAGAAATGCCACTTGTGTGCTCCCTTACAGTTCACATTAGATAAGGGCAAGGAGTAGAAAATCCTGTCAGGGCAGCCAGAAAGGTCAAAGAGTAAACTCCTCCTTGACCCTTGATGCAGGAAAACTAAGTAAAGACACAAATTATTAATCTGTTTGACTTTCTTCCTCCAAAGAGCACAGACCTCCAAGAAAGCTGCTGAGTTTAGAAAACAGGTAGGAGCATGTATGACATGGTGAATCCCCCACCAGTACTTTCACCTACCTCTTTGGGTTTGAGTGTACCATCCCTATGACGGTGAGTTTCATGGCTGGTCTCAGGCCACCTTTAATTTCACCAACATACCGCTCCACCTGCAGGGAGCAGTGAAAAAAAAAATGGCTGCAGTGGTGATGCGGGTAAAGAAGTTTTAATGGCTGCTTTGGTCACCTGATATAGATCAGGTTTATTTTTTACACGTACAAAAGAACTCAAAATATTTCCGGCCTGAAGTACTTCTTGCACTCTCAGTATAAATTCTGTATTCTGGTATCTGAGGGGAGTGAGAGGGCTGCCATAACTGAGTGCCTGGTGACAAGGCACTGGCTGCATGACAGGACTGCTGACCCCCCTGGGCAGTATCCAGCCAAAACTGCTGTCAGCAAGGGGACTGGCCGCTGTCACTGCTCTACCTGAGTGACCTGTGTGACAGAGGCCCCTGGAGGCACGGCTCTGGAAACAGCCACCACCACCTTTAGGTGACTGATGCGACTCCCCAAGACCAGAGCAAGTACTGCAGGAACCGCGGGGGGACAGAACCGAGGGACAGGACCCAGATGTCTGGCACAGCTGGGATGAGATGGCAATGGCTGCTATGGTCTGACGACACAATAAAACTGGTTGCAGTGCTCCATGCAGCAGATGAAATGTGTTGTGGCAGCATGATGCAGAGCACAGAATGCACAAACTTATTGTGCCAGCTCAAATTCATTACCAGATTTTGGTGAGGGAACTTGGCAGCAGCAGGCTTTACACCAGGCCAGGCAGCCTCTGTGCTCCACCATAAAAGCGTAAAGCCAGCAGAGATGCTGTCCTGCTCCTGCGTGTTCACCACGCTCTCAAAAGTGACTGAAAAGTTACACTCTTTCAAAGGTAGAAAATGGCTTCTTAGTGGGTCTACTTTTATCCTTTTCACAAAGACCTGGAGCTGCAAACTCCACCCAAAGATCCGAACTACATTCACT
Source organism: Cephalopterus ornatus (assembly GCA_013396775.1). Classification (NCBI taxonomy): domain Eukaryota; kingdom Metazoa; phylum Chordata; class Aves; order Passeriformes; family Cotingidae; genus Cephalopterus; species Cephalopterus ornatus. The sequence goes on from VZRE01001309.1 coordinate 310,830, forward strand.
TTTTTCAAGTAATTCTCTTAACAGCTTTGATGGTCAGTGGAGGAAATAATACAGGCCATAGCTGACATGGAAATATTAAAGAGAGAGCTTGGAAACAAGTGATTGGGATGTTTTGAGACTTCAATTTTATAAATGGCTTTAAAATGTAAATGTCCGAACACCACACTGCAGCATGTGATCACTCCCTAAGCAAATTCACTTAGAAAGAAGCTGCTATAAAACACTAAACGTTATTAGCAACTTGCAAACATTGATAATATTCCAAGGCAATGCACAACAGACCCTGTTTTAGATAAAAAGAGCTTTATCGTTCTGGCTTTCCAAGGTAAAAATTCAGACAGTTTTGCTAGAAGACCTGCATAACATGCACACATAAATTCAAGATAAAAAAAGTCTTGCCTATACCTCATTTCCTAATTTTAATATACTAGTTGTATCTTCTGCTAAGATGACCTTATGCAATTTATTTTCCGCTTTGATATTTACATCCAGCTACCTTTACAGCCTACAGATATATTAATAAACCTGTAATTCCTAACAAGGTCAATAATGGACGAAATTAATTTAAAAGTACCTTCAAAAAAGACAGTAGTACTGCTGATTGTTAATAATGTATATTTACCCTTGCAGAAGTGGGCAGATGACTCCTGCAGGTATGTTTCAAATTTTGTAAAAAAAGAAAAGCATCAAGCACCTGACAAGTCTGACACAAGGAAACAGCTTCTCAAGGAAGGAGTCTGACTGTAGGGAGAGTCTTTAAACTGGATAAATCAATTAGAGTGGGTAATAAGCATAAAAGATCCCAGGATAAATTAAGTCCATCCTCATACAGGTTCCATGTCCCACTAAAGCTCCTTCCCTGCCTAGAGAAGAGACAAGGTACAAAATAATACCCCAGACTGAAAGTACAGGTTGAGAAATTACTTGCGCAGAGCTGTGCCATAGTAGGCACCATCATTAAAGGCACGGGGTATCAGAACTCAATAGATCGAACGACAACAACGTGGTCTCGTAAGTTACAGCTCGTCTGGCGTGGCTGGAGAAAGGTCAGAGGCATGACTGCCCACACACCGTTTATCTGCTGACGTGGAGTTAACAGTACAGGTGAAAAATACTCAGGAAGCCGTAGGAGGTAATGGTACAAACTCCTGCATCTTACGCGGTTTATTGATGGGTCCCAGCATGTGCGCATGGACACGGCTCCCTTCCCGTATTTTCCGTTCAGGAGCCCTGGGGACTCGCTCGGTCACTTACTTTGGCACACCTCTCCTCTGTCATCACCGCTCTGCCTCTTACACTTGCCTCGCCGCAGCGCTCCACGGAGGAGTTTTTGTTTTGTGCTTCAGGACAAAAGCAAACAAAAAGCCCGGAATAAAGGGAGGATGCTGG
>VZRE01001309.1:312232-322796 GCA_013396775.1 Cephalopterus ornatus
GGGCTTATCTCTGCCAAACACCGGCGGGACACCACCCAGCCCAGCAGCTGAGTCACGGCCTCGTCCCGCCGGGGGAGCCTACAAATAAGGATGAGGGGGCAGGGGGACCCCGCAGCCCCGCGCAGGAGCGCCTGGCCCGCCGCGGCTGGAGCGGCGTCTGAACCTCTACCTACACGTTTTGGCGCAACTATTTAAAATTGTGTGCGTGTGTGTGCATAACGTACTCTATCTGCATATGTAATACATATAAACCCCAAGTAATTTTTTAATTGATACCAGTTCTGTCTTCTCTCAACGGGCTAAAAATAATAAAAAATATATACACAACTCGCAGCGCTGCATAGGTGTTTACGGGTCTAGGCGTGTACACTGTACATAAACACCTATATATGGGTGTATACGCTGTAGGTGTATACACCTATATATATGTGGGTATAGATATGCGTGAATATTGTGTGCATATATATGTACCAGAGTGAGGTATACATACAGTATACCTACAGGGTTACACAGCTTTACAAGGGGTAAATGTACGCGCAAAGACGTGTATATACCCCTGTACGCGCACCTGTCTCTCCGTGTCGGTGCGTACAACTGTACGCACGTCCGCAGACGCGCCCATTACCACACACATCTCCCCGCGACAGGGCGGCCCCCACCTCACGGACCGCCGCGTCCCAGCCGAGGGGCGGAGCTTCGGGCGGGAGCCAATCAGAGTCACGCGAGGCCCGAGCACGGGGCGGAGCTGGCGCGTGCGGGCCGTGGGCGGGGAGGGGCGCGGTTAGCGGCGGAGGGCGGGGCTGGCGCTGCCCGGGCGTCTGCGGCGGCGTCGGGCGCCCCAAAGAAAGATGGCGGTTTATTTACATCCCTGCGCGGCGCGGCCAATGGCCGGGCGCCTTGCCCGCGTGCCCGCCCGACGGCGCGGTCAGCTGAGGCGGCGGCCAAGATGGCGGCGGCCGAGGGGGTGAGGCTCCGGAGCGGCGGTGCCGGGGCCGTGCGGTAGAGCCCAGCGCCGACGGGGCGGCCGCGCCCTGCCCCGACGGGGAACGCGGCATCGCCTACGCCTGTGTCACCCCCGCCCCTCGTCCTGGGAAGATGCATTCTTTTGGGAGAGAAGAAGCAGTCTCGCTGGAGCGTCTCTTTGAGTTCTTCTGCGAGTGCGTGCGGCACGGGCACTGGGAGCTCGCGCAGGCCTGTGTGCCCCAGCTGAGCCAGGGGCACGGCGATGGCCCTGGGAAGGTGGAGGCAATTCTTCAGGCTCTAGTAGCTTGCCCCGTGGTGGTGAGGTAAGTAAGGTACTGCTCTGGCTCAGCAGACTTGAGTGTGAAGTGAGGAGGGGCAGTTAGCTTAGTGTTGACTGTGGGGAGCAAGGTAGGATCTGGGAAGTAGCACCTATTTCAGTGTTGGGATGCCTTCGGTTGCCTAGTGGTCCTGTTACCTGAACGTTGACATATTATCACTGACCAAGAAATTAGGAGGCTTCCCAGGGTACTGGGATAGCGATCTATGTTCGTTTACGTGTCTGACGTGGCGATTGAGACAAGCTTAAAACTAATTGTAAGGATTTGAGAAGTGATTTTGTTAGATTTTAGTGAAGGAGAAAGAACAACTCTTGAAATTACATTCCTTTGACACTGAGCTTTGGTTAATTTAGGAATGAAACCACAAAGATGAGCCTTGTAGTTATTTAAAATGTTCTCGTTTTTAGCTCTTGAAACATGTCACAGTTCCTAAAAATGTAAACTCTAAAAAACTCAAATTACACTGTTGATTTCTTATTTTTCTCACACTGGAATTTGAAATGGCATTTGTTTTACTCAATCTTAGTTACATTTTATCAGTGCTTTTCAAGTAGGTGCATATGAAGGGTGACTTTCTGGCACTTCAGGGAATCTTGTATTCCCCCTGTATAATCAGATGATCATAGTTCTTCGCATTTAAGTTTGTGTATCATTTTGGTAAAGGTTCTGAGAAAAAACTTACACTAACAACAGTTAAAGAGTCTGGAGGAAGGTGTGCACATGGTTAGATGAATATTGCTAATAGGCATGTGAGACATAAGCATTTTCAGTCTTCTTATCTTTGATAGGTAGGCTATCACATCTAAAGGTTTTAGTTAGTAGTGCTGGGATTTTTAAAGGACAGTAAAATATATTGTGCTTTTTCTTTTTCCTAGTCCCTTTGATAGTACTGAATATGTTCCCTAACTGTATAGACTTTGGGATGTGTATATAAGTACTGGAGCACATGAAAAGCTGAAGAAAATTAGAGGGATTCTTTGTTTAATTAGTACATTGCTTCACTTTTAGTTTGGGCATAGAGCTGCACTTGGGCTGTTGTGACCTGAAACTTAGTTTCAGCTTTTGGGGTAGAAATAGGCAGACCAGGAAATAGCAATGCTTGGCAAGTGGTCACATTTCAGAGAAATCTGCTGAAGTGTTCAAAGAGGACTATACAGACTGAACTTGAGACTATAAGTAAATTTTATTGTTTTGAAGAACTGTGCCTGTGGTGTTTGGCCAAACTAAAAGCAGTTATTTGCACAGCAGAAATCACTGAGTTAATGTGCAAGCAGCACCAATATTCTGGTTCCTCTTCATTCTTTTCTGTCTGACTTATCTTCAGCTTTTTAGTCATCTTCGTTTTTATCTTACACAAAGAAACACAAAAATCAAAATGATTTCTGACATTATTTTCCTGGATCTTAGACCTTGTATAATCCAGTATATGTGCTTCTTGCTTTTGTAGATGGGGACAGAATTCTAGCCCATGGAGAACAGCATGGCTTTGGCTTCTTGTGCTGGAAAAATGGCTTGCCAGGAAGCAGGTACAGAAACATCTAGCTGACTTGCAAATGCAGTTTATAGCTCTGACTTCCAAGTGCAAAATGTCTGCCCAGTTGCTTATATAAATGGTAGGCTCTCCCATGTTTTATGGAACTAAGTTCTCAAAGTATCTGGAGAAGTGCATTGCTTTTATGTGTAACAAATTTGTCAAGAAACAACTGTTAATCTTAACACAGGAGGGAAAAATTGGGGTTTTTTTCAATATATCGGAACTTGGCTTTTTTGCTTTAAGTGTGAGTGTATCAACTTCTGCATTTGTGTAGCACCTTTCTTAATTAACAATGAAATAGCTCAGGCATCAGACAATTCTTTATAAGTTTTGGATGGTGAGGGATGTACTTTTTTAAGGTTAATTTGTCCTTGTCACTACTTAGACTTGCATTTTTTCTTACGTTCTGAGGAATTGATGGGTTTGTAATTCTTGACAAAGTGACACTTATCCCAGTCACCAAACTTATGGATAAATAAAATCAGCTGATGTGAAAGCAGAACCTGATTGCCGAATAGCCTTTAATTGAGAATTAGGTATCTTCAGAGCAATATTGCAGTCTGCCTCACAGTGTTAATGAAATAGCTAAGATAGGTTTATATGGTAATGTAGATAAATGAAAGTTTTATTGACTAACATCTTTCCCATACTCATATATGGTTTCAGAAAACAGTTCCAGTTGTTCTTCAGAGAGAAACTGAATTTTTAGTGTTCTTGGAAGAACTACAGAAGGATGTCTCTGAGGAAGTCTTAAAGGTGAGCTACTTCTGTGCCGTATTTCTTCTTGTTAGTTATGCAGAATGTCCAGTTATGCAGAATGTGGGATTGAAGTTAACGCTTCCTGCTAACTTGACTTCCTGAGAGGTTAATTGTGTTAATAATCTTCTAGGCAATTGGAAGAGACTGTAATTCAGATCCCTTTCTGAAGTTAATCCAATGTTTCTGCAAGTGATTTCTCTGGCCAGAGTGGAGGCTGCAGGCAGGCAGCACAGGTTTTTCTACGTGGTATTTCTAACACACATCAGTCCTGCCTGCAGCTACTTGCCACAGTTTCATATCTATAGACACCTGTAAGAATCATAAACCTAGAACCCACTGTGAGCTAAAATTAAAAATGTGCTTGCTGACTATAGTTTAAGTATGTCTATTTTCTTTTTTTTTTCTCCTGAGATCTTAATTTTTATCTCCTATGCACCCCTTTTGCCTGTTCCTGGAAGTGTTTGAATGCTCTACTGTTATCACTGGTGTTGTTTGGTAATTGGTATGATGTGTGCTCCGAGGTCCAGAACCCATTTTTACATTATTAATTAATACATACAACTGATTTATTTGAGAAATGTGTGGAAATATGCAAAGATGGATGAATATCAAAAGCAAGTATAGAGCAGAAAATCAGGGAAGTTACTAATTGTAGAACTGCCCTAATTTGGTGTTAGTTACAACAGATTTAGACCTGACATGGCATGTGAAATGTCGTAAGATGTTGCTCCTAGTCCTATAGATTCTAACTCTTCAAAGATTTTTTTTTTTGGTTTGCCATTTTTGAAGAGGAAAATGGAAACTTATAATATTCAGAGGCTCTTGGCAACTTTTAGATATGAATAAGGAAAAGATATTCAATATTTTCCTAAAGATACAGAATTAGCAATTACAGGATGAAAACAAGCAGGGTAAACTTGAATGTTGATTAAAGTAAACCTGCTGGAAGTCTGTTAATGAGTAATGAAGTCCATGTATGTTGCCATCTAACCTCCAAGGTCATGAATGTCCACACTGTCCACCAGTGTTGCACAGAAACATGAGATTCAGCAGCCTCTTTGTCAAAATTACTGTCAGAGGCATGTTGATAGGTAGAGCTGTTTTGATCCAGCAAATGAAAACAAAGGGTGTTTTGAACTTCAATTCTCGTTTTTTCGCACACCAACCACCTCTTCCCAGCAATGCTGCAAGTGCTGCTTAAGTGCTATTCAACTGCCTTGTCCCTCACCTTCCTATCCCTTACTGGGAGAGCTAATTGGGATTTTTTTTGTTTGTGCTTGTTTTCCCCTTCCTAGTTCTGGATTGTAGGTGTGCTTCTGTTAGGAAGAAAAATTACTGTTGCTTAAGAAAGAAGTGGCTTCCGAATCTGTTGGCCAGTTTTAAACAAGTTTGGAAAACTGATGAGGATGATGTGGTTCGTAGATAGATAGTATGAATCTGGAAAAGTAGGATTAAGAAAACTCCCACTAATCATCATGCTCTTAGTGGCTTATGAAGTCACATCAGTATATTGCTAAGAGGTGCCTCAGCCACCCCATAGGGACTGCCTGTGAACTATGTTATCTTGCTTGCACATGGTCCTTATGGTGTACTTGTGTAGTGTAGGATTCTTTATATTTTGTTACATATTCAGACATATCCACTCTTCCAGGAAGGATATTGGATAAGGTGGACCATTAATAATGGATTTCCTAGGTAGTATGGTGTTTCCAAATTGATTTATCTTTTTGCTTTCAAGTTTCTCCTATTTTTTTAAATAATTCCTTTCATATATTAATGGAGTCTAAAAGGCTTACTCTTTTATTATTTCCCTACCAGGAACTGTTTGAAGCATTTGAGTGCACCCAGAACAAGCACATCACAGACAGCAAAAGAAGAGATGACTGTTCCCGCAAATTCAGTTTGGATGTTGTTTCAGCTCTCCGGAAGCTTTTGCTGCGGGCTCCCCAGAGGGCAAAAGCCCTGCTGGAGTTCTTCCAGGAGGAACAAGGCACACACAGCTCTTCACTCCAGCAATATTGCTCTCTACAGAACATCTTTGTTGAATTTCTTTATGACTCCTTGAAATCTCTGCAGAAGCTCCAGGGCAGTTCTGAGATTTCAGCCGAACTAGATCAAAGACAACTAGTAGATACAGTTTATGCTGCTCTCAGTATAGTGACTTTTGATGTGGAGCATCAGGCAGATGAAGTAAGGCACCTATTCAGGGAGCTCTTGGATGTATGCTGGGCTGAGGGAAGCCCACTGAGGGAGGAGAAGCTACTAAGCTGTATGCTGAGGAAACAGAGCCATGGCCTATTAAGCCTTTATAGCAGTGTTCTCACAGAAAGAACAAGAGAAAAGTTTTTGTTGTCAAAATCTATACGAAAAGGTTTGTTTCACTTTTTGCTTTATTTTAATTTCCTGTTTAACAAAACCATTAAGGCATTAAACAGGCAAGTTGTCAAGAAGTTGGGCAGTGTTCTTGCTAAGGTGCCTTAATAAACCACAGGGTCTTGTGAAAGTTGATGCTAAAATGATCCTTAAAGCAAGGAATTGGCATAGGAACACCAGTTCTCTCTCTACATTTCTGCAGTCTATGCTGTATTCTTTTGTGATCGCTTCCTTTACCACCCCTCTATTTCAATCTGCTCAGCATTTCTCTTGGTGAAGACCTTGCTTGTAAGAAGATTGGCAGTCCTTAGGTATGTAAAGTATTACTCCAGCTCAGAGTTATCCGTGTTGGAGGATGTTCTGTTTCTAGCCAGTAACAGTTCAGTTACGTCAGTAATCCCAAAATGTTCAAACCCCTTAATACTAGAAAAGTAAACTTCTGAAAGTGGAAGGAGATATGGAGTGGGCTGATATCCCATCTGGAAAGAAGATGCAGTTTGATTACCTGCTCACTTGCCAGAGCGCAGCTGTTGGTTTTGTACCATCCATAATTTCACAGCCTCTTTCTTGCTCCCTATGACTGGTACCTTTAGTTGTAATTCGATGATCCTGATGGGTCCCTTCCAACTCGGCCTATTCTGAGAGGATCTCAGCTGAAGCTGAATATCAGGGGATGCTCATGGTCTTGTCAGTAAAGTGGCAGGTGAGTGTGCAAGGAGGAAGAACTAGAATGCCAACCCTCTTTTGCTCACCTCTGTGCACGGAGGTGTAAGTCAGTGGGGTTCGTATCCTCTCTTCTCCCTTCACTCATAGGAATTCCTGAAGGGAAGTTCAGGCTAGTGTGGCCAACTCTAGCATTTCTGATAATAACTACAGTTTGTGCTTCCTCGTGGGGGAAGAGAAGTGGAGATCCACATACCTTCACTCTCACTTTGCACGGATCTGAGAAGTTCCTGTGCTGGACAAGTCCTTGCTAAGGCCCTGCAAAGCAGCACAGCATCTCAGAGCACCAGAAAGAATTCATGAAACATACAGAGAATATGTGTACGGCTAAACAAAGTCAGGCAGGGTGACCTGAGCTGATGCAAACAATCTGTGTGCTCAGCAGGCTCTTGCTATGTTAATGACTTCCCAGACAGTTTCCTGGTTTCCAGTCTGACCTTTTATCAATTTTTTCTGCTTGGCCTTCTCATTATCCATTAACAATACCCGAGAATCTTAGCTGTTAACAAGTAACAGCTGGTTAGTGTTTGAGAAAATGTTGAGTGTTTCTCAGTTTAAATCAGTAGCAATTATGCCTCTGTTAAAGGTACCCCTCTCTACTGGAAACATCTTGTTGTGATGTTTTTTAGGTTCATCTGAGCAGCTGGATACAGAGCGAACTATGATGAGTTTGTTCTCAGATCCCATAGAAGCTTCTTCTTGGAAGACAGCCTATTTCTACTGCTTGACCAGCAGCAAGCACTTTCTGGAACAGATTCTGGTACAGCCATAAAATCATTAACAGGGAAACCCAATGGAGGCTCAAGTCAGTCCCTGTATTGATCATATCTTGGTGGTGCACAGAAGCATTTTGTATTCATATAGTGTTTACCAGAGGTTATGACTGATTGGAACAAGGGGGTAACTGGTGATAACTCCCCAACTTGCAGCTGTGTGATGAACATAAAACAGCTAGTGAGATTTTGGGAAAAGCTCTTCTTCATACAGACTGAAGATTAAGTCTTCAGGATTTAAGAAGTCCTGTGTTCTGCTAGTTATTTTGTTGGATACTCAGTTTACCTCATTACATTAAACTTGTTGCTTTGCTTTTCTGGTGCTGGTAGACTTGGGGCTGTGAGACTAGTTTGCATGGTAGATTATGTTTTAATTTATGTTAATAAATGATGTTTAAAAGTTTGTTTTAAAGAGCTTGAAGACCTGATAAAAATAGTGTTTGAAATTAATTGATTTGAATGTATTTCCATAGATAGAAAAAAGAGAATGCAGAGAGGTGGTCACTATTAAAATACGAGTTTTGAAGGTTGAACCTATTTCCACTTCTAAGTAATGTGCTCACAGAAGTCTGCTACATAATGCCCTTGACAGAGACATAATCACTAGGAGGAACATAAAGATAATATAGCGTGAGTGTGAGTTGGCTCATTAGTAAGCATTTGAAATCATGTTTTTTTCCTTAAGACAACTTTACTGGTGAGTAATCTGATGCTTTGGCAAATGTAAGTTTAGGGAAGTTCCAGATGCAGAACCTCACTATTTTAGTGAAGCTAATATTGAAATGGCTACTTGCTTACATAGTCTGCCAGCACTATGGGTCTCTACATTTTGGAAAAATGAATACTTCTTCCTTTTGTTTTCTAGGTGACTGCATTAACTTTACTGAAAAGAGAAGACTACTCGAGCCTGAACAGTTTGTTGAGGAGAGAATTCAACCCCCTTAGCCGCCTCTTGGTGTTGCTAGGATGGACTCATTGTCAAAGCTTGGAATCAGCAAAAGCATTGCTATGGACTCTGCACAAAACTCAGGTGAAAGAAAGTGATAGTATCCCAGTCTGAGTCTAGATAATCCAATTTCTTTGCAAAAATAAGGAAAACCACAGAGTCTTCAGTGAAAATGTTGGTCTTTCTCAAAATGGGATTTAGAAAGCTAAGATGCTACAGTTGTGTGTAGGTAACATAGTTGGATACTTTCCTTTCTTCTTATTCCTCAGCTGTGAAGGGAGTAGGATTGCACAGGAGACTCTGAAAGTTTCTCTTGCATAAGCTCTTCAGCTTTTGTTTTAACATAAGAGAAAGAAAAACAGCAATGGTTTTTGATTGGTATTGAAAAGACCTGGGGGGTCTTTGTTTTGTGTAATTTCCTCCAGTGAGTCATCCCTGGGTAGTGGCTAATTCTAGTCACAACTAGCCTGAGTTCAGCAATAGGGTAGCTTGGAAATTCCCCATACTTATTCTCACAGTGAAATGATAAATGACAACAGTTGTGAGCGAAAGATCCACCTTGTTTGCAGGCAGCCTTCATCTGTGCAGAAGAGAGGCTTCCATCTCTGAGGGTGTCGGTGCACTTCAGGTGATGTCTTCTCGCCAACAAGTGGCTTAGATGGCAGAGGTGTGGAGATGATGAGCCTTGTACTGCTGGATCACAGTGCAGATTGAGGCTGGTATTGCCTTAAGGGAGTTATTGTCTATTCAGTAGCCTCTGCAAAGTGAAACTCTCAGACTTGATTTTAGCAGGCAGTCATCTTTAATAGGAAAGCACATGGAAAAGGAGAATAACTGTCTGCTACCCAGTATGTCATCTGTTCTAGTACATGATTAGTTCTAGAGTTTTTGGACCGTTATTAAGAAGCATTAGTTTGCATTTTGAAAGCTAATCTTGAAAATGGATGTAGCCACACCTTTCCATGGTCTGTAGATGTGTCAGGGGGAGGCTGACTGACCTCTGTGTTCTATCAGAATAGTCCTTCTTTGCTGGCTTTGTAATAAAACTGGCAGTTTTCTGTATTTGAAAGTTATTTTCTGGGTAAAGAAGTCTTAGGAACATACCATATGTGCCACAGTCTTGGTTCTGCTGTCTGATCGAGGAATTTGTTCTAAAGAGGTTCTTTTGTTTGTCTTTCCATTTAGGATGTATGCAATGATTCAGTATTGAAAGATTTTTGTGATGGGCTGTGGGCTCATGTGGAAGTTCTTGAATGGTGCATGCAGCAAAACAGGTAAAGTGATCAGAAAGACTTTTTCCAAACTGTCTTGCCAAATCTACATGTTAGTTTATGTACAGAAGTAGAAAAGGTGTTATTTTCTTGGCTAATAATCTGACAGTGACTGTATTTCACAAGGGCTCAAAATTGCTTCATGGGCTGCAGTTATGCTCTTTTATTTTTCTTTTTAGCTGCAGTAGTTTGATTCAGTCAAAATTAGAGTGGTAGTTACGTCTTTAAACTTGACTGAGATCTAAATCTGTGCCACGTCTTTGTTCTCTTTTGTAGTATTACCATCCCAAGGAAGGTTCTTTTGCAACACTTGCACAGTCTGGATTGCCACACTGCAGTGTACTCTCTGCATCATCTCACTAATCTTCTGGCACTGAATGAAGACGATGTTATTGAGCTTCTTCAAAAAGTTCCTGCTAGAGACCAACAGATGCAGGGTAAATGTGTAGGGTCATAAGAACACAGAAAATTCCTGATCCATCGAATATGTATGCTGATTATTTCTGCCAGGAAGAATCTGTTCTTTTGACCTGCTTCTGTGATTGTGGAAGATACTGCTTGTCAGCTCTTTTGGGGAAGAAATCTAGAGAGTGTGTGGAAATTATTTTAGAATTCTTTTAGCGAGTAAATTGTTGTGAGATCTCATAGATGTCTGAAAGTGCCTCAAAATGGTAATAAGACTTTGCACATGTTCCTAGAATGTGCTGCTCATTGTAACTGTTGTACTGTGTAATACGCTTAGTTTGAAGTGTGTGTCAATGGGTTGAATTTCAGTCACCTCTGCACTTAAATTTAAAATCAAAGGGCAAAACCAGATGAAATTGACAATATCTCATACTACAACATCTTAATTTTTGAAAGATACAAAAATGCCTTTTTTTTTT
>VZRE01001312.1:2049-14831 GCA_013396775.1 Cephalopterus ornatus
TACCGGCTGGGATGCCGTTGGCCTTCTTGGCCACCTGGGTACACTGCTGGCTCATGTTCAGCTGCTGTTGACCAGCATCCCCAGGTTCTTTTCTGCGGGGCCACTTTCCAGCCATTCTCCTCCAGCCTGTGGTGCTGCTTGGGGTTATTGTGATCTAAGTATAGGACCCAGCACTTGGCCTTGTTGAGCCTCATACTAATGGCCTCAGCCCGTTGATACAGCAATTTCCTTTCTTCTTGTCTACACTGAACCCAGATATACAAGGTATCTGCCCAGGATTTGTCACCTCAGAGCCATGGGTTGTCTGGTCTGAATACGACGTACTGTCCAGGAATAGGACAGGGAACTTTCAGAATTCTGAATGATACTCAGGGGAAGTTATTAACTCTGACAATATGTATTATTTTTATCTTAAGTTTCACATCAGTAGTTTAGTAATTGTAGAACTGGGATGAAGTCTCCATGATGAGAAGCCAGCACTTTCTCTGTCTTTACGCCAGCTCTCAAACTCCATCTAACAAAGGTGAGCATAAATACCTGTAAGTGGGATACAATATTTTTTTTCTGTGGTGCATTTGCCAACCAAACACTACCAGTTTCTGTAGACAAACCTGGTAGCTGGAAGCTTATTAGTCTGGAATGACTTTTATTAAGAGCTGTCAGTGGTTTAACGGATGAGTTCATTGAGAGCTCTTGACCCATAAGAAGGAATTTGGAATGTAAAGATACAAAAAACCTCCTCTTGTGAGCCTTGTATTAAAGATAGTAGATGTAACTTTGCTGCTGTACACTGGGACTTGTGCTGTTTATTGAAACTTGTGTCTACTTCCACTATTAGTTAGTTTTGCTTTGTATTGCATTTTGCTTGTATTGAGGAAGCAAATAGAAATAGAGGTGTATCACTACATTAATAATGTGTGAAACTAAAACGATTTTCTCAGTGCTTTGAGACAATGTCAAAAGTTTGTTCACTTCTAGGCTTGCTCTAACAGGTAGCTCAGATATTTTCAGAAGCCTCTAGATTGTGACTGTCATAAGAAAATGTCATCCTAAATTATTTAAAATACTTATATATAAAAACTATGGCTCAATTAAACAATAGGATTTCACTGGTCAAGTAAATATGATAGAATATATTTTTTTAATGTACAGTAGAGTAAAATAACCTTTTACTGTCAATCAAGTTTTTATTTTTTAAAAATCAGAAAATCTAATGTCAAGCTATTACACTGAAGAAAGCTATATTAGTATTATATAGTACTGATCCCACTAAGTATTCCCAGCTCACATGTCAAACATAATCACTTATGAAGAAAACAAAGAATTTATAACAGTTTCTGTATTTTTGGGGACTAATTTGCAGTGCAAAAATTAGATAAACCCTCAATTTTAAAAAAAGCTTGATGCAAAGAGAAACAGTAAATGGCTCCCATATAGAACATTTTGAACTCAAACTGTTCAAAATTTAAGCCCAAATATACTTAGATATCTTTTCTAATCCTCGCAAAATAGATAGAGTGGTCAATATTTCTAGGCCTCCCAACCTGCAATGCAACAGCCTTGGGGAATAGAAGCTAAGCAAGAGGTGTCTGAGAGGAAATTGAGGTCAGCTATATCAGATGTGGGCACAAAAGGACTGGAATATCACACTGATTCCTCAATTCCTCAACAACAAAAAACCCCCAAAAGATGTAGGTGAGGTCTGTCCAGGCTTAAAACAGGAAGACAGAGATCTGCAGCAAGAGATGCCATTTGGCTGTTGTTGAAGTGGACGGGGAGAAGAGAGCTGTTTCCAGTCAATGCAGCCATTGTTTGCTGGGGCATATGGAATAAAACACTTCAGTGACCTCAGATGTCACTATGACCAGATGTCATCATTTTTTCTAAGCTTTGACAGAGGAGACTCAACAGCATGTTTTACACTTACAGTTTTATGGTGCTAGGAAACTCAATGACTTCCCTCAGCAATTCCTTTTGAAGTCTACATTCAGCTTCCAATTTAATTCTGAAGCTGTTCAGTATGTAGGGTTCATGTACCACTTACCAGTAGCTTTTTTATTTTTTCTGTTTCTCTTTCATGTACAAATATGTATTTACCCAGGTAAGACTGCTGGTCCGGACTGCTAGATTTTTTCTCCTTGTCATGAACTCTAATTGCAATTATTTACTTATTTTGATGGTACTGAAAATACTAGGAACATTTAGATTAGTTTTCTGTGGCATGGACATAGCTGCCCTCCCTTGGCCTCCTCTCTTAATCTGTGGTAGCATTCAGTGCAAGAGGTAAGAAATTAAATGATCCTTTCTAACATGCTCAGAAGAGAGAGTTGCATAACGTGATGAGGCACTGTTAGTCTAGTTGTCTTATCCATCCCATACCTTTTGCTTTGCTATTCATACAGGGGTTTAGTATGTTACTAGTGGTGGTATTCATATTTTCTTTTCTTCCTCTCATACTGTACATGTTTTCCCTTTTCAGTATGTTATTCTTCAATCTCTCCCTAAAATTTTAAGAATGGCTCCCCTTGTAAATGTTTATTTCTTGTAGAAATATTTTTTTTTTTAATCAGGATAATACACTTTCTTGTACTCCCACATTTCTTCAGGAAGAATATCAGTGACTTTGTTCATCTAAGGTAATATCCTGTAGTTTCCATTGTCCCTGAGTAATAAAAATGTTTAACTATTTAATTTCTAGCTATTTCAATTAGTGGTTGAAGATGGCACAACATCTGTTTACAGGAAATAGTCATAGTTCTCCTGCTCAACAAAAAGAGTCTAATGGTCTATGCTGCACTGAACTGCAAGACATCTTCAGAGAGGCAACAATGTACTAATTTCAAACTAATTAAAAAAAATTAATTTTTTTAACTGGGAGGCAAAAGGATACTGCAGATTTTCTCTTTGGATTTCTCCAAAGTTTAGAATAAGTTTAGAAGCTGTCAACTGTCCTCATCAAAGACATGCAGGTACAATAAATTTGTTGGCATGTACTTGGAGCTAAGTAAAAGAAAAGAAAATGTAGACTGTCACCAGTACAGAAAAGAAACTCAAAGAAGATCCCCAAAGCTTATTAGTTCACAACGCATCTAGAAGCTGTCCTTATTTTGGATTCTAGGCAGGTTATAATTTTAAAAAATGAATTTATTACTAAATTCCAGACCAAAAAATTATGCCCTCTATTGACTACTTGTAAAAAATAAGACAATAGTAAGTTGTAAATATCTCAGTGATTCAATGTTGAATCTTTCAGCAAAGGATAAAATTTTCAGAAAAAAAAAACTTGCAAAAATTAGAAAAAGTAATGGTGAATGCATTGGGAAAATAGATCTCTTCTTTTCATATTCTGTTGTAAGTGTTCAGTATTAGCAAATCTAAAATAAAACCCTGGTACTGAGGGTACATTTAACACTGAATCAAGGTTGCAAAAAGAGAAATAGAAAAATAGCCTTGCTGATCAGAACTAGCTTTAAATCTCAAATCCTTCGATTAACATGCTTCCTAACTAAATTAACCAGGCTTAGTCAGTGTCCGTATTTAGTTTTCTAGTCTTTGATTTAATGCTTCTAACAAAGGAGCAACAAAGCCACAATCTAATTTGTTAGGAAGTTTGAAATGTAGGAGTACAAATTAAAATATGAATGTATTTTTGGAACATAAGGTACAGTTATTACTATGAAAGGTGATAAAAATTAGGTCAAGCATACTGTCTTGGGCCCTACATCACAAACAGTTGCAGTCCAGCTCACTCAGTACCTCTAAGGAAAATGATTATGTTTAAGATTTAAACATATAACAAAGTAAAGTAGAGCTTAGGTTTCCTGTCTAACCAATGAAAATGTAGTTGTCCATCTGAAGGCCTCTGGACCTACTCTGTCCACCTATTTTAGGTACAGAAAATGTAGGCAGATAGGAGCCTCTCTGGAGGGATCAATGACATCTACTTCTTTAATGTCCAAGTGACTGCTTATTTTAGGAGTGACATTTCTTTAAAACAAATTAGCTTAATGAGGAAAATGGGGTGAATGCAGTCACAGCCTTCCTCATGTACATGTTACAGCAACAGATGTGCTCTCTTGCCTCATTAGAATGCTGCTTGTTTTAAAGGCAAGAAGACAACAATGGCTGCTGCCATGCTCAGGACTAATGTAATAGGACACGACAGACTACTTCTATGTACCTCCAGAAAAACCCACTGTAAAATACTACCGTGAGCAGAGGAGCTTTGTATTTTCCATGACTGCCATGTATTGTGCAATGCTTGTCTGAGGCTTTACAGTTGAGAAATGCAGTCTATAAGGTCATAAACCCTGAACAGAGCTAGGACTGGATATATTGGGCATTGATGTGAAATCAGAGAGGATCTTTCGTAAAATTTATCCGTGTCTTCAGAAAAAACGAATCTTCAGGATTAAAAAAAAAGAAAAAAAGAAACCTCCAAACAAATTGTTGTTCCATGTGAAGAAATCTACCTTTTTTTCCCTACCAAGTCTGTATTCCATTCCTGTAGAAATTTTAAGATTCTTTAAAAGTATCTTCAAAATTATGTGAAGGGTAAAATTATGAATTTCCCACTTGGAAGAAAGTGGCTTAAATTCTATCCAATTATTTGCCATGGCAACCAGCTAAACACAAAAGGGCTGGAATGGATGTAGAGTACTGCCTCTATAATCATCACTGTATGTCCTTCAAATCATGGATATGCAGCACCACTATCCCAATCTACTTCAGGGCCATAAACCTACACGGTAATTATATGCTTTGGAACACTCCACTTAAGTGCATCAATAATATAGTGAGTGAACATGTTCTTTAATTCTGCACCTGTAAATGGAGAAAAAAAATAAAGAAATATCTCTATCAGAATATGGGGGGGCTGGGAAGGAAATTAGATCATTACATCCTTTTTAACCTACTTTCTGATATATCAAGTCCTTCAAATTGCTAATCTTAAATTATCTATTAATAATCAACAAGTAAAAATGATGGCTAAGTATCTTTCAAAAATATGATATGTGTTTATAAAACCACTAAAAATAAGACGCTCAAGATTAAGGGCTTCATCCCATCAGTTGTTTCTTTGCCATTGGGCTTGCTGTGTTTCCACCAGTGGATTTCCACTGCTGAATTTCCATGAGTGTGCAGGGTAGTAATTTTGCAGCTCAGACTAGTGATTTGCTGAACCAGACCCCACGCAGTGACATATGTAGGGTCCGCCTTGACCTTCTAACATTTAAGTTTCTGCCATTATGAAGGAGGAAATGCAAATTGCTGTTTGCATTTCAAATGTGTTCTGGGCAATTTGGGCCTAGATTGCAGACCAGGAGATGTGAGTTCCTCTCTGGTTCTGCTACTTAGCTGTTAAATCTTAACGTTTGAATGTCTGTTTGCTCTCAGGATTTTCCCTAGCTCAATGTTTGGCTTGTGAACTCAGTGGAGCAGGAACTGTCTCTTATTTTCTATTTGAACAGGGCTTTGTACAATGGATCTCCACTATGCCTGTCTGTAGGTGCTAAGACAAAATATGGTCAAGATAAACTCCAGTCACCTATGAAGTTTTTGCTTCTGTTTCAGGTCTGTCAAAGACTTGAGTGTCCTAGTTTATTTTTTTCCAACTGTATTAGCTGGCTTATAAAAAATGTATTATTTATCCCCATGAATTTTGCATTGCTTATATTCTTTGACTAAACCAGCTAAAATGATGATAATAATTATTAATGATAATGTCTAACATCATTAAGGTTACAATTACATCTAATAATATTTAGCTGAATAGTACATGTTACATGTTTTTGGGGAGTCAACTCGGACTAAACATTTGGGTCTAGGGGTGAGCATGATGTGTCAGTTTTGAAGCTACATATCTTGTACAAGCAACTGGACATTTGCATTTGTAGATATTTTCTTAGACAATAAAAGGGAGCAGCCAACCTCAGGCAGGGCAGAGCTGACATGACTGAATGAGTCTCCAGCACACCAAGGCAATTTAGCAGAATTAAAACACAAAACTAAACTAAAACCTCCCTAACCTTGTAAGACTGATTAATCCAAATCCAGATGTTGCAGCTCACACACAAACTTATAGAAATGCTTTTCACTCTAGTGAGCCAATCTTGTGTCAGAATTTTGTATTTTAGATTATGTATTTAACAGTCATAGCTGCTGAACTGATAAGATTTAATAAAAAAACAAGGTGTAAAAGCATGTAGATGCTTAAACCTCACAGTTCTGCAAAAATACTGAAACTGTGAAATCAGTGTCCTTAAAAATGGATCTGACTAACATAATAAACAACATTACTGGAAACTTCATGGCTTCTAAGCAGATATCCTGATTTCTGAGAAATAACTTGCAAGTTTTGAGCACGTCAAATTGTAAATACCATTATTTATTTATCATAATTTGAGAGAAAAATAATGAGATAATGTGGGAGAATTCTCTTCTGCACATCTCTTTTACATCAATTAAAAGGTGTTAGAAAATATCATGGCCTATGCTTTCATCCCGAATACAAAAAATAACATACCATCAGAAGTCTCTTAATGCTAGTGTTTCTGTCTAAAGCTCCCCCAAAAGAAAAGCCTTTATTTCTCTACTGAAATGAGACCACAGTCAAAAATATTTTGTGATATATATTCCGTGAATATTTTGTGAATATTTTCTTTGGTTTTTAAAATTTCCCCATCTACAATACAACAGGAGACAGAAAAGTTTTAATACACATTGTTTGTACCATTGTTTTACTTTAAAAAGGCTCCAACTAAAAGGTGTGTCTTACTTGGTAGTAAGTTAATCACATCTATTTTACAATTAAAAATCATTAAAGATGGACCAGTGCTGCAGTTGGATACATATTTTACCTAGCATAAACTGTGTTTTAAGTGCCTGTCACACAATACATATTGTGTATGAGGGAAACCATTAGAGTTTTATGAGGCAATCTGAACTGCCTGTGAAACTGCTGGGTCAAAAGCAGTTGGATTTTTAACAGCAGAGAGTCATACAGAATATGTGGTGTTTTCACTGACAATTGTCATTGTGCCACATAAAAATGGGATCTGTTTTTCTAAAGTGAAATAAAAATCAAACATCAAACAATTATGACATTTATTCTATTTGTTTGAAAAGCATGATCTCCAAGATCTTTTTTCCAGGAAGTATTTCCATGTGGTCTTTGAAAAAAACCTAAACCAACCCCCTCAAAATAGCAAAGTTGAGGTCAAGTCTGTCTTATCTATAAGAAGTGAATGAAAGTGTCAATTTTTCTAGTCAAAAATTCACAATCTAGTAGTTGCAGAGTCCCTTTAATAATTGCTATAGCAATTACTTAGAAATTATATTTCACCTGCATTCTTCACTTTATTCTGAAGACTCTTGAAACATTTTACAAGCCACACTTCCACAAAGTCAAAGGAAAAGAAAGCCTTTTTTGAATGTACCACCAAAGCTGGCGATGTGTTTTTTGTGTTCCCAGAAATCACATTCCGAAGGAAGTTCCATGTGTTAAAGAATGACCTCTCACTGGGCAATAAGACATGAACTCTTCAGTCCTATCCAAATGGCATGTGATCCCTTTTTATAACCTTTATAATTTCTTTACATGATGACTCGTTTTCATACACTTACAGATTTATTATTTCCACTTGCCAAGAGTCAGCATTGGCAGGCTTCTCACCTCACACCAGTACCTACACTCATGGTGTGGCTGGCAGCAGGATTTTTGTAGGGCCATGCACCCACAGGGATTGGTTGTCTCCCAGTAGCTCCTAATCTGGACCAGGTGGTCGGTTCCTTTGCAGCACTCAGCCCCTCAGGATACCTCCTTGGTAGTCGTCTCTTGTGTAGGAGCAAGGAATAGGGTGGATGCTTGTATACCTCCCAGCTCAGACTTCGTCACAGAGCAGGGTTGACGACAGTTGCTTTGAGCCACTCAGGCAAACTGTGAGGGAGAGGTTGCAGCCATGAAATTTAAATTTATTGCCTCATCACAAAAAACACTTAAAAGTCCAAACTACTGTTACTGTGCTCTGTTGTTTCTTACTTACACAGAGTTCACCTGTTAAGTTCTTCAGAAGTATTCACTTTATTATCACTATAGTCATGACCTCAGTAGACACAGTGGGGAATTCCTAAAGTTTTTCTAAGTAGTAACATTGATGTGTATGAAACTGGTATATTTGAAACACACTCATATGAGAAATACTACTCTAGTAGTTTGCTCCAGGTTTTTTGTTGTTTTTGTAAGCCAATGAATATGAATGACTGCTTTCTGTAAAAGGTTATTGCTTAGTTATATAAGAACCTGGAGATGGAGGGTAGGAATGGCTGAAAAGATTTGGAGAGTGTTGTTTCCTTAAGACTCACATATTTTTCTATGGCCAAACCAATTCTCTGTGTTATCAAACAGTTTCTATATCTAATTGACATTAGTGGGTGACATTACTTATACTATGTTGCTTTCATGAACTTATTCACAGACATATGGGAATAAATTTCTGTCCACCACTTAGATATTTCAGAGGTTTTGTGTAATGTAACATCCATGCAGACCTGTCAGTCTTGGATACTTACAAAGTTTTTTGTTGTTGAAATGGTGGTGTAACTTCAATAAAGTAAACTGATAATAAAATAGTGTAGGAGGACAATTTTAATCTGATTCTTCTTTTCCATTACCAAAACCTAAATTTCAGAAATTCATATCAAATTATAAATGCTGACATTCTTTTGAGCAAGGAAAAACATTTCTTAGTTCTTGTTATCAAATCCTGTAGCTTTAGATCATTTCAAGAGAACAATAAAAGTAGCAGAGTAGGGCAAAACAATTAATTCTGACCTGGTATAAATACATATTCTTGCTGCAAGACTTGATGATTATTCACCTTGGGTGGATTCTCAGAGATGAATTGTAAGCCACCACAACTGGAAAGTTTGCTGTTAGAGTACCTGCAGACTGTGGCAATACAAATGATGGTTCTCTAAAAGACAATTAAAAACATGCACAGCAGGGAAGGAGAGGTAATGTTTGAGATCCACTGTCCAAATGGATCAAATATGATCATAAAATCCAAGCTCTTTCACTCTAGGACAGTAATTGGTAATATTAAAGTAAGGTAACTATTAATAATTGCCAGATCACTTAATTTGTGTACCTCTGTAATCTTAATTACAATCTCAGCAAGAGATGTCACCTTTTAAATAGACAGATGAATAAAGAATGAAAAATCAGTTCTATAGGAACTATCTCTTGGTGTCATCTAGTGGTTACATTCCCATACTGCAAAAAGGAAATTGTGTCTGTAGTTTTGTTTATATATGTCTACATATATTTATAAACTCACAGGAACACACACACATGTATAAAGTATGCTTGTTTCTGACTGAGTGAAGTAAAGGAAGCTGCCATTTTTAGCAGACAAGGCAAGTGTAGCCTTTCTCTTCTCTTCACCCTGTCCTTTTTGCTTATGTCTTCTTATGAGGTCAAGACACATCGACAGAGAGCTCAGTTAGCATACACTGGTGTGAAGGTGCTGTCTGCTGCCCCTTTTAGCCTGCTTGACTGAGCGGCTGGCTGTTGTTAAAGGACATCCTCTGCCAACACACAAGGTATTTCCGTACGGGTGACTGAGTAGCACTAAGGGGATGCTGACAGATTGAAGTGACATGCCACAAATCTGATTGCACAGGGCACTGGAGGAAGACAGAGCAAANNNTCCTGCCCCTGGCCTGAGAAGGGAATGTTATGGCTGACAGTGAAACAGGCAGTACTGTAAGAAATGCACAGCTATAGAGGGGCTGAGGTGCCGCTGAAAAAATAAGAAAAAAAAATTTAATAGAGCTCTTAAATTTTAATATAGCTCTTAAATTTTAATATAACTCTATTGGTAACAGCAAAGGCAATAAACCTCTGCATAGAGTGACAATGGGTTAAACCTCACAAATTTTGCCAGAGATGCCACTCAGGAATATACAAGATATCCAGGTTTGGAAGTCCTTTCTCAAGAAAAATAGGCCTTAGTCACAGTGAATTGTCCATAACCATTCCACAAGAACTGTAATTTATTTTGTTGCAACAGGGGAGGGAGATTTATAGTCCATAGAAGTTTTTATTCCAAAAAGAAAAACTGGAGTAAGCTCCATCTCTGAGTAAGAAAACTTAGTTTATATTCCCTGCATTCTAAGCTATTTCCAAAATGTGTGCTGATTTTCTAACAAACAATTTACCTCAGATTCATAAAAGTTGTCAGTGCAGTGCTACACAATAATTTTTGGTTGGGCTTACAGAATGTTCAACCCTTTCGAAAATTGAATATTGATAGTAACCAATTTTTATTGAAGTTTAGCAACCTTACCTGTGCTTTTTTCAGATAGTTTTGAATCAATGTGTGGGTACCATCAGCTATACTTCAAAAAATTGATCAACCTTGGTCCAAGCTGAGTAAAATGTTCAAACAAAATAAGTATATAAATGTATACCAAAAACAATATTCTCCTTTCATAATTTTTAAAAAGTGTTCTGATTATGGAAAATGGGAATATGGAAATGAGATTGTTTGAAAATTTGTAAAAATGTTTTTTTTCAATTTCAACTGAACTGATTGTTTGGGAAAGCATATATAGAATCATATTCATTGGCTCTCCCCCCTAGCAGGACAAAAGAAGCAAATAGTAAGGAATATAAATTATCAGAAATTTCTGTGGTAAGGGACAAGACAGATTCTTCACTAAGATTGCTACTCTGTCTACCTCCACAAAAGTTCTGAACTAGAAATATATAGTAAAGCATGAGCAGCCAGTCACGTTATGCTCCAGCAGACAAATAGACTTTAGGGCACCCCTAGCATAAGCCAGAGCAGCACAGAAAAGCACCCAAGTGCAGGAAACTCCACCAGTCCTCCTCCTCACACAGCTACCTGGTAGCTAATGCCATAGACATGAGATTTGCTAATCTAGTTCTGGAGCCTTCTAGACTACCTAAACATGGAGTTTGAATCAGTGTAGCTATGATTGTGGTTTTGGCTTCAATTTTAGCCTTTTTCACAGGCTCACAAGAAGCACCACTCCAGGCTGGAGCTCAGTAGCATGGCACATACATCTAGCATCTAGAGACTTTTAAAAAATTCAGCCCGAAATGCTTTTACATTTTAAACCTGATTAGAAATAACTCATTCAGATGGATGTTATGCAAGAGCACTAAAATATTTACTGCTCTGTATAAAAATAACTGTTCCAAATACCGTAGCTGTAGGTAGAGAGGGAAACTATCCAACTAAACCAGTAAAGAAATTAGAAAGAAGACAAATTACACAACTATGTATGCTCTATCAGGATGATTGAAATTCACCTGTAAGAATATTTTTAATCTATTTAAGATTATATCATAAAATGTCACTAAAAACTTGACTACAGAAAAACATTCAAGCAAAAGTTTGTCTTTTTGCTTGAGTAAACTGTGGGAGCCAAAGAATTTTTATATGTGCTTTCATCTGGATGTCTTTTTTTTAATTGGGGATTATAACAACAACAATTAAGTCTCTTCTTCAACAACATAAAATTTTCTACAATATTATCAGAATGGACTCATGAGACTTCTCTCCATATTTCACTGTTTATGATGTTATTGAAATGACCTTTGCTATACATACACACCAAGGCAAAAAGGTTACAGCAGTTTCCTGTATGCCAGGATGTAGCACAGGCCTAACCTTTGTTCATGCTTCAAC
Organism: Cephalopterus ornatus; assembly: GCA_013396775.1. Lineage (NCBI taxonomy): Eukaryota > Metazoa > Chordata > Aves > Passeriformes > Cotingidae > Cephalopterus > Cephalopterus ornatus. The sequence continues at coordinate 13,770 of VZRE01001312.1, forward strand.
TAGTCCTGGGCTTCTCAGTGGAAAGCAAACCCCGCGATTCACCACTGAATTTGTGGCCAGGCTAGGAACAGTATGCTGGGCGAACCTAACCCACCATGGGCCCACATGTGTTATCTTTTCTTGTGGTTTTGATGTGGCACCACAGCTGTATTTTAGCTTCTCTATAGAATTATTAATCTCACTTTAGATTTAAAAATAATTTGTAAAACTTTTTAAATAGGTACATTCAATACAATGGGTACATATACCTGTACCTATTGCTCTAAATTGTCCATGGCTATAGCTGTATATTGACATATATTCTTATTAAGAATTTTAGTAATTTCTTTCCAGTGTGTCACAATTACAGCCTGATGTCTTGTATGTATTAATGGAATTTCTCTGTGAAAAGAATCTGAAAGCTATGACTGGGAAATTTGATTTGCAAAGTCAAAATTCTAAAAGATGTCCAGAGAGATGGCAAGAATAACAGGATTAAAATCTGGATTTAGCTTTTCTTTCTGACTATATAATCTGTGATATAACAGTTTCATTTAGTTTAGTCTGAATGGACAAATTGAAATTAGGTGGAACAACCCAGTTTTTATGTGTTTCTATCTGAGACTGAATATGAGAGCAACAGTCAGGAAAGTCCAAGGCAACAGGAATTTAGAAGACAAGATGCATAAGAGGGGAAAGATGGAAATAAGGAAGTCAATTATTAAAAAAATCTCAAAATCATCTCCATCAAGAGTGAAGAAAAATTCTTTTACAGTGAAGGCTCCTATTTTTTATCACAGAATCGCAGAATATGCTGTGTTGGAAGGGACCCTCAAGGACTGTTGAGTGCAACCCTTAGCCCTGCATGGGACCATCCCCAAGAGCCACACAATGTGCCTGACAGTATCATCCAAACCTTTCTTGAACTCTGTCAGCGTGACCCCTTCCTGACAGAGCCTATTCCAGTGCCCAACCACCTTCTGTTTGAAGTACCTTTTCCTGATATCCAATCTAAACCTCCCCTGACATAGCTGCAGGCCATTCCCTTGGGTCTTGTCACTCATCACCACAGAGAAGAGATCA
>VZRE01001314.1:0-66159 GCA_013396775.1 Cephalopterus ornatus
AAAACCTGATTTTGTGTGATACCTTCGAGAAAGTTTTGGGTGATGCAAATCACACTTGCTCCCAACATTGCAATAAATACCTTGCTGCTCAAAAGACCCAAAGTCTCTGAGCAGTTCTTCATACCAGATTTTTCAGATTCACTCTTGCATGAGAAAGTGCTACCAGGGTAAGCAGCCATTATCATCTTCATGGAGCAAGGTATTTAAAGGAGGATGAGACGCAGTATTCCTGGCTCCCATTGCAAGGCCCAGAATGTGGCCCCTTAGACACTTGGCAACTTCTGTGGTTTCCTTGACCTGATGGTGTATACCTTCTCTGTCTCTTCAAACTCATTTCATACTGTCTCTTCAAAATATCTGACTTCTCACACCATCCTCCTTGCTTCTCTAGTTTCATCTTCTACCCTCCCTCGTAGCTTCAGTCTTCTTGCCTAGCAAATCCTAATCTCTCCTTTCCAAACAAGTTTCTTGATTCCAGATATGTGAGCAGCTCCAGCAAGTCAAGACTGTTTGTTTCCTAGTTTGTATTTAATCAGTGTCACATCCACTGATGGTCCCATCTGAGATTTTCTCTCCCTCCTCAGGCTCCTGTCAGTGTCCTAATCCCCAAAATCCTGTCCTATAGGGAGCAAAGCCAGGTTCCACAGTTTGCCAGGGCAGCTCCTGTTTTCAACTCACATTGTTTTCCATTAGTAGTATCTGATCCTTTTTTACTACTAGTTCTTAATTCACCCAACCAATTTCCATCACATTGCCGGTCTCAGCTATTGCCTTCCTGATTCAACCCTACCTCATAATGTCATTCATTTTCCCTTCATCTCTTGTTATCTCTGCTCCTGCCAACACTTACAAGGTTCCAGCCTCAACACTTTTCTCCTCCTTTCTGCACTGAGATCAGATTCCTAGTCACACCCACTGAAATTTGAATAATTTGGGAATTTAGCAACTAAAATACTTTGATTGTGTGTATCCAGTGTCACATCCCTCCCATACATGACACCACTATATTGCCAGGAGCAAGCGCAGAGCCTGTTTGTTTTTGGTTGGTTGTTTTTTTCCTTAAGGAATGGTGAATACATTTAAGGATCTTACAGAACCTCACTACCCTTACAGGACAAAAATTTCCTCATTCTGAAAATGGCTGCAATTTTCTTTGACAGAGTTCAACAGGTGGAAGACATACATAAGTGTAAACAGTTGAAGGTCATGAAGTTATCACCAGATTGCATACCTAGTATTATAATGGGAAGTGTCAGGTAATCGTAATAAGTCATGATACTACCAAATGCTTGGATGACACACGTTGTTCTGACAGAACACTGGGGTTTTTATCAGCTTTAATTACATTAAAGTAATTATCTAGTGTTTGACCCAGCTTTTAATTTTATGACCAATATCCTGGAAGGCTAGACAATTAAACATTATTTTGGCACACCACAGTGGGTTAAATTTTTCTTTAACGCTGCAGTAAGGCTGTTGACTCACTGTGCTTATCAGTGGTGGAAATGAGATTTCAGCAAATTATGGATATGAGTTTTCACTTTAGTTTTGGTTTTCGTTGCACATTCTTTCTCCCCTCTGCAGTTGCTAAGGTTTGTGTTGTCATTAGGACTCACTAAATAAAGCCTGTTCAAGACTAGTGAGGCTTGAACAAAAAGAAAATAGACCTACATAATTCACTGAGTTTAAAATCCAAACAAAGCTTCACAGTAGTCCTTTGCACTGGCTGACCTTCATATTTAAAGTACTGAATATTTATAGTTGTTTAAAAGACAACATCTTTTAATATTGTAGGAGATGGTCTTACAGCTGTGAGCTCAGCATGGAGGCAATGCAAGGCTAGAGCAGGAGAAGAATTTCTGTGCCCAAAAGCTGATCTAAGACACTGCCTTCCCCGAAACTCTTATTTCTCTTACAATGCAATAAGAGAAAGCCAAATTATCAGTTAACTCAGCAGTTCACTTAAACAGTGAGAAAAGCCAAGCATTTGCTACAGCCTCTGATGAATTTGCACATCTAAAAGATAATCTGTGTGACCTGTTTACCGTGTAACACCATGCTTTCATACCTCAAAACTGTTTTGAATGAAGTTCTATGAAATTTCCAGTCTCTATATTGAGTGACTATTAACAAAAAAAATGAACATCTACCTGAGATTTCAACCATACCAGACCCATCACTGAAACCTGAAAAATGAAAATGAATTGCTAGAATCTTTGCAGTCTGCTCAGGAAAATACTGAAAACATAACACAGATAAATTTTATCTGAGGGGAAGAATTATTTTCTGATAACTTTTCAAGACTCATGTATATATATGTGTGTGTATACATTCCACAGTATCTCTTTAAAATGATGCATCCCTTGACAGTCTCAATCTGTTGTCCAAAATCATCAGTACAGATAGATGTAAACAATATTTGCAACTCTGGAGAGATTCCTTTCCCTTTAAGTTTAATTGCCCTTCAATAAACAGCACTGCTGTAGCAGTATGATCCAAAGAAAGAGTAAGCTGCAAATAGGCTTACACTATATAGTAGTGGAGGGGATACTCCTTTTTGGGCTCTGAAAAAGGACATAGTGAAGACTTGAATCACAAATAGAGATACTTTGACTCAGGACATCTCTTTGAGCCTCTTTTCAGACACTTGGTTTTCAGTACTGCTTTTGAAACAGGCAACAGCCCTGTTTGATTACTTAGTTAACCTTTGTTTTCGTGTCTCTTTAGCTCTCTTGCAACTTCAAAAGTGTTAGAGGGTACAAGAGCAACAAGCGAGTATGTTTGGTTTAGTGTGAAGCTCATAGCACCATCTTGATTAACATAACATCAGTATGGGCATACACAAACATTCAGATGTTAGACAGTCAAGGCTAATTCTTACATCTGTACTTCCCTCTTCTGCATTTTGAATGATATCCAGAAGATAAGGCACTAGATTTATGGATGAGGTCTACACACAACCAGCAGAAAGACCCCTGAGATTTTACCCAGAACTACTTAGTGTAAATTTGAGCAAGCTGACTAAAATAAAACATGAAGTAAAGTCCAAGTAATGTCACAGAACTCGTGCCAGATATTCTTTAGACTGGGAAGTGTTTTGATAATTCAGGAGTGGACTTACCAATGAAATCAAGAGGGACATAACTGCTGTTCTCGGGTATTCACACTCTTTCTCCTTCTGTAAGGAGCAGCTGGGGGACTGCATAGTTGTTTTCCACCCTCTTATTATCAGATCTAGACTATGTTTTTCTCTACCACTCTCTCTGCATTATTTTCTACACTTTTACTTACTTAAATCAAGTATGTAAAGAAAATGAGAAAACCCATTCTTGTGTGACATACTACTCAATCTGTAGCTCAGTTGGAGCTGGGCATTCCAGCTAAGCTGAACATTCATGCTTTAGCTGTGAGTCTATCATCTCATCATTACATGGAGAGCACATCAGTCTCAGCGTAGAATTTTCTGTCATAGGTGTGAGATTATATGCACAAGTACTCCTAGAATGCAGAGGCAACTGTATCTGGCATGCCAGAAATCTACTTATTAATGATGATTTTGCTTTGAAGTCCAGTATCAAAAAGTTTTTTTCATAGTTTAGATAAAAAATGATAAATAGAACTTTTTGGATGGTGAGGAAATATTGGTACACTCTAATTGAGCTAAATTGGGTGTAATACAGAGTCCAGTTAGGCATATAATGCCAGTGACAAAGTGGAAAGAAGAGTGTCTATCAAAATGTTAATCTAGCTGCCAACAGTTCGAGGATCTCCAAACTGTCCTCCTGACACAGGATATAGAGCCAAGAAAAGAAAGCACCATGCTTCAATTTCAGATTAGAAGGGCAGTAGGTTCCTTTTCCTCACAGATTATTAACACTGAAATGAACTGTCAGTATCAGTGTTGTCACCAGGCATCAAAAATGACACGAGCCAGTGATCAACAAGAAATGAAAGCATGAGACTGACATGGAAAAAGAAGATCAAAATAAAAAGGTGCTATTGTGTAGAAGAGAGATAAAGGAACTTCAGTCTGGCATTTCTGATAGAATGACACATTATTTAAAGACTGGAACATTATAATACCCTTTAAAAAAGGTTTGTGGTTTTTTTACATTGCAATGTTTGAGTCCTGTTTTTTCACCACTGCCACTTCACCTGCAGTACAGAAGAGGTACTTGTAAGGCTGTTGCAAGGAGCTGTTGGAGAATCACTTTTTTGGACCAATACCAAAGCAAAGGGCTCATTGTTTATAGCCTGTCAGCTTTAGCCAGTTCATTGTCCATTGTGATAGCAGAAGAGCAACATGAGCTTTAAGAGATCACCAGTGCTGCTAGATGAGCATGGACACGTGGATGAATTATTCCTACACTGCGATGCACGGTCACTGAGGAAAAAAAACTGTGTGCTACTAAAGACCATGTCTCTTTGTCCAAATGGAAAAGGATAGAATTTATCTTTTCCTGTGGTGCTTGAGATAAACTGACTGTTCTTTAGTGAAGTTCTAGATAGTTGATTTTGGTGGGTTGGTGGTTTGGTTTTTTTTTGGTTTTATTTTACATCAGGAACAAACGAACGTTAAAAAGCATAACTCAACATAGAAATCTCATTTAAAGTGAATTAATGACAGAATGTGTCCTTGCAAGTTAACTTACTCTATAGCCCCTGCTGTTCTTGTCTTAGTTTGCAGTTATCACCATAAACTATTTCGTAAGTTATATTTGACATGGTCATGCTCTTTATTTTTCTAGAGAATTTTAAAATATGTAAAAATTTTGTTAGCTAATGGTTTCACCACTATTAATTGAAATTTGTCTCAATAGACAAGACAAGTGCATAGTGCAAGACTGAATAGTGCACTGCAGTGTATGCACAGTGTGACTTCCTCAATGGAATCTTAATCGCATGTTCAGCAGTGGCCAGCACCAGATTACAAGCAGCTATGGGCATATCAGAGGCAGAACTGGACCGGACTGAATACAGGAATCATGCCAATGCCTTTGAATTTTGGAAAAAATGCTATGGGCTGACAGTGTATTTCACAAAATACATGTGACACTCCCTAGAGAGAAAGTGGTACAAATTCAAACAAAGGGACAAAGGTGTCATACAAAGAGAAGAAGAGTCTTCAGCACCACTGCTTCCTGCCCTGCAGAGGCACACCAGAGGAGAGATTGCAGATGAGGCTTTTGTTCCTGCCTGTTGTACCAGCAGAAAAGATTTGCTACGGCCCAGGCCTCATTTACAGAACTTCTTCCTGTCAGGATAGGCAGAAAACAAAAAGGCAGACCTTTACTCTGACCTAAAGAACAGCACAGCACGGGCCTCGCCTTGGGTCATATGATAAGTTATTGAGTGAGCCTTTGTTTCAGCAGTCAACCTTGAGAATCTTCACCTCCTCTATTTGCACCTCCCCACCCACTCTCAGTCCACATTTTCCTTTAAGGGAAAGTCAGTTTCCCTTGGAAGAGTGCATCACCAACTCCTTCAGCCCGCCCCAGAGGATGGGACCAGAGAGAGTAGGAAAGGATCCTTTCCTTCCCTGTGTCACCTCCACAGATCTCTCAGCCTAAGATCACTCAGGACACAGGACAACGGGCCCAGGTTTGCTAAACCTGCTCCTTCCTAAGAGGCTTCATTTGCTACATGCCTGATCCCAAAAGTGAAGCACTGCATAATGAACTCCAGGATCTAGGATGCCCCTGCTGGAATTAGATTAGCTACAAATCTGAAGAAAATAAAGGTCAAACTTCAGTGAAAATGAAGTACAGGTAATCTCATGTTTATTCTTCTGTTGCCAGATATCTTTCTTCTCATTCTTTCAAAGCCAATTTCTTTGCTGAGGACAGCACCTTGCAGAGGAACATGGCTACTGATTGTTTTTGCTGCCTTTTTATTGACTGGCAGTACAAATGGAGGAGTCCAAATACCTGACCTTTCTTCTAAGCAGAACCAACATAAACTGCAAGAAAACAATGTCCTCTTTTCCCATCCCAAGAGCAGTTTTGCCTGCAGGTAATGGAGCTGAATGAATCAATGTATTACTGAAACTGATGCATGATGACAAAAGCGTAGCAGTACTTACTGATGAACCAGAAATATGCAAAGTGAGAGAAATTCCTCCTTCACAATGTATTCCTCTCATTCAGAACAAGCCTTGATATGCCTTGGGCAGCTCCACTTTTATGATCACAATCAAGCATTTTTCTCTGCATTTTTCATATTTATGTGTACCGTCCTCAAGAAATTATCTCAGTGAGGCACTCCTGTAGGAGTTTCTTTCCCCCCTTGCCAACATGCCATTTTTCAGTGACTGTGATAGGCAACACTTTCAGCTGGGATAGATCAGCTTTACTCCATTCAGTGCAGGAGGACTGTGGCACCAGAACACCAACAGAGAAAAATCTTTATAAACTCATGAATCAAATGTTTATGAAGCACACAGGGAAAAGTGTGTGGGAGTACTGGAGCAATGCTCATGCCAGCTTTGCAGATTTATTACTACAATATCATCATGGTCAACATAATTAAACCTCCCACTATAGGTCTCTTCATCTACTGCACTACAGCTGGTATTACTCCCACCACTGACAGCCTATTTTCTTGACACAAAACAGCTTTCCATACACCTGCCAGATCTGGGATATGGAGATGCAACTACTGAAAAAGGCTTTATTGGAAAGCTATGGGATATGATTTGGATTTTGGGTGATTCTTCCTATTTCTCTTCCGCTCCACACTTCCTTTTAATATTACACATATCAGAGTGTGTGGCAGGGAGAATGCACCAAAGCACTTCATGTTAGATTGTAAATTAAATTCTTCTTCATTTAGCAACAGAAGATGATGGCCTGGACATGAAGCATTTGAGGTCAATGCTGAATTGACTTCCTCAGTTTCAGCTAATTAAAAATGTCTGTATGTTCTGCTTTGAAAAGGAAAAAAAACAAGCAAGCTGAAGATTTCATCATTTTGCCATATTTACAGTGTGGTGTCTCTTCCACAAATAAATTCTAGTGAAAGCTTTAGGTAGCTGTCTTCTAGAAAAGACAGTTTTCTTGTTTGAGAATAAGCAATTTTTTTGCATCCACTTACTGACTGACTTTTGTTTTCAACAGTTCGGATATTTTAAAGATATTTTCCCCTGTGTTTGATACATTTGAATGCTAATTGTTTTATTTCAAATGTGCATTAAAACTTGAACTGCATGTCTGTGTAAACCAAAGTTCTTTCTATGAATTCAATGCAGGATGTCTGTTTTTGAACATCACCTCAGGCACAACTTGACTTTTATAGTTTAAAAAAATCTTTTAAAAATAAAAGGTATTTAAAAAAACCCTGACCTCCCCACCCTGTCTCAAACTATTTAGTAGAAAGAGAATATTTTGCTATGGAAGAAGACCTACTCTAAATTTTTTACGGAACTGGTGCACATCCTTTAACTTCAGTGCTGTGAGGAATCTGTATATTAAAAGATTCAGGAGATAAGAAGTGATGTTTTTGAGGATGGCCTTTTGATTTCACAATCATCAAACCAGAGTAGCATATGCCAGAGGAAGAAATAAAGAAATGAACTTTGACTGGCCTTTGGAGGATGTACTTTCTGATTTGGTTTATTAATGGAGATAGTAAAATGGAAGCTTAATATAAAATACCATGAGTAGTAAGTATGAAATGTGTGCACTGCGGTGCAAATCTGTTCCCCAAATATTCTCATTTCAGGGGAGAATTCTTTTGGCACAGTGCCTGGGCTGCTGGCCACAGCCTGCTTGGCTGCCTTGTCCTGTGCCTAGCCTCTTTAGCAGCTGGTGCTACTCCCAGGCAATGCATTCAGCTCCTGCTCCCACTGCTTATTATAGTGGGGGTTTTTTCTTAGAAAAATATGTTTCTAAATTTAGTTTAGGACATCAAGCCAATTGTTGAATCACAAACACGTCCCTGCTACCAAACATAAGCAATCTGTGGATACACTTCTACATGTATTTTCTGTGTGGAAAACTGCACTTTCTAATTGAGGAATACTTCTGAATCTATTGTGCAACTGATGTTTGGAATTTAGGAGTAATTTATGACTTTTTAAAGCCTTCTAAATCTACTAGTTCAATAACCAAAACCAGAATATGTCTCTCTTGAAAAATAACACACTAGGTTTGCATTGATTTCATTAAACTGGCCCAAACTCTTCATGATGACAGGGATTTACTCACCAGAAACATTATTCCCTGGCTGTGCTGTAGGCAGGAGGGTGTGTGCAATGAAATCATTGGCTAAACACGGGAAAGGAAAGACATACTTGTATCTGTGCTAGAAACATCTTACAGGCAAGAAAATGCTTCCCATTTAATATCTTCTTGCCATATGAAAGGGAGGGATAAGTAAAATGCTCTCTATTCCTGGCTTTTAAGATGGGAGCAGAAAGAACAGAAGCTCTGACTCTAAAATCCCATCTTTGGGCCTGAAGAGAGAACTTTCATAGCTACATTTCCACCAGCCTTTCCCCTTCTGCCTCCTTGGCATAAGAGAGATATTAAAGACACAAAGCAAAAAGCTGTACCTGTCCCTGTTCATTTTCTTCCACCTGTGGTAGGAAGGTGGATAAGGCTGTTGAAAAGTTCCTGTCCAAGAAACAATCACTCTATTTTTGAGCCCTCAGCTTTATCAACCTCCAGAACAGAAAACTTACACTGATATCAATTTTACTTCACATTCAAGATCTTACTGCAGCTCAGGGTGCTTAAAGTGTAGTCTGAAATCAGCAGCTTGAAATTCAACCACATATGTTCAGCACAAAGAACCTCAAAAAACAGAGCATTTTCTAATTCAATGATCTCTGTGTTGAGATGAAAAATTAGCTCCTCACCTTAAGGCCTCATTGTAAATCTAAGGCATGAAATTATTTGCAATTGCATGCCTTGCTCATGATTCCTTTCCAACGCATGTAGCAAATTTAGCGTAGGTTGGGCTGGTGTGCGGAGGGAAGGGGGTTGCCCTGTGATACTTGGCAGCCCTTTCCAGCTGCATCTGCTGGATAGAACCCTATCCAGCACTGCTGAAATCAGGAATTTTGCCACTGACTCGAGAGGCATCAGGATTTAAAATTACAATGCATACCACTTATTTTCTTCCCCTTGACAATATGGCCAGTGCATTCTGGGTAGGAAGCTAACTTTCCCAATACTAGTACATAATTTGATCTCTTGACAATAATGCACACGCAGCTAAATGGTGCTTGTATAACATTTTTTGCCTCAGTGGTTAAGGCATATCAATTGGAACCACAAAAGCAAACCAAAGACTAACCTAGAAGTAAAATAATCACTAGGTGGGGAAATGATGGAAGCGAAAAAGGCCTGAAATGCAAACTAGGATAATACACGATCACAATTTTGGTGATCATTTTGAATATAGACAAAAAAAGGATGAAGTACTGAAGTACAGAAATCACTCTGATTCCTTTTAAATACCAAATCACAAAGAGATGTCTGAACACAAAAAGCTATTATTAATAAGCTTCTGTACTGTAAGAGGTATTGAGCTCTATGCAAGTTAAAGTGACATTTGCCTCTTGTGGATTTGGGGATTCTGATTTTTATTTGTTTGCTTTATGTTAAGTGAACCATCTGCTTCCTTTTGCTCTTTTCTAAAACTCCACAAGCCTCCCGTTCTGAAGCGAAAATCACTTTGAGCTGGAATTTTTCAAGTCTCATGTAAATATACAGTAGAGGGAGGACATGGCTCCATACCTCCTCACTGCTGCCACTTGGATGAAGTGTCTTTTTTTTCTTTCCCATCCTCTACAGCAAATTAGGCTTCATGAAACCCAAGTGGACGGGAACTTCTGATGCTTTCTCCTCCACCTCTTACAAGAATGTACAGTTGATATGTTCTTCCTGCATACTGAATAGCTGTGGCAAGGACTTCATGTCTCTGACACAAACCCACTTCTTTGTGCTCCCTCTGACTTTGCAGATTTCCACCACAGAAGCACTGCTTCAGCAGGGCATTCTCTAGTGTCAACTGTCAGCTGGGAGATATTCTTGCATAAGTCCCTTTTCTGCAACCACTATTATCCAAATCTGCCCTTGATTAAAAAAAAAAAATCTCCCCAAAAATATAAACCAAACAAACCAACCAACCAAACAACAAAAAGACCCAACCAAAAAGAAAAACAATATAGACAACAGAATACAGAGAGCATTTAAGAATCCTACAATATTTTTCTTCCTTCCTCCTGGAAGCTGCAGTGTGCATTGATCAAGAAGGAGAACAACATACACACAGCGACACAAATGTAAATCTTTCTTCCTTCTTTTTTACCATCTGAAGGGTACTACAGGAAATAAGTGCTCAGTGTCAAGATTTAGAAACTGTGCATTAGTGGCATAGTTGAAACACAAATTCTCTGTCCTGTGAATATAAACATTTAAAGGTCTCATCCCCCTCACTGCTGAAAACCAGATACAGTGATCCTGCCAGGGAGGTCCAAGTCCTCACTGCAATTCCGATTTTTAATTAGTTTCTTCCAAAACAGTTTTACAATTATCTGTAATTTGTCCACCAGTAATTTCCTTCCTTCTTAATCAAAACACAAACTGCTCCTGGTCTGCAACAGCCAGACATTATTTCTGTTAATAAAAATGTGCTTGAAGAGTCTTTCTTTAGGTGAACCGCCCTGTTACATGCAGTGAAAAAGAACCAGAAATTGTATGGAGGCAGATCAGTAATATCTCCTCACAAATATCAATTTTTTTAAAAAGTGAACATTTAGGAATTAGATATAAATGGAAGGAAGCACCATAACAGTGATTTTCAAATGGCAGTACATGTGCACTTCTATTACTATTCAGATGTATTGCCTTAGCACAGAACCTGTATCCAGTCTGCAACCAGCGCTTGTATCAAACTGCTCTATTCAGCTTGCTGCTATGACAACTATCCAGAGGCAAATGTCAGGTCAGCTCTCAGCATATGTGTCTAGGCCATAATTGCTTTGTCAGAAACCTAATAGCCACCTACTCCTACTCCTCTAACAGCTAAAAGCAATATTGTTAAAATTACTAAATGACGCAATATCCTTAACACCCTATTCACTGAAAACTTTAGATTTTCCTTCCTGTTATCCGCCAAAATAAAAATGGGTGAGGAGAATGGGTTTAAAGTGCCTATTTGCAAATTTATGTGCATTTATGTTTCAGTGTAACCCTGGGATCATTAAACTTTCTCTTCCTTGGGGGTTAGATGTTATCTTTCACTCCACCACAATGATTATTGATATTTAATTTGACTGGTTACAAATAACAGCATGAAAAAAAATTACAGTCATCATCTTGATGAGAGATTTCCTTAAAAATGTGTTCAGAGTTTATCATAAAGAACTGTTTCATAGCATTGGAGTGCATGATACTCTGTGCATAGTGCATAGACTTATTCTTACGTTTAACAGATCAAAGCAGTTGTATACTGATGTCTGTGCAGTGAAGGTACGAGGACACCTTTCTCAGCCTATAAAGTTGTACAACTGCTGTTATTTTCATCCAGTCTCTGGAATGCAAGAAAACTGTAGCCTTTAAACCCACATTTTTTAAAAAATGAAAATGCAGAAAACCCTTTTCTTATCATGTATATTCTATAAAATACTGACTGACAAGCACTCTGTGAAGAACCAACTAATTTAAAAAGCACTAGCTCTGACTGAGAAATGCCTTTGTTAGGAAAAGAAATATGTAAGATAATGATAACCTTCATTTTCCTCTGACCTTAAGTTTTCCTTGGGCTCAACTTATCATTTGCTATGTAACTACAAAAGAATCATACACTGCATGTCAGATTACTTGGGACATAAGGATGAAAGAAGTGTATGTAGCTCCCTCCTTTGGCTGACCAAAATATTCTGCATACTATTGCAGCGCTTCCATGACATTACTCACTGAAATGGAGATCAAATGGCTAAAATGATATGGACTGAACCCAGGAGTTGAATCCACTGGCTTCACAGTCATATCATGTGTGACCCTATTTTCCTATCTGCAAATATAATAATGTATTCTCAAAGGTCCAGATTCCTAACTGCTACAAATCAACATGGTACAAACAAAGCAACATCAGTTTTCTGAATGATCTGGATAACTATACACAACATGTCCATAAAAAGTTCATGTACTTCTAGAGACATAGTATTCTCTGAATCAGTTCTTTTCCCTCTTTCCCATATTCATCCCCCCTCCTCACTCCTAAGTGCTGACATTTTGTCTTGATTGCCAAAAACTGCTTATTTCAATTAGAAGAAAAATGCTCATTCATAAATTTTGCAATATGACAGCATGCAAAAAGAATAAATTCTAAACAAAAACCAATGAAACAAAAGGCAGCTGTTACACAAAACACTTGTGTCCAAGTAAAAGGGAAGTCAATCTTTTCCTAGTATCATTCCTACATTTTTTTCCAAAGAAAGATTTCACCATTTTAGACTCCCTAGGAAAAATAAAGAGGCAGGTCCTCTCCCATACTGACATATATAAACTACTGTTTTCTCTTACATCTTCCCTTGAAGAATTTCTTTTTGATTTCAGAAAAGACAGTAACAACACTAATCCACCTCCACTTTCCACAGAGCCCAGCAGTGCTCCAGACTGTTTTATGATGAGGTTGTATAAAAACTACAGCACACACATACCTGTTTGGAAGAAGCAGAGACTGACAATGGTTTAGCTCTTATAAGGGAACTTCCATTTCTGTGATCGACAAGGAGAGCCACATTACTAAGGTCTCTGTAGTACATAAAGCAGGCATCCCACCCCACTGTTCACTGCCCAGGACAGTAATGACAGGATGACTTTTCCCATATTTTTCTACTTATTTAACCATTCTTCTTTTGCTCCAACCTAGATAAAATCTGGTTTGTAAAGTGAAGGACAGACAAAAGAAGTCATCCTGTTTGCTGTATGAATGAGTACAAGTGAATCTACTTAATTTGTTTCATGACTCCCTTGTTGATAGTAGATCAGAACCTCTACTTAGTGCAACTGCTTCATGAAGGATTATCCCAGGAGAAAATTCAAAGATATCACTTAGAAGCCAGGAAATCTTAAGGATTCAGATAATGTGACTTCTATCTCTGACTGAAACAAGTCATAGAAGGTTGATCCAATTATTGTTTCTACATTTTACATCAGATGTGATCAATAAAGTCCTCAGAATTCAAGACAGTTTCTCTTCAGTATCCAGACTCAGCAGAGGTGATTTGGAGTAAAACACAAAACCTCTGCATTGCCTCTGTACCTACTGCTTGATCTGGACCAGAAAAGATTAACCCAATCCAGCCCAGTGTCACTAGCATTTCACTGTTCAGCAGTACTGCCAGTAAACCTATGCAATTTCAACATATAAATCTATAAAATTTGTGCATCAGAATAAATTATTTTTCATACCGGCAGAATTAAAAAGTGGAAGTGACAGAGCTCTTCAGTTGGGTAATAAGTATCAAATATATAACTTCTCAGTGCTTCAGCTTCTGGCCAACCAAACAGTGCTTGATCTCAAGATAATGAAAATGCACTGAAGCTTAAGAGAGCACTTGAGTAACATCTAACACGGTCAGACAGCCAAAGTATTATAGTCCGAGCTACCATGACCTAGTAAACACATTTATATTCCTTGTAGAGAAGTCTCACAAACTGACAATGCTTTTACTGTTGCAGTTCCTAAAAACTGTGAGAAGTTAATAGTTTCCTGACGGATAAGATTACATTGATTTTCCCATTAGGAAATAAATTACTGCCATGAAAAAAAACCAATGTTGAAAATAAGTAAGTGATTCCAGTAAGACCAGATTTTATTAACTTAGTTTTTAAAATTGGATTTTTACAGGCAGAAATGTTCAGCCTTAAGTTAGGAAATAAAAAGATCACACAAGTGGAATGTAAGGCATGTATGTTGAAGGATGGCTCCTTCCCATTTCCGACTTAACTTTATCACACTTAACACTATCCCTAGATCAGGGCTATATTAAGCATTGCAGCTATTAGAAACACTTCTAGAAAGTCATTCATAAGATGCAGTCTTTGTGTGTGTACAGACACACACATACTTTGGAGAAGTTTCTTCTGAAGAGATAAAAAATGTATGCACAGGATTACAGCATACAAACCCAATCCTTCATGTTTATTACTTGTGGAAGAAATAGCTAATACTCATGAGCATGGCCAATATTATCTGTTCTAAAGAAAAAATGAGCTCTTAGAAGTTTCTGTAGTTTCGACTTTTAAGTCGCTTCTTTCTGCTGAGTAATAATTGAGATGATTTTTCGTAAAACCACTCTTAAAATTAACACTGTAGGCAAAAACCTATTTGGTTTGGAAATTCATAATATTTTAACAAAGTACAGACTTCCATTAGGGACATACATGCAACATGTTCAGAACTTCCTGTTCAGGGACTGTGTTGTGCCAAGGAGAGAAGGAAAAATGGAGAAGAGGAAAGAGCATAAACAAGACAAGCAAAGGAGTTGGCAGGAAGCTGCCGAAGCTTTGTCTTCAGGATTGGGCATAACACTCATTGTGTTTTTAATACATTCACATTTTATAGGTAATATTCAGAAAAAGGTGGTAGTGGGGATACAAACTACAGAATCACAGAACCACAGAACCAATTAGGTTGGAAAAGACCTCTGAAGTCATTGAGTCCAACCCATGCCCAAACACCACCATGTCAACTACACCATGGCACTAAGTGCCACATCTCACTTTGAGGCAGATCACAGATCACCCTCTGGAGAAGATAAGGCAGAACTTCACCATGCTGCATGCAAGAATAAAGCAGCTTTAATGCATGCTTCCATTCAGATCTGAGGGGAAGTGCTAAATGCATGCTCTTGCTAGGTTCTCTTAACAATCTACTTTCCAGGAATGTCTAATGCTTGTCTTCAATTAGACGATGTCTTGATATAATTTATAAAGTGGTAATTTTCCTTATCAAAATCTTATTTCTCCTTCCCTTCTCCCAAATTTTCACTGAAGAGTCCTCAAAGCCTGAGTCTACCCACTGGTATAATACCCAATTTTGGAAAACAAGGCACCTTTTTTTTTTTTTTTTAAGAGCTATGGAACAGTAAAACAGTATACTGCACTGAACTTTTCCAACCTTGCTCTGTTTAAGAAAAAAAATCCAAAGAAAATATCTCATTTTTAGATATATTTAAGAAAAGTGAAGGAAATTTAATAGTAAGTTAAAAGAAAAAATAGGAAGAGGAGTAGAATAGAACCCTTTTACCTGTAAGTCAAACTCTCTGGATGTGAGGATACAGCTCCACTCCCCACCTCAGCACATGAACTGAGCACACTAGTGTGCATGAAATAGCGCACACAGAAATATTCCAGAATGCTTTGTCCTCAGTCTACTTTGCTAATGTCACATACTTGGAATAAATAATTAAATTTCAATGGAGCTGGGGCTAGAAAAAGGGTTTTCTACTTCTCTAATGACTTCACCATTCCACCCTGCAGGGTAGATTTCTCACTCTAACTTTTACGAAGCTACCTAACACATATTTCCATAATTTTTTCCAGCCACAACTATTCAGCACATCTATCCTGAATTCACAAATAGTTTTTCAGGCACCAGAACTACATCAATCCATCTAATTTACTGCTTGCTAAATCAAATGGCTGGTGATATTTGCAACTGTCTCCACTGTGTTCCCAGAACTCACTGCCAAAAATGGGGAGAGCTGAAAGAAGCAGAATCCAACACCTGTTTTTCATAGGCAGCTTTGCTACTTTAACATCAGAGTTGTAATCAAGGTGATCAGCTTGGAGACATTCTGACTACAGATTTTTAATTCTTTAATGAAAAGTGAAGAAATGTTTCTCCCCTCAACGCTGTTACCAAATTCTTCTGTGATAGGAATAAAACAAATAACAACAAAACAAAAACAAACGAACAAACAAAAAGAAAAAATCCTACTAATAGGTTTTTGAGTTCTGACTACAGTTTAAATATTGGGTTTTGTTTCGATGGCTTTCTGGCTCCCTGAAGGGTATTATGGGTTTCTCATTTAAACCATTTGAAAACTCCGTCTCACCCTCACTGGACTAAGGAATTAAGCCATTAGTTTTGTGCAATGAAAGTAACTGATGTTTGCATGAGTCATTTCTAGTTCTCCTTGGGGTAAGAGCACACTGACTTTGTAGCTTTTTTTCCTTATTACTGAAAAATCAGAGAGCATATGAGAGAATATAAAACCTGCACAATCTGAATGAGCACTGCTTCTAAACTAATCTGTACTTAATATTTCAGTACATTGACATCCCATATGATTTGTAAATCTTAAGGTAAATGTAGCACAATAATGAAAATACTAGGAAAAAAACATAACAGCAAAAAGAAATAGCAATATACACTTTCAGATCCTAAACTATCAATGTTAGAAGTGTAGCAGTAGGAATCCTTTATACAGTTAGGACATGACTTGAAAGAACTTAATGGACCATGTATAAGAGGAAAATGTTCCTTTAAAAATGTTCCATTCCACAAAAAAAGTTCATCTACCGTGACGGAAGCATATTTTGGAACAACTGATATTTTACTAAGATTTTACTTTGTAGAGAAACAAAGCATAATAGTTTTTGCAATAAGAATGTTAGACATTCACTTTTTCTGTGGAACAAGTAAATAATCAATGTCTGGAATGAGCTACCAGTTGGGTTTTAAAAAACTGAAAGAAAATATGCAATTTTCAGAAAATTAAAAGTAATAAAATCACTATAAAAGGTGAATAATCACTGAAAAAATATATATGAGCTTTAAAAATTCTTAATTTAATTGACAGCATTTTGTTATATATCACAATAATGTTTCTGTTTCGGGCAAATGGGTATTTTAAGAAACTTAAATTTCTTTTTATTATTTATTTTTTTTTTAATATTTACAAATGCATACACATTTTTAAAGAGAATATGTGCACAGATAAATACACTGAGTCATGGACACATGCGCCATTCTATTATTTATGTAAATTATATATACTGTGTGTTCTGTTCCTTTTAATTCTACACATTATGCTCTGAAAATCTACAACCGTTAAAAAGTAAATATATAGCTCTATCCAGCTGGACATTACAAACACATTAAGACATCCTCTTACAGCGTATGTAAATATAGACAAAGACATGCTTGTGTATTCATTTAAAAAACTCCAGCTTTTGTATTTTAATTATTCTTGCTAGCAAGAAACATATAAGGGATTGCACCATGCTTCTGCATGGCATCCTATGTAAATGATTCCAGTGCATTTATAAATATGGATGTGGTAGACCCCCAAACAACACAGTACCTGCTGTCTATCCAACCGCATCCTTTTTGCAGCATTTCTGCTTTCACTCTCACAGGCGGAAGCCAGGATACTCTCTGCAACTGCTGAAGTAAGGTGTGAGGGAATAGGTCGTGACTATGAGAGAAAAAAAGAAACACAGAAATTATTTCTAGCATAATCCACGATATCCTTTTTCAAAGCACACCATACCATCACCTAGGCAGGAAAGTCCGCTCATTGAAATGCAGTTTATACCAACAAAACAGGGAAATGGAACTTGCAAAGATGAAAAATGAAACTAGTTAGATGTTAAAGCTGCAGCTGATCCACAGATCCACGAGAAGCCCTTTCCCCCCACAGCTCTACTGTCCAGTGTGTTTAGTCTGGCTCATTAAGCTGTACTTTGAACAGACAGTGGCATATTCTCTGCGTTCCAGAAGCACCCTGGTTGTCTGATTCTTGTTAAGAAAACTGAAAGGCTTTTTATCCTGTACAGCATGTGACAGAGATGAGTAGTGGTTTTTTATAGTCATAAAAAAACAAAACAAAAAACCCCAAGTGATAGGGTTGAAACATCACTCAAAACCTAACAGATTGTCAGAACATTTCAGAGCAGCCTCAATCTGTAGTATATGAATATTTGCATTCCTTGCTGCAACATGACTGATGTGATTAAAACGACTTTAAAAAAAAAATCTGTTTTTCTTTTGATAACGCCAGCCTTCTAACACTCTAGATATTTTGTGGTTCAACTAAATACAATTATTTTTTCCAATTCAAAACTTCTCATTACTAATTTCACAGCATTTACATGCTTTAGGTTAAAGGTGCAGTGAATGCCCAAAAAAACAAGGGAATGCTAAAATCTTTTTAGCGTCATTGTTGATTATGAACTCCAGCATTTCATTAGGAAGAATATTTAAACACTTTTTTCCCCCTGATTACATGCAAAACAATCTTTCTGAAAGATGAAGCTCACAATAAAAATAATCTTCATTAATATACCAAGATATATCAGAGCTACCAAGAAAATAAAGGGAGGATAATAACAGAGATAGTGATATACATAAAAGCCTGTTACAGAGACTGCAATTTACTGAACCCAGTTCTGAACTTCCATAAATTTTCAAAGCTTAATTGAACTCAAAAGTGCTATGAAAATTTTTACCTACTGAGGAAGTGGCCACATGTGTGGGGGTTTGGGTGTGGTTTTGTTTGCTGTTGTTTTTTTGGTTGCTTTTCTTTTTCTTTTTTTTTTTTTTAATTGGAAGAGTTTTACTTTCTTACTCCCAAAAACATAGATATGATCCTGCTATGGAATGTCACTTAATTTTGGAAGCAAATTTTGAATCTATTCCCATTCAGTTCCTAGACAACATTACATCAGATTAATTATATTGGCTCAACTGATTTTATGGTTTTCATAACATTCCAGAAACTTAGGAGCCAACCATTATTAATATTACATTTTTACCTTTAAAAATTCACGTCCATTTAGTGACTTTGGATGTGCTTTGCCTAATGCCAGTTTTTGATCTGACACTACACTATCTCTAACGCGTGGGATCACAGTCTGTCTGGGACCGGAACCTGAACCAGCTTTTAGAAATAGACAGGGATTTATGGGTCTTCCTCACTTATTTCTCCCTACTCACAGAAGAACAAGCTCTCTGGCACCAGCGTTAACAGCTGTGTCAGAAAGACAACCAGAGGTTGCAATGCTGCAATAAACTATACTTGGATGGATTTGACAACAAACTATTGTTTCCAATTTTGAAAATAAATCAGTCTAGGAGATGAGGGACACTGATGTAAACCCTGGTGTTGTTACAGAAGTTAACATTACACATAGCACAAGCAGAAACCTTCCTCAAAGCTCCAGAGGAGGGAGTAAGTCTTTGTAGAAGGTTGTCACTGACAAAGCAGTATATTCATTATTCTGCATCCCTAGAATGGTGATGTTCCTCTGAATTTGCTATTGCAATCACACTTGATCCCTCTCTGTATTTGGTGGCCAAGTAACACCATACATGCCACTGGCTTATGCATCTTCAAGGTACGCTATGTTGGCAGCATGGAAGTCTCAGTGTGGTCCTGTAAGAATGGCCACACAATGATATTCTTGAAAAATGGTGAGCAAACACCTGGTTAATTCCTCCAGCTCAGATCTTTAACTAAACCTACAACTATCCGTGTACATCAATGGTTTTTTAGAAGGTGACATATGAGCCAAAAAATTAATGTTCTGACCAAAAAGTAGAATGACTACTAATTCCCTCATCTTATTTGTTTATAGGAGAGAATAGGTTTATTGAAGTGTTTTATAAAACAAAAAATAAAGAGAACGCATAAAAATGAAGCAGTTATCTTTTCTCTGAAAAGTAATGCAGTGGTTACGTGCTCATTGTTGAAATATTGCACTCAAGTGAGCACCTGCAAAAAAAGAGGAAATATCCAGTTAATGGAGTATCTTCCTCTTGAAATACATGTTAACCCTCTCACTCATCACTGCAGTTGGCTATTGATATGTTCATGTCAAGAACTATCTGGAGTGAACCTTAGGGAAAATGTAATGAATGCCTGGCTGAGTCACCTGGGGAGTAAAGTACTATAACAAAGCACAGGCGAAAAATCATCTGATTAAGGTTCGGGCTCTATCAACAGAGCACTAGTTTGGCATTGACTGGGAAGATGAACACAGTCCTCTCTCACCAGGAGTAGAGCTGTTAAAAAGAAGATTTTCTGTTCCATGAAATTCCATATCTGTAAAATGTCAAAAAGATCAATTTTGAAAAGCATTGCCTAAGAGAAAAAATTGCTTTTAAATAATCACTTCTAAAAAAATGTTTATTAACATTTAAAAAAATTACTATTTTCATCTTTCAAGCTCAGAGGCCCATTTTGGTGAATCTTAACTTCCTCTCCTTCTGCACTTCTAATTATTCATGATCTCTGTCATGACTACAGCTATAAAACTACTTCTATAAGAAGCTCAGTCATCACAGTCCTTGTTGGGTTCTGAACATCTCTCAACTCCTGATCTGGGGGTGAGACACAAAGGCCTTGGAAAACATGGCAAAAGCAGCATCATTAAGTTCTGCAGAAGGGAACCTGCAGATCCCAGCCAAACTAGCATTCTGTAGGTTTCCAGGCTGCCCTCCAGAGCTGGGAGCTGAGTGCTGGTTCCTGCATGTTTGAGACTACAGCAGTAAATGTGGAAGCCAAGGACAACTTTTTTCCAAGGGTTCCCAGAGTCCCCCCACAATCCCTGGATCCACAACCTGTGGACTGAACTAGCAGAAAACCAGGTTTCATTTTATGGGAATATGTCAAAACAGAAAACCCTTGACAAATTAACATTTCTGAAAGGGAGGGTGGGGGAGAGGAAGGCATTAGCAAAAAATTCCCGACCAGCTTTAACTGGCATAATGCAGCATAGTATTGCTGGATACACACCATTCACAGCCCTGGTCTGGTATTTCTTTCACTTCACAGTGATGTAAAGCAGGAAATAACTATATTGGAACTACCCATGTGTAAAACAACAGAAAAGAAGCAAGACTCTAAACAGTCTACCAAAACAAGCAATTCACAAAGTTAGAAGGGAGGATAACATTTTTGTCATTTTGAATCAATGCCAGATAGAAAAGATGCATGTGAAAATTTTATAGAAACTCTCAGGTGAAGAGATGAATAAAACTTAGAAGGAATCTGGTAAACAGCATAAAAAAGACCAGCTGAGACTATATGCCTCTATCCATCACACAAGAGCAACATACAGAATTTGTTTGTATTTACATGGAAACATGATACTGCTTGTGACTGCACTAACACAACAGTCAAATTTTGAACACACATCCATTTTTACATCTCTTCAGCTGACACACAACTAGTGTTGAGCCCCTAAGATGTAAGGAAAACCTGCTAAGTTGCATGTGCATGCAAATGCCTCTGTTTATGATAACTTTCAGAGTGATTGACATTCAGGAAGTGGTTGGAATTCCCTCAGTAGCCCATGGGATATGACCAGCCACCATCAGTTCTGTCATATTTGAAACTGTATTTCAAGGTAATTTAACACTGATTTTTAAGACCATCACAGAGCCTGTAGATGATGACAACAAAAAAGCAACATGCATACTTAACCACCCTATTGGACAGGCACTTTTGCATGGTTTTATGAGAAATAATTTTTTTTTGCAAATTGATATAAAGACTTTATACTCTCATCTCCTTTCCTCTTTCTGAAGAGTTTACAAATTATTGGCAGATATACTTTTGCAGGCTGCTTAATGAAAACCCAATTAGATGATACTTCTTTCTAGTCTAGTAACTGTTGATCTTCTTTAAACCTAATAAAGACCCTTCCATGGCTTTGACGGTCTTTAGATCTGGCTCTCAACAATCAAAGCATCTTACAACAAGACTTTCTGGAGTTACAAAGCAGTCCCACAAGGTTGCTGATTTTTTAGTAGTTGAAATCAGAAATCCTTGGCCCAGATCCTCTAGCAATTAGCTCCACTAGTATAATCTCTGACTCCTTAACAAAGAAGAGCCTAGTGTGTTCAATCTGCTGCAAAACACCCATTTTCAGTACACCAACTGTATACTACAATATCATAAAGTCTTCTGTTTAAACAGAGGTACATTTGCAGTATCTTCATGGGAAATACAAAGTACCCATTTTGGAATATTTACACAATTCATGTATTTCTATATGAAATCTAAAAAAACCTCTATGTTCTAATTTCATATCTACATTTTTGGTTTAAATCTACCAATTAGTGATGCAATAGATGGATTATATTTCAGTGTAAACCACTAGGAACAGGATATTCACCGAAAAGATTTTTGCAATTTACTGTGCATGCTGTTCCCTTGTAGTTAGAGATCTATTGTCTATCTTGGCATTTTTGTAAGATCTAGTATAAATAAAAGCCAAAGTTGTTGCACAGAAGTTTGGTCTACATACTCTTACATATGTTGCACCAGTCTGATTCAGTTCTGAAAAAATAGAGCAATATGTTAGGTCAGATAATGGGCACATATGTACACCTGCTAAAAGGCCAATCGTTAAAAGCTGACATTCATAATTACTACCTTGTAGTTTGGGCCAATTAACACTGAAAAATATATCTTTCAGTATAACATAGTTGCAAGCACATAAACATACAAGTTACTTAATTTTTCTCACAGAGACCCTAATATAAATCATAGAATCACAGAATTGTTTAGGTTGGAAAACACCTGTAAGATCAAGTCCAACCATAAACCCAGCACTGCCAAGTCCACCACTAAACCATGTTCCCAGGTGCCACATCCACACTTCTCTTAAATACCTCCAGGGATGGTGACTCCACCTCTTCCCCACCCAGTCTGTCTCAATGCTTGACATTTTGGTGAAGAAACGTTTCCTAATAGCCAATCTAAGCCTACTCTGGGAAAAGTTGAGGCCATTTCCTCTTCTCCTGTGGCCTGCTACTTGGGAGAAGATGTACAAATTCTAATATAAATGTGTGAATGATGAAGTATTTTAACTATTACTCAAACTTGAAAAAAAAATAGTTTCAAATTTTCCAAAGTGATTTCGCATCCAAAAGTGAAGATGAATGCCTAAGATGCCTCACTGACACTAACCGAGTTTTTTCAGAGGTACCACTAAGCACTAAGCATGTTGGGCTCTCAGCAACTGGATAGTCCTTAGTGCTCTCCAGCATGTCAGCTTCTTCCTCAGTACTGCAAGACCAGTTCGTGTCCAAAATAAAATATTGCATATATGCCACAACTCT
This sequence comes from Cephalopterus ornatus, assembly GCA_013396775.1. Classification (NCBI taxonomy): domain Eukaryota; kingdom Metazoa; phylum Chordata; class Aves; order Passeriformes; family Cotingidae; genus Cephalopterus; species Cephalopterus ornatus. The sequence goes on from VZRE01001314.1 coordinate 23,095, forward strand.
TTCCTAATAAATTATTAAGATCTAACATAATGTGTTAAAATCCCCAACATGTTTGTAACAGTATGCAATACCTAAATAGCGTTTTTCCATAGATGTACAAAATACTTTACAAGACAAGGGACACATTACCTGAGTTTTTATTCGGCATGATGCAGTGAAATGCATGACAGAACTGTCCTACACAGCACAGTTAAAAAGGACTCAGAAATCTTTCTACACAGTATTTTTTAATTTAAAGACTGAATGAAGTACAGTACTGCACTATACTGGATATACTTTTATAATGGTTTCAGACTGGAAGAGGGTAGATTTAGATTAGGTATTAGGAAGAAATTCTTTACTTTGGAGGTGGTGAGGCACTGGAATAGGTTGCTCAGAGAAGTTGTGGATGCCCCATCCCCGGAAGTGTTCAAGGATGGGTTAGATGGGGCTTTGAGCAACCTGGTCTAGTGGAAGGTGTCCTTGGCCACAGTAGAGGGGTTGGAACTAGGTGAACTTTAAGGTCTTTTCCAATCCAAACCATTTTTTTATTCTATGATTCTATTAATTGTTACTACACAATATTGACATTTGAACAACTGGACTGGCATTTTAATACTTGTAGCACTGCATTTCAGTCTGGGTTTTGATATATTTTGCTCAGTCATGCAGACGTGAAAAATACTCAATTGTAACACCTACTAAAGAATTCAATGACGTAACTAGGAAAATTTTCTTAAATGGCAGAAGAGGCTTTTTGAAACTTTTGGTGATGTTCACATCACTTTTTTAAGTTTTCAGCTTTGAAATACATTTAATTGAAATATTATGTGTTGCACCTTGATTATGACAGCACCTTAATAAATCCATATATATCTTAACATATCTATATTCCTGTGTAAATGTTAAGCAAATGACACTTTCCAATCAACCTCCATGCTTCTGCTGCTATGCCTACATATGGGACGACGTCCTGTTCTGCTTATTCCACTAGCAGGGCTAGTGGAAATTTTAAATTACTTATGTGAACAACAGCAACAACATTCATCTGACTCAAAGTATTTTGTCTAAACTCAAGTATTTTGTCTAAAGCAGTCATCTAGGCTACTTTTTGTTTCATTGAAAATATAGGTATTTTCCTGTTCCAGAAGTTGACTCACAAACCTCTCTGGTTTATCCAAGCACTTCACTGATTGCTGAGGGAGTCAAAGTCACCTAATTTCTCTAACAAACTTAGGCAAGAATACCTCTATCCCAAATGTATCCAGTATTTCAGAGTGACAGAGAACTCCACGAATCATCATGCTGACCTAACTCCTTCAGAGTCAGCTGTATGGGACACTCTAATAGCAGTTTACTAGGAAGAATATAGATGAGTAGAGAAAACTGATTCTGATTTAACATTATTTCCTGTTTCCCCTAATACACTGAACTGTCTCCCTATCCTTAAACTATTGGTACAAATCAATTAATCAAGTAACATTGCAGCAGAGGGATCAATCTAAGTCAGAATCAGAGCATAAGAAAAACTTTTGCTACCTTTTTTCTTCTGATTTCAAAGAAAGAGGTGGGGTTTTTTCTATATCAGAACTTATTGACATTTTGGAGGGGATTATTTTTCTTCTAAATCAGTAAAAAATTGAAACACATGTCAAAATCACATTCCTATCTTTACTTCTCTCACAGAATGTAGATTAAGTGCTATCAGGTTTTTAGGTACTTATAATCTTTTTAGTTTTAATTCTTTTTGCAAATATCATTCATTTTTCAAAGCTAACTTCTTCACATTTTCCAAAGTTAATCGAAAAAGTGCAACTTCTTCTGCTGCACACTTTTCCAAAATTGAAAGCAAAAGGTATCTGAGACAGATTTAACAGGCACTTCTTAAAAATCACATGACTATTCACCTAACTGTTCTGTGGTGAAAAAAAACATATGTTAGAGCCTTAGGGAAACTGTTTCTAGAATATTTTTTTAAGAATACATGAGATCTAATGGTAAAAGTCAACATCTGTCTCAGAAGAGGTTGTTTGCCCTTTTCAACCAGGTTGCCCACCAGACTTATATAAGCTAACCACTGTCAAACTAGGCTGAGATGCTTGTAAAGGAAAGCAACCAATCAACAGAGCTTGGGGTGTAGTACAGAGCAATAACTATTATTATTTGTAGAACTTCATGTGACTGTTCTTGTGATAATTTTCTTAATGCTTCCTAGCTTGTTAATCAATTAGATATGCATCCCTGGATCCACAGACCCTCATCTTCCTGAAAACACTTATAACCTTTCCAGACATAAAATGCCGGAGGACTGAAAGCCCATGTGACTGCATGAGCAGCTGGACTTTAGCTGCACTAAATTAAGTAAATAACGAAAGCTTCCGATCTGTAAACCTTAAACTTAAAAACAGAACCTAGATACCTATTCTGAGTAATCTAAATGAGGCAGATTTCAGAAAACATACCCACTTCTGGAAACCAGTCCCCACCAAAGTTGCTCAATCACAATATAGAAGAGTGACAAGCACTGGGCATTCAAAACACCTCGACCAACATAAGCACAGTTGCAAACGCCTTGTTAAAACACCTCTTACAGCCAACTGGCACAACCAAATGAAAGATACAAAGATATAAAGCCATGAAAGATACAAAGCTTAGTTATTTATTATTGAGGCTGGCAATAGGACAGAAGGAGATGGGATGAACAATACTGGGATCTAAATGAGGAACTGTCTTCAGGCATAGTGTGACTCTTCTCTGACACATCCAAACTTGCCTTCAGACAAGGAAAAGCATTTATGACTAGCCTTTTCTCTCCCATACAGAAGAATGCTTTGCTCTTTGAAACAATTGCTTTGTATTGCTGTAGTATCTAGGAAGGAGGATCTCCTTTGATTAAGTAAAACAAAGAATCTCTTTGTGAATGAGAGTTTAAAATCTTGCTCTTGCATGGGGATGCTCACATTAAAAAAAAATGGCATAACTGTGGAAAAAGATACTGTAAGATGCAGTTTTTCAAACAGAATGAAGTGAGACTGATCATAGGAGATCCCGAAGATGGGAGGAAGCCGGTGTAAGAAAATGTAACTATTAAGTCAATACAACCTCATTTGATTATTTCTAGCATCTAAAATTTTTCTAGACTATCATTAAATAAACACATAACACATATCCTCAGCAGCTGTCTACTATCGTTTTTAATCAGCAGTTCTCTATAGATACAGAAGCTGGGACAAGTTTAAACAAAGGATTTTAATAACATTAGTCAAACGGGTCAACTGACCATTTCAGGGAGAAAATTTCTATTCATCTTGCATAGCTTACATAGGTCATAAAACATCTAATTATATATAGGAATCCTCACTGATATCACTCCTTTAAAAAGAGGCAGTAATTTTTTTTCTTTTGTTTATGGGCTAATGAAATGAAAAAGAAAAAATTTCTTTAAGAACATCAAGAATTTTAAGATGTTCACGAAGCTCTATAGCACAGTGCACAACCTAGAAATCCCACCCGAAAGCCAGTGATTTCAGTATTTGACAAACTTCCCTCCCAAAGAAAGACTCTGAGCAAGATCATAGAATTTAATAAGAGAACATTCTCAACAGTCCATTAGCAAGAGACAACGGGAGAAGAAAAACAATCTTACAATTCATGAGAAACATTAGGGATTTACTTGTGAGGGATATACTTGTGTCAGAATGAAAATGGCACAACTGCAACCTGAACAGTCAAATGGACAAAGCATTTCCGATACTGAAAGGGAACTTCTCAAATGCATATTTGTAACAAGAAGCTATGCCAGCTGCCTCAGAGTCCACAGACAACTGTCTGTCATAAGTAGAAGCAGAATAACTACAAGCAATCTCTCAAAAATATTAACACTAAGAATCACATTCATTAACAGTATGAACATGTGAGATTGGGCCTTTTCCATCGCCTCAAAGCTAGAACTGGCCTGTTATGCAGCAGAAACTGTCATTGGATTACAGATGGCAAATAATTGACAGAAGCAGGCTTCAGGCATGCTTTCTCATCTTTACCATGCAGTTTTACACTAATTTAAGTTAGTGTTTACATTTTCACTTTGCTTTGCAGTACGACGCTGTAGACAGCTGCACTGTTCCACAGTCTGAACTCTCATATGCCATAAAATAGAATATTATCTTTTTCTCGTGGAACATTTTGAACCTGAACAAAATTAAAAACTTTAACATGTCTATAGCAAAAGACCTCTCCTGTGGAGGTTGTCTGACATCCTATTTAATAGAACAGTGGTACTGGTATTTCTGCTGCGCAGAACATTATCCTGGTTTGCTGTGTTTGAGGGTAGCCCCTCATTCAAATCAACAACATTGTTGCCCTTCATGATTGTTTTTAAGAAATGTTATTATCCAGACAGAGTGATTCTTCTCCATTGTTAAAATGGTAAGTACATTTAAAACAATCATGCAGTCAAATGCCTCTGTCCATGGTAGCATTTTTAAAAACTGCTTATAATAAAGAGTTGATGATACACTAATTTAGAAATAAGAAAATAATGTTAACAAACAAAGGGATACATATAAAATTTTTGAATTATTCAAGAAATAAACATAAAATGTTACTTCTTCTCTTAGAAAATTACTGGGAGCTCCTCCAGAAACTTTGGATAGTCTTTGGCTTGTGTTCCTACCTGCAAACAGGGACACAGGACAGATATCCCTTCAGGCCCAAGAGGGCTGCAGTCTTTGGCATGAGCTTCAGTGCCTTGTCACTTCCATTCATGGGCAAAAAAATTCAATGTTTTAGAGGGTAATTTGTCTTTTTAAAAAGAAATACATCCCATTATGAACTGTCCTGAAACATTATAAAACCAGGAAATATTTCTGAACTATAAAGATTGCCTATTTGGATCAGCTTCCCGGTAATCTCTCTTCTTTTCCCCTCCTAGGATTAAATTTGATCCCGCAACCTTTATTCATATGAAAGTAACATTTGCAAATGTGCACTGAAATCAAGCTAACCCAGCTCTTATGGGTCAGACTGTAGCCCCTTGTTCATATTGCAAAACAGTTGCACAAGTCTTCCAGATGACAAAAAATGAGCCAGTTTACATAACTGCTCATCAGCGTGAATAATGACAGTAATAAGGCCATAAATTGGAACAGCAAAGAGACTTGCTAGCATTGGCTAATTTTGTAAATATTTTCAACTGAAAGTATAGCAAAATAAAAATATTTGTCATTGTGAAAGCTGAACTTGACATTGCTGAATTATTGTCAGGCAGAGTGACTAGATGCAATTTGATAATATTTAGTGAATTGTAGAAAATATTTACTTCCTATTTTTCTTTCTTTTATTTTGGAAGGATAAGCAATCTGACACGTACACCACCAGTCAATCTTTGGCACTTTTATCTGTACAGATGTCCTTTATTCTACCTGTCTTTCTTCATATGAGCTTCTATTGTTCAGAAACAGTGTTAACCCAATGTTCAAAATAATAAAAGCATGCAGTTGATTAGAATCACAAACACATACAAAAATTTAGTTTCTGTCTTTGCTCTTTGTGTTATTAAATAGTGGTCTTACCCTACAAATAAGCCTGTTCTTAAAACTGTCAGCTAACATCTTAAACAATTTGTAGTACTCATAAGTATTCTGCAAAAACTGCAGGAAAGAGAAAGACAGAGGAAAAGAGAGAAACAGTAAAATTCAAGCATTTTCAGTAATTTTTTAATGTAGTCAATGGGTTTGCAGATGATTCATTAAAAAAATGATATGTTTAATCACTAAATGATATCTATTTGTCGTGATGAGGTGATTTTCTTGTCATCTAAAGGCCAGAGAGATAGCTAAGACACATTAAACACAATATGTGTAGCTACCTAGTTTCTTCTGACTTTTCTCCATTTTGGAAATACAAAAAGTTTTTTAGAGATAAGGAAGCTGCTGATTGGTGAGAAGACATTATTTACCCATTTTTGTGCTACTGAGTAATATCAAAATATCAATGTCTGAAAACACTGACAGTTGTATACCAACACAATTCATGAGTTTTGGTTCGATTATAACTACTAAATCACTGAGATGCTCAAATTGTAAGTTTGATGTCTCTGTTTTACAACCATTAAATATGTTTCTCACACCCATATATGAACTGAAAGATATCAAAGACGTAGTTTTTCCTGATAAGTAATAGGCTAAGGTGTACAAGAAAAACCCAAATCCAAACCCATTGCCACTATGATGTTACTACACTCGGCATTTTCTTGGGTATAGCTTTTCCCTAGCAGGATCAATTTTTACAAAGCTCACTGAAATCCAGTTAGCAGAGGCATTTTAAAGAAAAATCCAGCTTACTGCAAGACTTTTCCAGGCAAAAAATCTGTAACTATAACTTAAAGTAGGAAATAAGTCACTATATAGTCCATCATTCCGTTTCCCTCCTTATGCCTTGCTTTGTTCTTTTTTTCCTATAGATCCATACTAGTTCATTTTGCGAACACTAGTGTCTTAAAGCACTTTTAAACCAAAGGGAATAAATTCAGGAAGAATGAAGGAGGGAAAAAGAAACCTCTGACCTGGTCTTATTAAAAAAAAAAATAAACAAACAAACAAAAAAAAAAGACGCTAAGATGAAAACAAAATAGTGCCATGGATTTACATATGGGGTTTTGATGGAAACTAGGGCTGGGTTTTAAGTCAAAACTCACCATCTCAAAACCACTTCTTTTCATCCGCCTGCAGGACTTGAGGTAAGTACGTATGCGTTTTCTGGCACGCTCTTGATACTCAGGGAATTGTCGCCTGCATGAGTCAATGATAGCCTGGATCTTTTCTTTGGGCTGCTTAGAGATTGGGACCATTCGGTCCAAGTTTTCATCTACAAACAGCCTGACAAACATCTGTTGGCAAGAGGGAGACAGAGGAGATGGGTTTGGAGGGTGGCTCTCTTCTCTTCCTAGCTTCCTGGCTTGATTACTGATAGGAAGACACTTTTTTTTCTATCCACTGAAGAGCTTTGTAATGGGAAGCCAGAAATATTAAGCAAACAGTTCTTTAAAGGGTTATTTGGGGGGGAGGGAGGGGCTGATTAAAAGGAAAAAAAAGACAAGAAAAGAATAGTCTATAGGACACAGAACTTGTGAGATAAACCAGAACAGATTGTGAAAATAGGCACTACTTAAGTTTCATTATTAACAATAAGCTGTGATTGCTAATCATTTTATTGAACTGACACACATTTTTTCTTTGTTTGAACAATTGCTTGTGTTTTCATGCATAATTATATACATTGGGAAAGCAAAAGAGAACAGCTGACCACCGGAATGGTCTTCTGATAAACTAGCTACAGCCTCTTTCCATTCAATGGGTGAACATGCACACACACACATCCACACACACGGTCACACATGCACAGAAACAGAAAAAAAAGATTTGTTTTCCTCACTGGTGAAGATGGCACTCTGCCTTAAATTCTAAATCAAACACAATAAATCTGTCCTCTGTTAGCAAGAGTTTAATGTGCACTAAAAAAATAATTGAAATAAATCCTGCAAATTAAATTAATTTGCCTTTAATACTGTCAAACTTACCCATAAACAACAATGTAAAAGGAATGGAAGAATTAAACAAGATGAGTGCAACAGGGCTTACATTGAAAGCTTTCAGTCGCTCAGCTTCTACCCCATCTGATTCATTGACCTTCTCGGGATCTTCTTGTTCATCATGGTCATCCTCATCCTCATCTCCTCGATTCAGAGACAGATCTTCAGCACCTCTGCCTACACTCTCATTCTTGCCGGAGTCATAGCTTGAATAGCTATGTGCAGGGGACTGAAAATAGAGAAAAAGAATAAGCTTGTGAAAATTCACCACAAAAATAAAGTCTCGTTTCCAAAAATTCTTGATAAATATTTAAAGATTGCATGAGTTCTTTTTATTATTTGTTCAACATAAAGTGCTCCTAGTCCTTGTAAGAGCAAACAATTCAAATTATATTCATTTCAAGTGCTTTAGAAAATGTGACCTATTGCAAATTCAGTAAATCTATTAACAAATTAATTAGCTAGGATAATTACAGTTACCATGAAATCTTTGTCATACAGAGCCTCGTTTAAGTACTATTTATAGGAGTTTCTTACAAATACTAATTTCTTTGTATTAGTCAAGATCAACTACCCAACTGAGGGATAGTTGATTTGAACAAAACTCTAAAGAACTAAAAATTACACATTTTAAGGCAAAGGGGATTCAAGTAGGAAACATTGATATTTTATCTGATGAACATTAAATATTATCAAGAGCTGCAAGAAGCTATTCAAAACATGGAGGTGATTATGTTTTAATTTCACTTGCACAACCTCAGAACGAATTAGAGAGGTATAGCTTTGTTAACATTCTGAATGCTCTTCTGAGAATCATGTAGTAAACCCACTTTCATTTTGAAATCAGCATTCAGAACTTTCCCCCAAGCAGAAGTTCAATTTGTTAGATAAAACAGATGACCATCTCATTTAAGTGTATCCAATGGTAGGACCAAAAAGCTTCCAATTACCAAAAGTCAATACAGTGCATTTTCCCTGGCAATATCAAGTCCTCAGTTACCTGTTTCCACTGCATACATTTCAAACTACAGACCATAAAAAGGCATCAGTAATAAAAAGCCTTCTACAACTTAAAATTCTGCAGCTTAACACTTCAAGATCAAAGCTTTCCCCCAGCCACACAAAAATATCAGAGACTGTCTTCACCAGATCTATCAGATTCACATTTAGGTAATTCAGAGCACAACTTTATTTCTACATTTTAATATTTTTTGTAGCATTTTGATCTTTTTCTCTCTTGCTTCAAAGCATACTGTAGTCTGAATCAGGTGCTACACAATGAACTTCATACACACACATTTAAGGATGTCTCCTCCCTTAGTGTCATCAAAAGTCAGGAGCTTAATGCCTCAATCAAAAATACATTTCAAATAATTAAAATTGCATGCCTTGAGCTACATTCTGAGCTTCCTAAAATTGTCTTTATTTCAGGGTATTTTTGCCAACCACAGAACTTATGGGCAGTGGGGTAGAAGGGAAAGACCAACAAAAACATTCATCTTTAAGGTATATTTCTTGCTTTATATTCTTACTTCAACTTCTTTTTTTTCTCTTTCCCTATTTTCACTTCCATCTTACATTGGTCTTCTGTACACCACCACTTTTGGAGTAACTTTCCTTGCCTTAACAGCACTCCTACTTCAAGCCTTCCTTTTTTATCTATCCTACCCAGACTATATTCTCACAGTACAAATCCTCTGGAGTTCCACTTTTTAATCCTTAATGCTCCTAATATCAGATCTTGCAGCCTCTCTCATCCTCTTCCTTGAGTCTCTTCATTAAACCACTCTCCATTCCCTAGACTCTTACAGTAGAGGTAGGAAGAATGAGAAAATATCAAAAGAATACAAAAGAGCCAGACCCTGGATAAAAAGCCTTCATCAAGTAGCAAGCTCAGCATTATCTCTTATGAGGCAAGAAATTAGCCAGGGTTCAAGATGGCATATTTGAGATGGCATGGAAAGATAAGATTTGAGAGAGCAGCAAAAAAAAAAAATATTCCTGTTCTTGATGCACTGATATTTTGTCCTGTGAAGATGAGTATTTAAATTGCTGCCCATTCAGATAACTATTCTTTGCAGGAGGTGTTTGATTCCTTTGAATTATCAGGCTTGAGAAGAATATTAGTTCCATCCTGAAAGGACAAGATGGCTGTACCTTGTCAGAGCGTCCAGCACATATAGGCAACAGTGCTTAACCTTCCCAATGGCTACCAGAAGGCCAACAGCTGCAGCCTGGTAGCCTGTTACAAAGCGGTAAGAGTGATTTCGCTTAATCCTGAAAAGATTCTCAGAAGATGCTTGTTAAAAAGTTACAATTACTTAATTTCTACAATTACTTTTATAATTGTCACTGGAATTGTGCTATGCAGTAGAAGATCTGACCTACGCCGCAAGATTTGTTCTCTTGTACTTCTTCGTTTCACCTGTCACTACAGTTACACGGAACACAGAAGGCTTTGAGATAATCAAAAAGCCATTTCATACGCGAGGTACTACATAAAGCATAGAAGCTGCTGCCCTGAAGAACCCTACCGACTGAAACCCTTGTTGTGCAGACACTTGATTTCGCATGAGTCATTTCATCAGACTAAATCCAATTAGACTACTCATGTGCATACAGTTAAACAGATGCAAAACTGATTTCAGTATGTACATATGTTTTGGCTGGATGCCAAGATCATAAATTATGCACCAGGACTGAGTTTTGCTTTTGTGAGGGAAACAAATTCAGGTCAAACTGGCTTAAGTATGTCTCTCAAAAATGCAACAGTCAGGGTTTTGTTTTGCTGTTTTTTCTTTAAAGAAAGAATTGCATAGAGAGCCTTGACCAATATCTTCTCAGAAGTTTTTATTTAAACAACAACAGCACCTTAAATGAACTGTGAGGAATAACATACTCTGAGAAAGTCGCATGGCAGGAATCCATATTTATTCATTGTGGATTTGAAGACTGTGTACAGTACCAGGAAAAAAGTGTTTGGGTTTTTTTCCTAGCTATTACATTGGCAAATTGAGGGAAAAATTTGTGAAAACTCATATAAGAACAAAATTTCTACCTTTCTATATTTCTATACAGATGAATATTGAATCAAAGAAGGAAGAGACGTTTCTCTCACTTGTGTTGACTTTGCAGTTGTGCAAAAGCTGATAAGTATTTTCTTTTAGTACTCTATCAAGAGCTGCAGTGTTAAAGAAACATGTTGTATTAAAAATACTGAGATGTTGATCGATATATTCTGACCACTTTGTCCTTAACCTTTTCTGAAGGTTCTGTGTTTATTATTTTAATCTATTCCTCGCAATAATAAGTATTATGCACTTCTACTTTATAAAAATGAAAGTAAATGTTCATCCCTAACAACCTACATTTAGGAGTTTGTGACATGAAATATCAACCTCTTTCTAGAACATTACAGGTCACCAACAAGAATCACCAGAAGTAAGGTTTCAAATCATACAGTAAAAGACCTGGGAGGACATCACAGTCTCATCTTGTTTATCTTGCTTCCACAGAACAAGGCAGAAGGTCAATCCTGACCACTCTTCATCTGGTTGTTATCTAAAGACTTCCAGTGATAGGGGTGCCATGCACCCCACTGAAAACCTGTGCAATGTGTTTCATTACCTTTGGAATTATTAGAAAGAACATTCTTGACACTCACCTCTGACTTTCATAAGAGTACTAAGCCTATTTCTTTTTCATGTATCTACCACATATTGCGATGGAGGAAAACTGAGGCACCTGGAGAAGAGAGCATTCTCTTTTGTCTTTACAAGAATCTTTCTAACAGTTGAGGATGGTTATCATGTTGCTCTCCTCAATCTTCCCTTCCCAATAAATTTGTTTATGTTATGAAACTCATGTTTTCCTCATTCTTAATCATTCTTACTGTTCTGCTCTGTATGTTTTTTATTTGGTTTGAAACTGTCTCAAAGAGCAACTTCCAAAACTCCAAAGTGTATTCCATTTGTGGCCTTTCTATGAAAAATATATTTCTTTATTTCTTGACTAGTTTCTAATATGCTTACAGCAGAAAAAGCTTATCACCTTATTTGCAAGATAAAAGAATACCCCATACATGCAAAAGACAGCATTGCAGAAACTCCACAGTTGCCAACAGAAGTCACGCTGTTATTTCACGAGAACTAAAGCTGAAGTAATCCACAACATTTATAAATATAAAGTCTACTGTAGTGCTGAGTGCCTGGTAGGCTTCGACACTGGTTTATGGCCATCAGACATGGTTTGGAGGATGACAACACATGAACTCACTGCAGGACGCTTCTCCCAGCAGCTGACAGCAAGAGACTTTTGGCTGTCTCAGTGAGTGTACAAAGACGACTCTTAATTACTCAACCAAAAGTTATTCAGTGATAGCTAATTACTGAGGATAGTTATTTGTAATGACCAACAGCTGGAAAAAACACATCTTTGTGACTTTTTAAAAATGCCAACAGGGAACAAAAGACCGCACCTTTATAGGGAAAGAAACCTCTGATGGAAGTGTAGTTTTTTTTTTTTAATGAATCTTCATTTTTCACATTTCCATTACATTTTACATTTACATTTAATTAGATAGTTTTACATATAGTTTAATAGTGTGTGATTCTTTAAGTTGTTACATTAGATGGTCATAAACCACATCACTTCTGTGAGCAAAAGAGATTTGTACATTTGAAGAATTGTCCAAACAGTAGCACAGGTTTCTGTGCTGCACAGAAAGAAAAGGAGTTAGGAGGTAGGCAGAGATGAAAACACTCTACTGGGTATACTCTATTCTCTTCTAGAAATCTACCTCCACATCTGTAAAAGTTACCACATTTTTTTAATGAGTAAATAAAACTATTATCAAAAGTTGACAGAATTCTGTTTGGCCCCTCAGTGGTACCTCCAGCCCTTTCTTCTTTCTCCTACATCTCAGTATTTCTCCCTGTACCACTGAATACACAAAAGTCTGCAATTTCAGCAATTACTCTTGCAATTCTGTGTGCTTTTCTCCATATTTTCCCATGTGCTATTGTGAATACATGTTTTTATAGCAGCTATTCCTATGATCTAGAAAGGGATGAGAATATTCTGATGACACCAGGTTTGATTGTTTTGAGGACTGTTTTTTTCCAGAATTTTCAATTAAATTAGAACTTGATTTTAATATTTTGTTTCACATTTACATTTTTAACTGACTTTACGTATGACAAAGTCTTTGAAAAATGTGTGACACTAGTTTTTGGTGAACTGACTATGAGTAAGAAGCATGCATTTTATTTGACATATAAACAAAATTAAAAGGTTAAGCCTGTAAGTTTAAGGCAAAATTCATGTCCTATATCTTCCCCTTAAAAAGACATTTGAAATTTATATTGCACTGTTAGAGTTCCACCTCTTCCCTGTGCAAACTGTCAGTTCTCCATATAGCAGGGAACTTGCCTACAGGAGGTAGTGGTGGGAGTTTTTTTCATTAAATCTATAAAATATATAATTTAAATTGCACATTAGAAAACATAAAATATATTTGGCACATACATGCACTTTTGGTATCAAAAGAGATGAAATCCTGAATTCAAACATTCCCATCTTTTTCTCCTCAATTCAAACAGGAAAGCAGGAGGCATAACTGGAACACTTAGATTCAGCTGAATCTAATTCAGGTGAATTCCAGCATCTTGCCATTTATTTCAAGTTCCAATTAACCTCATTTTTATAATCTCATCACATATTTCCTCATCATATCCATATCTTTGCATCTATGATCAATTTTCTCCTTGTTATATCATAATTGGCTGTTCCAGCTCCTTCATAAAATTTCACCTTTGATAATGGGAAGGCATCATTGTGTGTAATTCTGCTATTTGGAGCATGAGGACAAGAGCACTTTTACTGGAAAAATGGAGAGCTAAAATCTAGAGTTTCATAGGTTTGACTCTATAAAAGTTGTAGAGTAGATTTTATAAGGCTTTTTTACACAAATCTTGTATTACACTGAAATATTAAAATATATTTTCAGTTTGCTCTGTGTTAACAATGTGAGCTCCAGAAGGAAACTGTTTAGTTATTAACAATAGGAACTAAGAAATAGAAAAGATTTTTCTCCAGAATTATCTTTGACATGGTCTTTTCTCCAGAATAATTGTTTGTACAGTAGTCCTTGAGAGATCAATGACTGTTCCTAAAACTGTTTGTCTTTTCTCAGTAATTTGCCTGTCTATATCATATTAGGTTTGCTTATAATATGCCTTTCAACATAAGCACATTTACTAGCACTTGAAACTGTAAATAACCCAGACACTTTCATTCCAGTGGGTTTTATCTGGATAAGTAGAAGTTTGGATAACTGAAAAATAAGAAATAATTTAAAGGCCCCCTGAAATATCTTCCTTGCTATATTTTTTCCTTTTACCTAAAACACAGTCTACCCTAGCTTTATCCCCACTAGTATTGACTGACAATAAAATACATCACTTTGCCCTACTGGAAATAACCTCAGAAATTAAGTAGAGAGTCAAAACAGAGAGGAAACTGGGAATTCTCAGTCCATTAGAAGACTAAAGTATATTTATAGTCAATGGTTTAATGAGCTTCTTTCTAATTTGTCCACAACCAATCTCTTATTACCTGATTCAGCACCTTCAGGAAAGCTCCTGCTCCTTTCCCAGCCATTCTGGAGGAGAATTCTTGGGGGAATCAGAGTAACTGTGTAGAAACCACCCTAGTCTACCAGTGCTGAGAGTACCAGGGCAGAGCTGATTTTGCAGAGCAGGAGACTTGCCTACTTCTCACAGCTTGCATTTTACAAAACTGTTTTATTAATGAACTTCTAGAACTCCTGTCACTGATGGAGGAAGACAGATTTTTTCAACCAAATACTAAAAGAATGTAGTTATATAACCACCAATAACTAGTCATATTGCAAAATGTGGCTGCTGTGTCTTTGGCAAAAATACAGTGTTCTTTGTGTGAGACGAAAAGTCAAAACTAAATGGGGACAGACTCAAATAAAAGCTTAAATTATTTTTGGCATTATACACAACTATTTTGATGCTTTAAAAGATCTGACAGAGTTTCTGTGAATTTGAGAAACAAAGGTTGCCACATTGGAAAACTCCATCACAAATGTCTGGATTTCTGCAAATCATGACCCAATAGAGCATTTAAACACTTCCTGTAGTACACCCAAAATCAAACCAGAAGATCTGAATTAATTTATACTCTTCTAAGATCTTACACTACAAAACAAAAAAACCCCCAAACAAACAAAACCCCCTTCCTCCCTCCCCTCCCAAAAAAAAGGAAGCCTACTTTATTATCAAAGTTAAGAAATCTTCGTAAGTGGTATTCTAAGGACAATAACAGCATTCTTTGCAGATATTTAACATAGCTCTGTGAAACAAAGAGCCTGGAGGAGCCCCACTTAGTTTTTGTGCTTTTGTCAAAATGTATCAATCAAAAACTTCTTTCAGAAAACTACCGTTTTCAATTTGTGGTGAAATTTTGATCTTTTGTCGAGAATCTTTACAGTTTCCATCCAGATTTCACAGCTTTCCATTTGTCAGGGTTTTTTCTCTTTTGTTTTGTTTGCTTGTTTGTTTGTTTGTTTGCTTTAACTGAAAACGCAACAATTTACAAGGGGATTAGGGAACATTTTTCTTCTGGAATATACCACAGTGACTACTGAGGTTCACATTACAGGTAAATAGTGAGCATTTTTGACTAGCAATTCTTTGGTCAATTGTTAGACAACTGGCTGGTAAGAGCTACAAAGGGTTTTGCAAAAAACACTGGGCTATTAATTTCTTCCTGTTCCGTTTAAATTGAGAATGAAATCTTTAACGTAGGCAACTCATTTAGGAAATAACTAAGATGGAGAAAATCTATAAAACCTGAATATTACAATGACAATTTCAATGTAAGTCTCAAGATTCTCACTCCTCTCTTTGCAGCCTGTCCTCATCTGACTGACAGAAGCATAAGACATAATTAAGCATTATATCTCAGCAAGAATACAACAGTCAAGTTTCATAGGAACTCTCCAACAAGGAAACAACAAAATCCCTGACAAAATCCTATCTATCCATTAGAGATCCCACTTACTGGCCAATAGTGCTACCCCTATTGTTTGAAAATATCCCAAACTGCTCCTAGCTTTCAAAACAGAAGTAGTTGCTGCAGCTGCAGTCACGGCCTCTGAAGTCTGACTTAAGTAAGAAGTCGTCTGCAAAAGCAGAAATTTAAGTCCAAGAGTGATATAATTTCTTGAGTAGTAGTTTAAATGTGCTAAGCCTACTGTTTTATTTCTAAGATTTTATTTTCTTATGGGTATCTGTATGCGGGAAGTAATGTTATCGTAAATACAGGAGAGCAGGATTTCTTGTCAAAACAGCATCGTTGGATGCTCTATTTTAATCTTGAGCATATTGCTGCTGGAAAACCTAAAAATCCCCTTCCTTGATATAGCAGTGAGGAATACAAAGCACATGCCATTCACTGGTTTAGTTACAAGCCACTTGTAGAACATCGACAACTAACCAGAAAACTACCACAAACTTTTTTTCCCTCCTTTGCTATTTCTTCTCTTCATGCATCTTGGCTCAGCTTAAGCCATTTTTTTCCAAGCTGCTCTCTCCTAAAATCTTTCGTTCTTGTATCTTTGAACTCATTATGCCTTTAGTTCTTTTTGCTTCATTTTCTTTTTGATTTGTTCTCTTGTCTCTTATACTATTTCATTCATTTCTTCCTCCCTAAATTTCTCTCTGCTTTCTCTTACCATAAATTTAAGCTGGGAAACTAAAAGGGTTTGATAACCTATTTTCTTCTTCAATCTCAAAAGGACATAGACCTCTTGGAGCAAGTCCAGAAGAGGGACACCAAGTTGATAAGAGGTATGAAGCACATCTCCTGTGAGGAAAAGCTAAGAAAATTGAGTTTATTTAGCCTTGAAGATGAGGTTTCAGGGCGACCTAATTACGACCTTCCAGTACCTTAAGGGAGCCTACAGGAAAAATGGAGAGAGACTATTTACAAAAGCATGTAGTGACAGGACAAAGGTTAATGTTTTCAAACTGAAAGATTAGATTAGATATTAGGAAGAAATTCTCTGCTGTGAGGGTGTCAAGACACTGGAAAAGGTTGCCCAGAAAAGTTGTGGATCCCCGTGCTTCAAGGCCAGGCTGGATGGAGCTCTGAGCAACTTGGTCTAGTGAAAGGTGTCCATGTTCATGGCAGGGGGATTGAAACGGGATGATCTTTAAGGTCCTTTCCAACCCAAATCATTTTATGATTCTATGGAACAAAAGGCATTCTTCTCAAGTCCCAAAGCATGAATCTGCACTGGGAAATTATGTGTTTATTCATAAACATCCCTTGAATCTATGACAGTCAGCTATGGGTGAAGTCTTGCTAAGAGAACTATGACCACAGAGAGTGTAGACTTTGTACCTGCCCCTTAAATTCACTGCCTTTTTCTTCCTCTCACTCTTTACCATGACGGTTTTCTACTTCTCAATAGCAGAGAAAATGTTCCCAAGGAGCACACACATTCTCAGATGAAAGAGTTTGAGTTATATGAGGAAACCAGAAGAAAAGTTGTGGTTTTTTGTTGGGTTTTTTTTTTCAGATACTCACCTTTTTCCCCCTTCCCTATGTATCACAGAAAAGCTAAAGATGGGAGGTACACAAGAGGCTTCCAGGTTGTACAAAGTTTCAAATGAAACCTTCACAGACCAACAGGAGAGGCAGACGTAGAAATATTAATAAATCATCACTGCAGGGTTTGTGTGCTGCAAGAGCAGCAGAAAAGGAGAGGAACATTTGTTTTCCCTAAATAAAGGGAAAGAAAGCAATGAAGAGTACAGATGCCTCTGTCCCATCATTGCCAAGACTTTGGAAAAAGACTACTGTTTGACATCCAGGAATTCAGGAACTCCCTATAGTGTCTGCCTAAGGCCACACAGCACTGGACTTACTAAACATATGTTGAACTGTGAACCTGTATCAGGGAAGGAGAAGCAGCATTTTTTATCCTAACAGATATGAGTATGAACAACACAGCGCGCACAAGAGAAGTGGCAAATAATGAGGAACTAAAAATTATGATTGGTATGAGAGAGGAAAATGGTTTAACAATAGACTTTTCTCGGTGTGATCTTTCTGAATTCATTATATGTTCTTCCCTGTGCTGATTTCTTCTTCCTAGTTTAGTCTTACACAATGGCTTTTCGGAACTTCTCACACCTTTCTCCTTTCCAGTCTGAGCATGGCATCAATGCATATATTTGTGAAGGAGATTAAAAATCAGTTGGTGGAAGCAGTGGAGGAGGGAACTCCAACTCACCTGTCTCCATCATTTGAGACAAATTTAGGCCCTCCTTTATTTTGTGTTGCTTAGTTACAACTGTCACGTGTCAGAATAGGTGAGAGGAGACAATACCATCACTCCTTCTGATCAATCATTTACATCTTCAGAAGTACAGATTAAAAGAAAAAAAACCAGTAATGGTAACATATTGACAGATTCATGCAAAAAATCAAAGCTAATTGATTAATGCAACCCAAAATAATTTTTTCAGTCCTGAAAAGCCATTTACAACTGATCCTGGTAATAAAATAGATTCTTTTAGAGATTGCTTTCTCTAGGGGAAAGCTAAGAATACAAAAGGGCCACAATACAAATTTGTTTCATATACAGTAGAAGAGCATATTGCTTACAGAGAAATATAGGGTACAACTTGAGAATGAAGGACTAGCTTGCTCTTGCTTTTCCTTTCTGCCTTTTGCCTCTTATTTGCTTATAGCAGCAACCTTTTTTTTCTTTGCTGAGCATTAAAAAAACTCTTGAGGTAAATCAGCTGGATTGTGTTAGTAACTAGTCCTGAGGGGCAGAGGCTAATGGCCTTAATTATTGCTTAAGGGCCAGGTGGGGAGATTTAGAACTTGAAACCAATTGAGAGGGGTCAGATGAAGATAGGGCTCCTGAACCAGGGTGAAGAGGCTGTTTTCAATAGTTTGAGTAACAGAGGAGCAGCTGAGATGTCTGCAGCTGAAGCTGATGGAATAGATTACTTATTAGTTCCTTACTCATCTACCACAAATAAATCTTTAGAGTGACTTGTAAGAAATGCACCCAGTTTGACCCTCCTTGTTTAGGGAAAGATAAATAAAACATTTATCATAAGAGCAAGCCAGAAGCATTGCTTGAGGTTAAGAGCAATCACAAGAATGTTACAGGAAAGTTCCTCATAAAGGCAGTTTCTACCAATGAGTTCTACAGACCACTGTATCCTTAGGATTGATACAAAAAGAGCACCAAGTAATAGAAACAACAGAAGAATCTTTCCATTCTAAAGCTACTCAGGCTGTGCTTCTGTTAAAGGCATGGTCTGACATTTTGGGGTGGGAGACAGAGGACAATATGAAAATCATTAAACATGATTCCCAAAGGAAAAGGTAATTCCTGCTCAAACTACGCAGGCAGCCAATTCTAGCAAACAACACACCTGTGTTGAAGAGCAAATGCTCCTCCCTAGAGGAATCAGACAGATCACAGTAGACTCCTAAATCCTTACTACTATCATTAAGTATCTCAATTGGGTGATAGTTTTCATGGTACCATCCTGAAGAAACCAGAAACTCTCACTGTAATCCATAACTTTACCTGCTTGAGGTGGTACAACACTTTCCAACTTGTACAATCACTTGCATATATTTGATACTAAAGTGAACTAGAACTTTTGCTTGGCCTGGTTATAAATGAGCCCTGAGATTTTATATGCTGCCTGTTAAACTCTCAGGCTTGTGAGAAGAGAACTGTCCTGTTTCCTCCAGGATAGCATGGCATACTGTAAGCTCCCAGAACAGCTGCTGTTTAGAAAGGAAATTGCTTCCTTTCTGAACTTGATTCCATACTTTGGAACTCCGTGATTTCTTGTAGTTGCATAATCTCTATTTACTGCAAAATGCTTCTGTCACTCGGTACTCAGAGCTCAATCAGAGAGAACCATACAGCCATCATCAAGCAGCACAGAGGTTTCCAAGATGATCTAAGAGACCTGATCTGTAGAAATTCAAACTCATTTACAACAATATTTACCTTCTATTAGGAGAGATATTTTGAGTTGTAAATTCCAGGGACCACTTAGTTACATGCATTCACTTTAGCTAACTAAGTCAGTGCACAAGGCTCAACTCTTATCACTATCCAGCAATGGAGAATTCCACTAGCGGAGTATAAAGCATAGTATAAAATCCTATTTGGCAAAACTCCACATCCTCCAAAAACCACATTCAATCCACCTTATTGCAGAGGAAGAGTTCTGTGAGAAAAATCAGCTAGAAGTATACCAGAAAAATGGAATACATCAGAGCAGACAGTCCATTTTCTCATATGGATATCATAACTCAATACCTGACTGTGGAGCACTGAATAGCTATCAAAACTGCTTTGTATCATACTCCAAATCAAATGATTTAATCTTCCACATCCTGCCTCTAAATTTGGGGAAAAGGGATTTGTTCTCATGTTAAGTCAGCTTATCACATGAAGAGAACCAGCTGAATACTTCAGATCCAGATTTGAACTGGACCAAAGTTTTAGAAGTTTGCATCCCTTTCTATTGACTTTCTTATTTTATATGACTAATACCTTATCCTTAGCTTCCATAGATGAAATTGAAAGAACAAAGAGGAAACTAAATTAGAACACAATTTTTTAAATAAAATTAAGTTATCTATATGTCTATTTTGAGAAGGTGCCCCCCACCTTGTGATTCAGCTGCCTACATTTTGTGCTCATCCATTTTCCTCTTTCACAGAGCCCTGCCTGAGTTCAAGGCATGCAGTGCTGTGATCTACAGGCTGAGATCCTTCTGGAGCATGAATACAGAACTTAACTCTCATCTGTTGCATTTTACTAAACCCAGGTACAAGAGGTACAGAATTTGAGGGACAAAAAAGGTTTCTGTGAACATCTCCCACCACTGTCACTGGAATTGGCATTGGTTCTGTTGTGTGGCCAGGCCACAGATCAGAAAACCTGTAAGCAGGAACTAATTTTTAAAACTGAAAGGCAGGATAACTTTAGTAGTTCCCCTTCCCTAGTGAGTAACCAGATTTAGTGAACCTAAGAAGAATGGCTCTTCTGCACATTCACTATCTGTTCAAGTCTTTCCCTTAGTGTGCCAGACCTACTGCATGCATCCAGCATGATCAGCTGGCATTGGTATCCCTGCAGCTCTCTGAACTTCCCTGCATGGAATTTGCCTTCTGCCTAGTAAGCTGCATCAGAGACACCTCAGAGCTAGTTAGACAGAGCAGAAGGCCATGTGGGGTCAAAAAAGCACCCATATACGTGAAGGTGGTTTAGCTGCCAGGATTTGCACTCTGAACTATGCACCAAGAAAACATCAAAAGTTTTTATCCCAAGCTCTTTACTGGTTCCTTAGGATCAACAAAGTCAACAGTGCATGTGCTAAGGGTTATGGTACAGTCTAAATTCCATGAATTTAAGACAGCTGCACAAAGCAAAACAAACTCATTTACTCTTCTTGTCTTACTGATTTTTGCACAAAAGTTTCTGATATTCCCTGACATGCTTCTAAAAAACATCTCAGCTGGTTATCTAGATAGGTGCTTGTACTGGACATTAGGAGTCACGAGTCTCTAAATGTAAGATTTCTCAATGAAACTGTGACTCAGCTCACCAGAAGGATTTTGTGAGGGGTCTGAAAAGGCTACAGTGTATTTATTTTGCAGCTAAAGGATTACAGGCAGATATTCTAAAATCCAAAGGAAAATATTATGACTCAGAAAACGGTCCCCAGATGGAAGGTTTCCTGAAACCAGCACAATTTTTAAAGGTATATACACCATCAAGATTTGCAATACCAGAATTTATAAACCAGCAACGTTTACTTGTCTGACATCTGTAATATTACTTGGTATATTTTTTCTTTCTATTACAACTGGCTAAACTACTTGTCGATCTTCTAATCAACAAAGTAAATAAAATAGGGTTTCCTTTTGTAGACCCTGGGCATAAAACACGTATAGTATGGCTCTATTTGAACACAAGGATATGTTCACATGTGGCATGGGATGCTAGCAGCTTGATTTTTCCATTATTAAAAAGTAACAGCACACAAGCAATGCAAGAAATTGGTTTTCTCTGGCAAGTGTGACCTCTTCAGTTTTCTCAAGAAATTTTGCAACTCCAGTACCACTGTTTTTAAATTAATGCAATGGTATGGGTTCAAGTTATTGAATTTTTCTATGCAGTAAATGTTTTCAACAAAGCCACATGCAACAAACAAAATACAGAGACATGACTTATGCTGACAGCCACAGCTCACCTCTACAAGTCCTGTAAAGGAGTAGCTTTAATATGTGCTCAGTGATTCCTACACAGAGATATCCAGTATATTATATTTAAACCAGTTTAAATATAATATACAGTTTATCTTCAAAAAGTAGAACTGAAGAAACCTGACATCCTAATGACATATGTCCTAGATCCCTAAGTCCTCACCAGCATGCCTTCTCCATTTCACTCCACATCTCTCTCACTTCTTTCAGGACTAGAGTTTGTAGCTGGTCGAAGGCTGGGAGAGCACTCATTTCCCAAGCAGTTTCTGCCTCTCAAAAATCTAAGTCCCTCATGAAGGCAGTAACCTGAATTTTTCTACTTGAGTCAAATACAGATTTTCACAGCTCAGAGCAAATGAACATTGTCAAGATTCCTACCTTATGGAATTAGATTGAAATTGATCAATAGTTTCAAAGGTTATACAGGGACAGAAAAACTAACAGAGCATAAAACACCTCCTTGGGAAACAAAATCAAGACAAAAAAAGACAACAATCACCTTTTCACATTTATAGAATAAACCATATGGATAGTAAAACAGTACTTTTTCTGTATAAAACTTTCCTTGTAACCAAGATTTTTAAAATATTTCTTACCTTGGACATAAGTAAAACAGACACAGTCTGGCATAAAATCTCTAAATAACACTTTGCATCTAAATGTATTTTTATGGAAAGTCATATTTTGAAAAGATCTAACAAATATCTTGCAAATTACTGCTCTAGGTAGAGTGAATTTCAAAGTGATGCGTGGGATGTATCCATACAGAGAATAATCCCATGTTTATTAGCAACTTCCATGGCACTATATACTATAATATACTGTTATTTTTCTGGATATATGTACAAGTGGCATTACTAAGTAGTTAACAATACTGGATAAGTCTGGGAGATCATGTTTTTTAATTCATTTAGTACAATTTAACCTCACAGATTGACTGAAAGCAAGAAATATAAAGTGATGATTATATCAAATCTGTTAAAGGCATGAAATAACTTTCATGAAAATGTTTTGATAAGGTGATATTCTGTAACAGATTCAATTTTCCAAGTAGGTGCTTTTATTTAATAAACCTGTGAGAGGCTAACTAATGTAAGCGGTATGTTTGTGACCAGCCATATTTCTTTTAATGTACTGCCTTTTAAGGCCCTGTTCTAAGACATTATGCGTGATAAATGGACCATCCAGTAGTTTTTAATTGCTAATAAATTATGTATCATGTGTTTAATCGAAGTTCCATATGAGTTTTGGGACATTCTCAGCTTTTTTTAAAACTGTAAAACCCACATTCATAAGCTGAAAGCAAACTTTTTTACTATTTACCATTCAGCCTTCCAAAAAGATACATAACCTATCATGGGACAAAACTTAAGGCTTTCTGTGCATTATGTTTTGCAGAGGTCATGTTTCACAGGTTTCAAATAACTGGAGCTATGGAAACACTCTTTATATGCGTCAACTTTGCGCACCAAAAATGGTTGGTCCTTCGCTTGATCTGATCACTGAAAACCACATTGTCCTCAATTAACTAATTCAAGGTAAGATGTTGTTTGGTTTTTTCCTCTTAAAGGATGAGAGGCTTAGCGTAGGATTAGTGAGGCCCATTAATTTTTGAAATTAAATGCTGTCCTTTTGCTTTCCCATATCTTGGATTCTGCATTTCCACCAAAATCGGAAGAAAACAGCTCTACTGCGTCAGATAGCTGATTGTAGCCTGAGCACAGCCCATGGAAATTTGCCCTTGCAAAGTTAATACAAGTCCTCTCATGTGAGATAGGAAGCTAACATTTCATTTTGTGCCACTTAAAACCCTCTCGCAATTTCTGTCATAAATCCATACCCTCATCAGGACCTTGAGTGAGCTATCAGGCCTTATTTTTTCTGGACACCTCTCCTGGGACCTCCACCTTCAGGCCCCTTCCCAGGAGCCCCACAGATGCTGAACTCTGTCATGGGTAAGTGAGAGCCAGTGGCATCCCAGGCTGCTCCTGGCTTACTGCCTGCCCCTTCTGCACTGAGCTGGGACCTGCACACCGTGTCCTGCTCATCTGCTGGTCACTAGGCTGGCAGCGGGACCAGCTACTGACAGCAGCCCTGCCCTGCCATTTGCTACATCAAGCCTCCATAACCTTATAGTGTTTTTTATCCACTGTTTCAGAATTTTTCCTCCCTTTGATACTTTACCAGAGGTAAAGCAATGACCTGTAATGCATGCTCCAAAGACCAAATAGGAAATGTCTTCTATCCTTGCCAATGACACCGCTTGTTCTAGGCAATAAATTGTCTCTCCAAGTCTTTTTTTTTTTTCTGAAATGAACAACGACAAGAAAAGGCCACTGAATTAAGGCAGTGTTAAAGTCAAATCATGAACTGGATTTTAATGGGCAGCTTTTCTGACTCTTCTATTGGCTTTTGCTTTCATAAATTTCAGCAGAGGCAACATGGGAAACTTCTGCTTCTGGCAGAGGTGTAAGAAGAGATATTGAAAGTCATCTGCTGGGATAATCCTGTGTAAAGAGAAGATCACCACACAGAGTGGATCCACTTTTTGAGCATCACTATCTCAATAAGTAATTATGTAATAGATCAAAACACGGTTGACTTGGATTAACTTGTAAGGCTGATTGAGGAATAGTTCACACCACCACAGGAGACAAAAGGTAATAATAAAAAGGCATTTGTGCCAACTAGGAGGAACAGGCAGATGAAGTGAGAGTCTTAAATGGCTGCATGGCAGTGGAAATGTCCTGCTCTGGTGACAATGCCATTTCAAAGAAGAAGGAAGGAAAGCGGAGACTGTTGCACACCCAGCCTCTGACCTGCCGCAGAAGGACTTCGCAGAGCACTGAAAGAGATAGCGCACTTGCAGATGTTCATTTTGCCCTCAGCTCTGTATATTCCTTACCACTTAAAGTAAGAAAACTCTTCATTTTTAAACCTTTTTATGTTTTCTGTTACATGTTTCAGTTAACATTTGCCCAAAAACCAGTGAGTTGTAAACATTATGCTCAGCTGCTTTAACACCAATAAGTGGTATGTGTAATCTACTGTGGAATCTGTTGGTGTCCACGTTAGTTATATGGCTTTGATGGGTGAAGCACGTGAGTTTTAGGAAATGGGCTGCTGGAATGAGAGTTTGTAATTTAAAGGTGTGTTTGTAAAGGCACACTATCAAACCACTTGCCAGAAACACATGGAAAGTACACAGGCCTATTAAGCAGGACATAAATATAGCAACCGGGAGAGCACTCAGCCAAGCAAGCTATATATAGCAGCATTGTGAAAAAAGGATTGCATGGTAAGAAGCAACATTTAAGGAGGAAGTCAAAGAATTTGCTTGATACAGGTACACATATGTGCATACATATTCATATTTTGTACATAAATTGAAAACCTAGATTTCAAGTCCAATGCTTCAGAAATTTGAACTATAATTTTGATTTTGACTTTTTTGTTGTAATTAAAAAGCTAAAAAAAACCCCAACTGCTAAATGGCTACATACAATTACCCTAACACTTCTACAGGCTCATCATTCTGCAGTTCTCTCAGTTTTGGCTACATACTCAGTGTCTAGTTCAATCAATGATTCAATCAGCAAATTAATGGCTATATCCATTTCAACACTACAAGGCCAGAATCCTGTTCTGAGACACATTTAGAGAAGTTCAGAGGCTAAATGTTGGTCTGCTATCCTCAAGAATATAAAAGAAACTACATCATCAATACAAGTGGAATTAACTGCAGTTTGTACCAAAGTACTCCAAACTTATTCGACTGTCAAGAGAAGAGCCCATGTGGATGTGCAAGACAGCCTGAAATGGAAGCAGAGGATTAGATGAAAGGCAACTGAGCCCCATTGCTATATTAGGATGGAATAGAAACATTGTATAATACTGGCAAATCTCACATAAGGCCAGTGTGAGAGGCACATCCTTCCAGAGAGGTGTATGCTGGGCAGAAATATCCTGGCGTCCCTACAAGTGGGCCAAACACCCATCCCTATACCACTGAATCCCATTCTGCTACCTAAAATCAGGATGAACTGCCACAGCCTCTAATTTCTATATTATGTCAATACACTATGCAGGGAAGCTATACAACTGAATCTAAGGAAAGCATCTAACTCTAAGGCAATTAACGTTTATACATACATGTATGAACAATGTAGTCCTTACATATGGACTCTTGTGCATACATATACATGTTTTCATGATGAGGCCCGGACAGATTTATCAAGACAATCAGTGAAATTGTATTCCTCATGGTTCCAGCAAAGCACAAATTAAAATAAACATTTTAAAAAACTGTTCTGAATTTTAGCTGTGCTAATAAAACCACAGGAAACTTTCCAATGGCTGTTCAATTGAAGTTGACTCAGCCTCTTTACCCTAGCTGAACAGTAACATCCGGAGAAAGGGATCTGTACTGTGATTTATGTTCAGCTATAACACCCAGGAAACAAATGACTTCTCCAGCTTTCCTACAGATTGATTTGCTTTGGGAAAGTCAATGAGTTATGTCATGCCTTGATTTACTAATCAGTAGACAGTGATAGAACACATTTGCCTCACAGGACCAATCCAATGTTAAACTGATATATTCTTATTGATGTTTTCAGAGTCCCAAATGTGCTGTGTAAATCCAAATAATTAAGATATAGAAACCTCTGTCAATTAAAATATTGATGAAGGTATAAACAACTTATTCAAAGTTATTATGCAAAATCATCTTATTACAAACAGTATATCCTAAAACTTTTATTACCTATATGAATTATACGTGTTAAATGACAAATGTAAAAAGTAACACTGTAGTATCATACACAGTTAAAGGACATAACTTTCAGCTAGGAAAAAATAGTAAAAGATGGAGCCAAAGTTTTGAAGATCCTGCCACTACTGACATTGCCTACCTCACATGGGCAGCAAAACTCAAGTAGAAATAACTGTCTCACAGTCAACGGTAGACTCACACACAGTCTATTTTTTTTTTATTTGATACTTGACATAAACAGTGCTAGATATAAGATCTAAACTTCGTAGCATTAAATATTAAAACAATCAAATAAAATCAAAATCTAAACATAGAAATGGAGAAACAGGCTAAAAGCAAGCCAGCATACTCCCTACCAGTTTTCTATTAAAAAAAAAAAAAAAAAAAGGAAGAACAAGGAAGATAAATTATCTCCACAGACTTTAGAAAGTCTTAAAAACTTCTTACTTCTTATACTAAACACAATGGTCTTGAATTGGCTTGTGAGTGCAGTAAAAATAAATATTCTGTCCTGGATTTTACCAGGTGTATCCAGGGCTAAGTACTAAAGTCTACGAAATACAGACATTTAGGCCAGGTTTCTCAAAAGCTTAGGCCAAGGAACTGGCAGTCTGAGAGGCTAAAAGCCTTTTTGGCTCTTTAAGCATTCAAGACACTTCTACAGATTCATAGACTTTAAGCTCAGAAGAGAATGCCTGCACCACATAACATGACCTGTCAACTCTTGAACAGGAGGGTACAGTTGTCACCACTTACCTAAATAACACAATCATGCCACATATACTTTCAGATTAATTAATACATATAAAAAGAACAACTACCTTAGATAGACAATTTTGTGTGATAATTAACTACTTTCATACTTGTGGTTGGTTACAATCATTGTAAAAATGTTTAACCTCAATTCCAACCTAAACTTAAAAAAAAAAGTTTCATCTGCTGAGTCTTTTCAAAACTTTGCCTTTTAAAAAGACGACAATCTATTAATTGGTAAGAACCACTGAGATCTGTCCTGAAATCATCATGGCTTTATCTCTAACAATGTAATTCCCTCTTTATGTAGCAAAATTTTCAGCTCCTCAGTGTTTTGTCACTCATTCAGATCCACTATGATTTCCATTATCTTTTTCCAGTATTACATAAACCTGTATATTATGTGTTTCCTGAAGGCAGGGTGGGCACTTATTTGCATGATTAAGTACACAGATGGATTTTATAAAGCATCTAATGAACCACACAGAAGCATCAATCTTGTGAGAAACCATCTTTAAGGCACAATTGACACAAGCAGCATATTCCAAAAGATGCCTGTATCTCATTCCTTCATGCCTCACTCTCTCAGCTGAGCCAAGAGGGTATGAGGTGTCACGCACGCCCCAGACTCATCTAACTTCTTTTCCTCTAAACACAGCTTTTCCTGCTAAGCAACACACTTGGGGAAACAGGAATTTTAAAAACTTTTATTTTAGTCATTTAATACAGTTTTTGAAACAGGTCCAGTCCCACGGGGTTCCATCTGCAAAAGATTTTTTAAAAGCATATGACTAACTGTGCAAAGTGAGACAGAGATACATACTTTCAGAGGTGGTCTAAAAAATCACATGTCACTGATTAAGTAAAGAAGGCCCAAAGAATATCCAATTTTGAGAGCTAATACAGAGTTCTCACTATAATACTGTGGACTGAGGACAGGCCATAATGGGGCCAGTGATGGTAATCCCTAAGGAAATCAACTCACCTTTCCCCATTTCTCATGCAGATTCTTTTATCCATCCTGAGATGGTGCAGCCAAGGAACTCAATGGCAGAAGGTACAGGGAAGAAATTCTGAATAGTTCTGCAAGGCATCTTCCTGGTGGAGTCAGACAATTCCCAAATGCCATGGGAAACACAAGAGGAGGAAAAACATTACTTCATGACCTCTACCCAAATATAAAATGGAGTCAGAAGCAAGATATGAGATATCATCCCAATTTTAATTAAAACACGCATGAAAGACAATCATACACCCTTGTCTGCTACAGCATCTGTACACAAAGGTTAGATTTGTATCACTGCAGGTGCCTTAACAACAAGAGATATAAGCTCTTTGTATGCTCTTGATTCATCTGTAGGATTCCATCAACTTTGGGTCATGGCCATTGCATGACTGTTCCCATCAGATAAGGGGGAAAAATATAAATATATATATATATATATATGCATATATAATTTTTGTGTGTGTGTCTGCATCTATGTATGTATGTATATGAAGAGAACAACATGTATCATTTCCCATCAGATCTGGGGGTAGCTCATGGTATAATAATGATGATAAGAGTTAGAAAACACAAACTGAATAGGTGTGAAGGGACGCTGAGAATGACAGTCTGACCAAAGCAGCTGATGAGAAGCATCATCTATAGGGGAAATATTCAGTTGTACTATGCCAAGATCCAAGCAACAGCTGCAGTATTTCATAGAAACACTGTGAGCTCCAAGAAGCAGCAGCTTAGAGAAAACTCTAGAGATGCATATGGAATTCATCCAGTATTAAAATGTTTCATGATATGCCACACTTCCCTGGGTGAAATGAAAACTCACACCAGCTACAGACCCCTACCTCTGGCTGTATATTGTCATATGTGCCTGTGTTTTCATACTCTTTCATCAGTTCCCAGAGAAATACAACTGTTGACTGTTTACACCGTTTTCAAATACTACTTTCCAGGACCTTTTATTGATTGTGCAAGAATACTGTTCTGTAATATTTGTAACAGTGAGATACCATGCGTTTTGCAAAATTATTTGATTGCAGTCTTTTGACTGTGTTTAATAAACATAACACACATTTCACAGCATTCAATGCCTACCTATACCATCAATCCCCTCCCTGTCTCAATAACTAATGTAAATGCTGGGGTTTTGATTGTTTCTTAGAAGTATTCAAAATCAGTCACTGTTAGAGACAAAATATGAAGAAGCATGTTTTGATGAAACATATGGCAGACAAAACCTCAAGTAGACTGATAGGGATTATTGGCAGTTGTTCTTTTTTACTTCCCATTCTGCAGGGAATAAGATACTGCTAGAGACCATCTGGGAAATCCACCTAGCAAATCCTTTGTTGTTGTAGAGATCTAGGACATCAGTGATGATTCCAGTACCTCACTGTTTTCCAGTGGCATATTACATCTGCAACATTGTTGTTTTCTATAAGTCTGAAGGTTATTTATCAGAACTTCATAGACATTGGGAGCTGAACTGTTGCACATCCTCTTGGAGTAAATGTCTATTACATAGGTTCCCATTTACAGAGGATTACATTCAGTAATTGAAGTGATTCCTCACAGTCCTATTTTCTGGCAAGTAGTACTATTATCTACATCTACTATTTTGTTCCTAAAAAACCAAAATTTCACATAGATCTTCCTAGGAGTCTTTGGAAGCAAATGCAGAACAGAGAATTATCAGAAAAAGCTGAAATAGGAAAAGGAGGATTAAAAGGCTAGCAACAAAAAGAAAGATGAAAGAGAACAAAATAGTTAAATAGTTTTTAAGTTAAATTCTACTTCTCTTTCCCTCTTTCCTCTATTAAAAAATTGACCTGCTCACTTCTCTCACATCACATAGCAAATCCAGTTACATGAATAAGTAAGTATCCAAAAAAAAGCATTCAGTGTTCGTACTGTAAGTAATTATTCCCAGCAATTGCTGGAGAGAGCATACAAAAGCACAGCTTGAAGGTGTATCCAGCATTTAGCAAGATATTTGACTACTGGCATTCATTCAAAAAAACCCAAGATTAGAAAGAGGGATGCCTGTAAGACCACTAATAAAAAATATATTTATTTTAAAAGCTCATCAATATGTTGTTATAAAAGTCATTAAAGAAAAAAAATCCTGGACTTCTTTCCTCCCTTTCTTCAGGAGTTGACTTGGCATATAGAAAAGAATTTAATACCAGAAAGAAACAATTAGGAGTTACATTCATGATTATCAACTTCTTGAATAACAATATAGTTTTGGAGGAGTGTAATGTGTGTAGAAAGTGGCCAATTATCAAGCTATTCATCACAGATTAGTTTTGAGGATCAGCTCTTCAACCTCTGCATCTGAAAAATAAAAAAAATGACAGTTCATTAAAACTGTAAATAATATTAAGACTAAACACAATCACAGTAGGTAGCAATTATTGCTACTCCATTATATTTTACTCAAATTACCATCAAATAGTATTTAATCTTCCAAGAGGAAGGTTTCCTCTCAGTCTTTTTCTAATTGGCAGAGGAGCTATGTATTTGATAACAGAAGGAGAAGAAAAAGCTGCAGCAAATCATTTGACATAGTAGGACTTCAACACAAATTTAATTTCCTTCCTAATGTGAAAAAAAAAAAGGCACAACTAAACAAAACATAAAACAAGATTTAGGGACTGCAACAAGGCTCAGCCTTGAAGCTGTCTGTCAGGAACCAATCTAGGTTGAAGTGAACAGGAATTTGCCTAAATGGTACAGACATAGGTTCCCAGGCTGATGAATTATAAAACATTCTTGGCTGTAAATGTGGAGGGAATTAGTAATTCCATACCTTACCTCACTGATTGCAGAGGTCCTTGATAGCTTTCTCTCTTGTCTGAACAGATGTCCAGCCACTAAAACCAAGTTGGACAAAGTCCTGCATCCCCTCCGTGCACAAATGCTTCTTTTTCAATATGAGGGACCAAAGACTCCAAGGGTGAGTGTAAATGAGGATAGATAGCTGGATCTATAAGTAACACATATGCAATCTGGAATCAACAGCACCAAGGTCTGATATTTGACCAATGTGCACTTCTTCCTTTAAAAAAAAACTTCTGAGAAAATTTATAAAAGGTCACATTAAAACTTATTCTCTTTCATTACATTAGCTTGGATCTCATACACATACAGAGTCAGATTGTATTCTCCATTACAGGTATGTAAATCTGGAGTAGCACCATCAACTTCAGTTTAATTGGTCTGGAGTTACATCATTGGAATGGATGCCCCACAGGAAATCAATTTCATTTTCAAGAGCTTCCACTGAACATGAAAACCTGCTACTAAATGTACTTCCAATGGGAAGAAGTAGACATAAAACTGTTATCAGAGACCAAGGACTTTGATGAAGGTCACTGTTAGAGAATGCTAGAGCATCCATATTTCCTGGCAAGCACTGATTTTTTTCATGCATCTATAGTTGCCTCTCTTCAAAACAATGTTCTATTTAGCCATTTATTAAGGGCAGCCCCCAAAATCAGAAGATTCACATCTGGAAAACACAGTGCTCAATAAAACCATACTGATAACACTTAAACAGTGCTTAAATAGTGCTTATTAAACCTATAACAATTCCCTTACAAAAGCAGCAAAAACCAAGATCTTTTTTCTTCATGGATACACACAGCTTTCTCCAAACAAATAAACTGACTTTTAGAAACAGAAAATTGTGATTTTCTCAGCTTTCTCATTTTCTAAAAGTAGGGAAGAGTAAAATTGAGGTGTCTGATAAAGTGGTAAAGCTAAAGGACTCAGTCTTTCCAATGAGAGCAACCTATAAAAATTCTGTGTAAGAAGTAGGGATTCATAGGGAAAGAGAGAATAGGCTAGTTTGTATGTAAGTGGGTAGAAAAAAACTAGGTCACAAAAGTGCTTGCACACACTTTTTGTTTTCTTTTTATTAATGTTCTCCATGCATAGGAGAAGAGAATAGGCCTAACTCCTTCCACTGCAGTATATTTATCACCCAAGAAGTTATGAAAAACAGTGGTGTGGCTCTTACCTCTGCACAAACCTGAGTATAGCAGAGAAAGAAGATGCATACTTCAACACAACATTTGAGCCTGTCTTCATACACCAAAGACATGAGATACAAGCCAAAAGATGTTGTAGCCTCGTACCATCTACATGTGATGGTGACAGGTGGATTTCACCCTCACTTTAATTCTTTTATAATTTTTACTTTTAAATCTCAGTACAAACTATTTCCAAGGATTTAGTGTAGAGCAGCAATGATGGATCCATCAGGTAACAACAATCAAGTCATAGCTGGAAGATGCCACCATTCTCTCCTCAGTGCTATGGCTGGAATTCTGAGAGCAGACTGGACCCTTGTGGAGCTGCAGACTCAGTTTGTGCTGGTAACTTTTTGCTCCACAGAACACGTGTAATGCTGACTTTGCATTCTGCCCCACTGCCCCCCATTGTTTTTTGGTCAAAATCTTGTTATTTGTTGTAACATGTCCTGCCTATAACTTTACCAGACTTTACTTCTCTGCTCATAAGTTATTCATTACAGTGGCAAACAGTATTTCATGCTAAGCCTTTTCCTAGTCCTAACAATTAAGTTATAAAATAAGGTTGTCAAATCCCTGGACTGCAGATTTTTAAGATATTTGTGTTAACAAAACAGCAGTCAGTAAAATATAGCATTGCTTTAACAATCAATTTCTCTCTGACCATGGAAATGAAATGAAATAAAATATAATAACAAAACCAAAACAAGACCAAAAAATCTGATTTCCTCTTATGCAATATCCAGGTAGTGAGATCCAACTTCAAGCAAGGGAGATGCTGACAAGTTCTCAGGAGAGGATGAGTTGGAGTCAAAACCTCCTTTCTGAAAGGTTTAACTCTCAATCCAGATTCATTATTTGTAACTTGAGCATTTAACAAAATAAACTAGATGGGCAAAAGGGTATTAGTACAAAAAAGCCAACATGCAGCATTTAATGGCATCCTCAAAAGAGAAGGAGATCCTTCTATCTTACCCTTTCCACCTTCCTTCCTGCTTAGAGCTAACTATATCATATAAGCACCATATGAAAATGCTCCCATTCAGATGAAACCTATCTATTCCACTTGACTATAAATAATCAATGACTATGAAAGAAAAAAGTTTGAATTATTAAATAAAAAAATAAAAATAAATAAATAAACCAACTAACACCTCCAACACTGTTCTTCAACATTCCAAATTCCCAAAGTCTGCATTTTGACCCTTGCTTCAAGTACGTGCACACCTGTTTCACATTTCATTAAGAAAACTGTTAAATAAATTACTTCCTAAGTTGCTCAATAAGCTACTAACTGTTTCTATAAAAGCCCACTGTAACTCCTGAGGACTCCACTTGCTCTAGAAAAAGCCATATGCTCCCTTATGATCTGACCATGACCACTTCCCTAAGGAAACCTACAGACAGAAATACACACAGAAGGGAACTAGACAGATAGTGACTCCACGTGACTCAGAAACCCCTCAGATGGAATGATCACCGGGTATAAGGAATTCACCTTCCACTTTTTACTAAGACAAAATCGTATCTTTTGGAGAGAGTGAGAAAGAAACATTGAAACTCTACCTTACACCTCCAAGATGGTGTCTATCTGTGGCTAAATTAATGTACACATTTGGAAACCAGATTCACGATGCACCAGCAGTTGACAGGTAAGGCTGCGGTTGGGCCTGGTTTACTTCAGTAACAAATATCTCCAGCAAAGAAGATATTACAAGATTCTACAGCTGCACTAACCACTGAAGATGACTAAAGTCTTAACTAGAGTATCATGAAGGAACTTCAAATGACTCTTCACCCAGAACTTCACATATGCTCTGGCTTTCAGATCCCATGCAAGATTACAGTTTTTAAATACCTTCTTAGGATGGGACCTGTCTTAAAAGCAGACAGTGTGCCAGGCTAACCTGCCACAGTGTAGATACATCTATTACAATATTGGTTTGAAGTTGCAATTATTGGAAGCAAACAGCCCCTGGCAGTGGCCCATGACAATAACACTGTTCTTTACATCAGGCTGAAGAAACACTTCAAACGCCTAGCATTAAAGGACGGACAGAAAGATTTTCCTTTTAGACTACATGAAAGCTCTGCCTTGTTGTGAACAACTGTAACTATAATGACACGCACATTAGAATGCAGTATTCTAATTAAAGGTCATGGTATGCAGCAATCATTATTTACTGTTGTCTTCTTTAAAACTGTGATTTTATTCTCAAACTTAGAGGAAAAAATTTTTACCTTGTGCCATTCTGCAAGCAGCCAATTACACACTTGAGCTAAGCATCATGCATATTAACTTAGCCTACCATACATTCAGAGGGACTCCAGCTGTCCAACTTATCTATCAGAAATTTTGTCTTGTAGAAAGAAATAAAACCAACTGTTTGCAATTAGTAGGTATCCAGACAAAATGGGCGCATGTGCGTTGTCCTTGTTACCTCAATTTAATGCATCTCCTAGGCATTTACGATCAGTAGCACATGTTTCTATATGGGAAATTCCAAAGAGAAGTTGTTCCATAATAGGAGTGTCCCTTGCAATACAGATGTAATGAACTATTTATTAATCCAGGTAAAACAAATGGCACAATGTAGGTATGACTGGTTAGCTCAAAAGCCTGTTTTCCCACACTGTATCACAATAACCTTGTTATCCAAATGCAGAAGAGACAAAATCATTTAAAACGAGCATGCTTGCTATATTTAATGAAATAAATAATGAAGAAGAGATAAAGCTATATAATGACTTTTCAAAATAAAATATAAGGTCCAGGAAGTAGCAATAACAAAAGAAACATCAATAAAAAAATCTCAGTGCTACAGAGACTTCACATAGAAATCCTACAGGCTCACACATAAGTAAGTATATAATGATCTAAAATAATTCATATATGCACTTAACTAATTGAATTCATAGAACTGCATTTGCAGAGCATTTGCTGATGAATACTTTCTAAGTCTTTTGTATTACAAAGACCCAGCCCTGTTAAGGTAAATTTACGTATATATTTTTGCAGCTATGCAAAATTTCACAGACTTAAGTTTAGTCTTAAATGGTTGTAGAAAGTTCTACTGCTGTGAATACATAAGTCTTACTGGAGGCTCTGTTCCCTAATATAAGCTCCATAAAGGCACATATATAAAGCGTATATACACACACATACATACTGACATATATGTATTTAGCACTATGAAAACCCATGTTCATCCTTGTGCAACATTTTTTCAGTGAATGGTAAAACACTTTGGATCAGATTTTAAGGTTATGTTACAATTTGGCAACTCCCTCCACTGCACTCAACACGTGGTCTTTTTATACAAAGGAGAGATTACCACATAGACTGACTACCCGGAGCTGAGGATTCAAAGTAACACTGTCAACTGAAATGTTTTACTTGTTTAAAGACTGTTATCAACATCAGTTTTACAAGTCATATTCTGAAGTGACTGAACAGAGCATGTGTTAAATAATATACCCTAGTATTTTAAAAAGTTGAATTAAAATTTGTTCACAGGGTTATCTAATCCCCAGTTATTTATCTGATTCTTTTCAGGCAAACCCCGCCTTGATTTATTCTAAAAAAAACCCAAACCCTACATTTCTTACAAACTGTGTACATTAGAGAGGTGTGATTTTAGGAAAATGTAAAGTATTCCTGTTTTGACATCCAAGACTCTTGCAGAATGAGGCCATTATGTAGCAAACTTACCCTGCAGCTCAAAGAGGTATGGACAAGCTGAATATTCTAAAAATTGAACTTCCACATAAAAGTAACCATTTGACTATTAGCTGTCAAATTTAAAAAGAATAGAAAAACTACCAGTTTTATCTCAGCTTCTCCTGATCCTATTTCTGCAGCACATACAAAATTATCTATCAGATCTTCCTGAGATCCATCTCTTTGCCTTCATGTTTCATGGAGTCCTGGCTATCCCAAACAAGTAACCTCTTGTGCAGGCTAAATGGGCCATTTTAGAAGTTGGAGGAAGCATAATGTACTTCTTCCTCCAATTGTAGCCTGATAATTGAAATATATTTCCCTTCTTTTAGAAACCAGACATTTTCTTCACTAACTTTTCATCTAACTTTTCTCAATTCTTTGCCACATAAAGATATCATAGAAATACTACATTATAAGAAGTGGCTTATCAATTTTATATCTGGTGAATGCTGCAGATTATTTTTCTAATGAAAACATGATTAGAGGCGTCATGGTTTAGGAACAGTATTCCTCAATTTAGTACTCCCACTAAAAAGACCGGGAACCACTCCCCTCCCCTTCTGAATGGGAAGCACAAAAGACAGAGATCACGGGTTGAGATAGGAAAAATTACTGGAAACAGTAATGAGATAAGAAAAATGAACAGTAACAACAACAATGCTAAAAACAAAAGTGTGCAAGGAGAGGGTGATTTACGTGCAAAATGCTGACCAAGCCCAGGACAATGAAATAATAGCAGACAGCTTCCCTCCACCCACCACACTTTCTCCACCAGAAAAGGAAAGCTCTTCTTCTTGGAAGCAAGAGAGAGAGTCCCTACCCCTGGCAAAGGACATGAGATGGTATGGAGTAACATTATGGTCTTGGCCACTCCCACACAGCTCCATGGCTACTGCAAAAAATGAACCCTGTCCTTAGCCAAAACCAAGACAAGAGGTTGCACTAAGCACATTTGCTTACCCATCACTACCAATGATGCCATTATTCAGGTCCAATCATGTCTGGTAACTGTGTGACTGAATGGCTGAGAGAGCACTGAGACAATTTCCAGGAGACTTCAAAAAACATCCCACATACTTGGTGTATTCTAGGTAAAAAGGATATGTGAGATATGGCTCCTAGTAAACAGTAGTACTCTGTTAACCTTACCTGTTCTTTATTTTCTTTCATTTTTTTGCAGAGAACTAGAGTCTAGGCTAGTTGCAAAATATTCTTTGACTCTTCAGTAAGATACCATTTAAGGTAAAACAGTACTAATTATTTATATGTCTGTATATATATGTATGCATTTTAAATTCTGAGATGTTGTAGTCACATTCTATTCTAATACACTGATGGGTTTTGACCCTTCCAAAAATATCTTACAACTTTTTTTAGATTTAAAAAATAAGAGTAGAATTAATCTGTAAAACACTAAATTGGCCATAAAAATATTCTTTTACTCTATACTCAGCTTACAGATCTTTGAAAATTTTTTGTTTATCCCAGGACTATGTTCTTCCTGAAGTACTTACTCCATATTTAATAATCTTTACTGCATACCTAATAAATCATATACTTAAATGAACCGTGAACATCAACACGAGTTTCACTAGGACAAAAAAGCGAGACAAATCTGCATATTGTTGGCAATATAGAGTGGGTAGGATGACAGCGAGTGTGAAAGAATGTATTGATGTGGGGGATGATTCTGGTCTCAAAATTTGTAGAGTAACAAAGAATGAGGTGGCTTTGATTGTCATCTCAATTCATTACAAACAGATTTTTAACACTTTTTGACACATTTTTTTGAATCTTAGTTGGAACTGCTCGAAATTGGAAATTCAGGCTATGTTCTTGTCTTAGCTATAAATGAGTTCCACATTAAGACTCCTCCTTTCTTTGCCAAGCTTATTTGTGTATTTGCAAGTGTGACGGCAGAAACAACAACCTACCTCAGGCAAAAGGGCCTGTGTGTCTGTCAATATTTGGGTGATGAGCTTCACTGGAACAATGTTCCCTGAAGCAAATGAAGATACCATCCATATTAGCCAATTTGGGACTCACTGTGCAACAGTATTGAGTAAATCCAACACTGGAGTGTATACACACGCTGAGATTACAGCTAGTCAGAACACTTTCCACAATATGAAAATTTGTGAGAAAAAAAGTATTCCATGCAGAGAGACAGTTTTCCGTGAAGATTTTATGGAGAAGGTTTGGGATACATTATTTGCTAAACTGGAATGGCCACAAGAAAGATTAACAGTCTCCCATTTAGTCTTCCTTTCTTCTACCCACCAAAACTCAGACACTTAAGTTACAAAAGCATTTCAAGTTTTTATTTTCACTCCATGGGCAATGAAGACAGAAGGTAAAACTTTAGCTTAAATAAATGTTGTTCTCTAGACATCAGTCATGTACAATCCCTTTCTAAGTATGCCTAGAAAAAATGATTTTTCCATAACACTCCTCTTTCGAAGTCCTGTAAAAACATATCTGTGTTGGCTACTGAAAGCTAGTGACTAGCATTAACAGTATTTGCATCCACGACTAACATCCTATTATTGCTGCTGTAAAAGTGGTAAGCCAGTTGTTTATCAGATAAAAAACAGGAACTTGTCACCAGTAAGATCAATGGATGAATTCTATGACACAGGCCATTTCTTCACGCTCCCTTACAGTAGGCCCTCATGACATACACCTTCCTAGAAATCTAACTAACCTAATCTATAGGATCTGTCTTTATTTACAAAATAACCACCCTTGCTTCCCCTTACCCACCTAATAGAAACTAGAGAGAAAAGCCCTCAGGAAATTACAGCTTCTTAAAGCAAACTTGTCAGTTTTAATTCAGGTTAGCTGCCTGTATAACACAACAATGAAGGAAAAAAGCCAGCTCCTTTCAGATGTTGATAATTCACATGTAGTAATTTTCTTGGGTATAAACACTTAACATTCATACGGATTCATTCTTGTCCTGGTTTTGGCTGGGAGAGAGTTCATTTTCTTCTTAGTAGCTGGTACAATGCTATGTTTTGGACTAAATATGAGAATAATATTGATAAAATACTGATGTTTTAATTGATACTAAGCAGTGCTTTCCTTAAGTCAAGGACTTTTCAGTTTCCCATGCTCTGCCAGGGAGCAGGTGCACAAGAAGCTGTGAGGGAACGTGACCAGGACAGCTGGCCCACACTGGCCTAAGGGTTATTCCATACCATAGAGCACCATGCCCAGTGTATAAACTGGGGGGAGTTGGCCAGAAGCCACCAATCGCTGCTCAAACGCTGGCTGTGGGCATCGGTCAGTGGGTGGTGAGTCATTGTTTTGTTCATCAGTTGTGTTTCTTGGATTTTATTCCTCTTTCTCATTTTGTTATCTTCTTTTTCATTACAATTATTATAATTAGTAGTATACTTTATGTCAATTATTGCACTGTTCTCAACCCATAGGTTTTACCTTTTTCCAATTCTCCCCCGCACCCCACCAGAGTGGGGAGGGGAGTGGAGTGAGCAAGCAGCTACAAGGTACTTAGTTGCTGGCTGGGGCTAAACCATGACAATTCTACAAATACATAATACATGTGATGAGATGGCCATCTATAAATATACATACATATATGTATCTCAGTATTTATACTCATATATATGTATCATATGATATACATATTTTTATATATATATATATTTTTCAAATGGGTAAGTACACAGTTCTCGATAAATGGATTGAAAAAATTCAGGTCTGATGGAGAACTGCGCCATTTTTTGTCTGTGTGTCAGCACAATATACATGCCTATACATACTTATTCACCCATGTACATCCACATACACTTAATGTACATATGCATAATATACGTGTAACAGAGCATACATACCTATGTATAGCATTTAAGTAATGATCTGACAAACATTAGACACATTGCATTAAGTGCTTATGTGGGAATAAGCTTTAGTTTGGCCTCACAAATCTTTTCCTTTTCTAAACTACACACTTCATATCTGGAGCATGTGGAAGCATCTTACCTTGCTTCCATTTTCTCTTGCCTCCCGTTCCATCTTGAGATCAGAAATTAGGAGAGTCTTGTATTTGTTCTTTCCATTACTGCTGTGATCATCTAGTCTGTATTCTGAAGTCAGCTGAGCAGAGAGGGGACTGTCACTCAGGTTCAGAGGCTGCTCATCCTGCTCCAGATTTGTTTTGCCATTACTGTTGGTTTCTGCCATCTCCCTGCAGTGTGTTCCCCCTGAAGCATTGGAACTGTGTCCCACGGTCTCATTGCCATTAAAACTCTCTGCGGCTGAATCATCTATTAAAAAATATATATTTTCAGTCACATGCCATATAATCATCTCTGTCCAGTTCAAACATAATGTATATCTTCACAATTTTTTTCAAAATAGAATGAAAGTGGTTTATATTTACTAACACCAGTACATTTCTGCAAAATGTGCACACACACTCCTCCACATTTGCAAGTAAAAGCTTTAAGCAAATCCATAAAATATTACTAATTTAAGGGAAATTATCTGGGCTGACACCTTAGTACCACCATGTACACAAAAGATGAGTATCACAAACGATTTTTAGGCACAAAGTGACAAAATCTGCCTTAATCAATCTGTCTGTCCATATGTCTATGGATCTATTTAGATTCTTATATCATGCTCGTTACTGTAGTATTGCATATTTCCAAAATCAACAGAGGTGTACATGGTACTCAGAGAGAACCTAGTTCTCAGGTTTTAAGTCTGCAGAACAGCACACGTCACATCCATAAACATCCTTTTGCACAGCTAAAACTTAAACACATTTGATGTATTCACTGCTGGCAGTAGAAATTATGCTGGAAAGAGTTGACTCCAGAAACAAAGATCCTCTCTCCACTTTGTTCACATGGTCATTCAATTTATTCATTCATTGTGTGTTAGAATATATTGAAAAATACTGATCAATAGTGGATTAGAAAGCTACATCCAAAAATTCTGGATGTGTTGTTGTTACTCCTAAGATTTTACAGATTAATTGTATGATTAGTATGTGTCTTCACATACTTAAGGGTTTGTGTATCCTGTTGTCAGCATTTGAATTTGCCACCTGTGCTACTACTCTTTTTGCCAATAGGCTATCTAGGAAAGCAGTTCATCCTTCAGTGGGTTAAAAGGCAGCAGAATTTGGCACTCAGTCTGCTTACTTCTTGTTCTTTAAAGCACCTGGTTTTAGGCAACTTGCATGGTTTTGCAAATGGTGCTACACCTGCCCAGGGCTCTACAAGCCTATACTTATTGCAGACAGTGAAGCTGGAAACAAAACTAGGGAGTTAGTAGCCAGGAATGTGTTCAGATTGAAACTGGAGATACAATATGAGATGGACTTTAATATTTTAGCACCTTCATATCACCATCTGCTTTGGGCCCTTCTAAAAAACTTCCATGGAAAAGAAGTAAACACATTTATATATATCTGGGATTTGAAAAAAAAAAATCAGGACACATTCTTTAATGGATGAGCTCAGAAATACTCATGCTTAAACTACATGAATAATCAAACTGTTGACTCACCACCATTATTACAGTAAAAAACAACTATTCACCATTCTCAGATCAGATTTTTAAAAGAGAAGAAAATACTGTATAAATGGGGAGTGATCTAATTCAATTAAATATTTAGAAAGCCATAGACAAGACATGATACGTCAGTGCCTTACTTGCTGTACTCATCCAAAAATTTTATGTCATAAAGTATACAGGACTGGGCATACATTATGAACATATTTTTTAAAATTCCTTTGTTTTTCAAACCTGTAAAAAATTTGGTTTCATAAAAATACATAATAAGAATCATAACTTAAATGGTTTTTCTTAAGGAACATTTTTGTTGGTCTATAAAATGCTTTATAATTAATGGCCAGAACAATGCTTTGGTATGTACCGCTTTTACATTACTTCTTAGAAATACAAATGTATATACTATAAAATACATAACATTCCTAGAATAATACTTTTAAATGTGTACACCAACCAAACTTGCAACCGAGCAATGCTGCTTGACGATTTCAGCTATATAAGTGACTAAAGTGAGCAGCATTTATCCTTGATAAACCTTCTATCATGGCCTGAGACTTATGTCTTAAAGAGCATAAGTAATAAAAAAGGTTAAAATTCTAAATAGAGTTTCAGAAATAAATATGCAGTTTTACTATTCCAAAATAGAAAATGAAATTCCAATACAGGGGGGTTATTTTTTTAAAGAAAATAGCCATATTTGTAACACATTTTAAAAGCTCTGAGATATCAGAAAGAAATCCAGATTTCTTTAAGAGAAATCACTTTGATTACTGCTAATTTGTATTTAGGACTGTTAACAGATAATTGGCTTCTTGATTATCAGTTTAACAAGTGGTAGTTTCAAATTAATTAAATCAATTACTGAATCGGTCACAGAGTGAGGGATGCTCTTCCCTTTGAAGGGCTCAGAAAATTCCCTACTGTTGGGAGCAAACAGAGAAACAAGTGAGAAACCAGAGGATGCAAAGAACCACCTAAAAGGTCAGGGCACTGCCTACCCTGCAGCACTCAAGTCTGATCCCTAGGGAACTTCTGTCTGCTGGCACTCAAGTGTCCCAGCTCATGCAGTGCAGAGGAACAACTACTAGGACACAGACAGCTAAATAGGAATGATGAGAGCTGTGCTTAGAGCTAGATCCAGGAACAGCCAATTGTCAAGCACATCTGTTAGTTTTACCTTGTAATCATGAGCAATAATTCTTTTATTTCTTTTCTTCCCCTTATGACAAATGGTTACATGTGTGAGAAGGTTACCACACAGAAGAAAAAAAATCATAGAATCATAGAATCATAGAATCGATTGGG
>VZRE01001314.1:66215-127018 GCA_013396775.1 Cephalopterus ornatus
TGCCTGACCACTCTCTCTGTAAAGAATTTCTTTCTAATATCCAGCCTAAATTTCCCCTGGCAGAGCTTAAGCCCATGCCCCCTTGTCCTATTGTTAACTGCCTGGGAGAAGAGACCAATCCCCACCTGGCTATAACTTCCCTTCAGGTAGTTATAGAGGGTGATGAGGTCACCTCTAAGCCTCCTCTTCTCCAGACTAAACAACCCCAGCTCCCTCAGCCTCTCCCCATAGGTCTTATGTTCCAGTCCCTTCACCAGTCTTGTTGCTCTTCTCTGGACCCGCTCCAGCACCTCAATATCTTTCCCGAACTGAGGAGCCCAGAACTGAACACAATACTCCAGGTGTGGCCTCACCAATGCAGAGTACAGGGGAAGGATCACTTCCCTTGTCCTGCTGACCACGCTATTTTTGATACAGGACAAGATGCCATTGGCCTTCTTGGCCACCTGGGCACACTGTTGGCTCATGCTGAGCTTCCTGTCGAATCTTATATTTGCTCTAAAACACGACCATTGAAAAGATTCCTATGCTGAGTAAATGCAATCAAGCATTACAATACTCTGAAACAATAAAAAAGTATTTACAAGATTTTGTCTTTTCTTAGTAAAACTTCGTTACTTGATGATAAATCTCAGTTTCTACTATACATATACTTGTTTTTGCAGTCATGTAGCCTTGCTTGTTAGAAATGGGAACTGTTATTTGTTGGGTTAATGCTAAGGAGAATGGCTACAATGGGTATGGCATAAATCACACATTTGCCAAGTAAACAGAAATATGTATTTCCATAAAAGAGATGAAGGAAAAACAAAAAGTGGTGGAGCACTAATAGTTTCTTACAGATGTTACCAATGTAACTAGATTACAAGGTTTAGTACATTCCTCATCCCTGGGCAGCCATCTATTTTTGCCAAGAATAAGGCTACTTCAAAGCAAGAGTTTCTCAGGAAAAAGTCAGGAGAGTCTGGCCCAGGAGAGGAAAGGCATGTTCACTCTTGGATACAGGCAGCCACAGCCAAAACACCTCCTGACTGCTGAGCCAGGATGAGGACCACCCCCTCCCGGTGCACGTGGGGAAGCAGCCATGGACCCATTGCAAGGCTCCCCTTCTGCAGGAAGCTCTTCTGCCTGACTACCAGTCACCAGGCGCTCCAGGCTCCCTTCCCACAGATGGATGATTAGTGGTATATAAAACTCCACTGACTAAACGCCAGTGCATTTGCAAAATCTGTTGCTTGTTTGGACTCCCACCGCAGGGCAGATTTTATGGGAAGACTTCCAGGGAAGGCTGCCACAGGCACAGGGTGCTGAGAACGGAGGGAGCA
The DNA here is from genome assembly GCA_013396775.1 of Cephalopterus ornatus. Classification (NCBI taxonomy): domain Eukaryota; kingdom Metazoa; phylum Chordata; class Aves; order Passeriformes; family Cotingidae; genus Cephalopterus; species Cephalopterus ornatus. The sequence goes on from VZRE01001314.1 coordinate 67,541, forward strand.
GAGGGGCTCCCCACTCTGCATTTGGTATTGAGGCAGTCACAAGAGGCTGTGGGATGAGTTCACATCTTCATCACCATGCAGGGCCAATGCTATCCACAGGCATCAGCCATGACTGAAAATGACGCCCTCATCAAATGCTGCTGCTTGCTCAGGGCAGGACACATCTTTAGGAACTGTGCAGCTTTCAAGCCCTTACCCCAGAATGCTGGAAGGTTGGAAGCACATCTACAATTGGTTTTATTACTTAAGCCTGAAAAGGGAGAGTCTGATTGCAAAACATCTAAGTGTTTCACTTCAGAAATACAACTAGCTAAGGCCTGCCTCACCTATGCAGAAATCATCTTCCAGGGATTAAAGAGCATTATCCCTCAGAAAAATACTCCAAGACCAGACTGCTGAATCAGGCAGCAGCCACCTTCTTGCTGAAGCATAGAACACTCTCCAGGCTTAGGCACAGACTTCTCACTCATGGACCAGTATTTCTTATACCTCCATTTCCCTCCTTGCACACTTCTCCATACTGATCCTCTGCTCTGACCAACACCCTTTGGATACCTTCAGTTCAAGTACTCTCTGTGTTAAGGGTAATTGATAGGACAAGAGGTAATGGCTTTAAACTGAGAGGTAGGTTTAAATTAGATATTCGGAAGAAATTTGTTGCTGAGGGTGATGAGGTACTGAAACAAGTTGCTCTGAGAAGTTGTGGAAGTCCCATTCCTGGAAGGGTTCAAGAGCAGGTTGGATGTGCCCTGGGCAACCTGGCTTAGTGGAAGGTCTCCCTGTTCATGACAGGAGGGTTGGAATTAGATAGTCTTTAAGGTCCCCTCCAACTCAAACCATTCTATGGCTCTATGATTCTAATTCTCAAAACAAGAAGTGCAGTAACTTTTCTACTTCAAAGTTATTCCTTATTCATTACATTGAATTTCAACTTCTAGCTCCTCCTTTTAGATCCCACTGAGACCAGCAAGATACAAAGTGACACCAGCTTTGTTTCTGAACACGAGAAGACCGTATTCCAGCTGTGAACTTTCCAAGCTCATTGCAATCATCATTGTGTTAGCTTTTCTCCCTGCTTTTGAAGGAAACTTGAAAATGGTGGAAGAAAAGATAATGCCAAAGAAAGCTTAAGCAAACAGATGCTCTGAATATGAATTTTGATTCTCAGAACTATTGCACCTTTCACTTCAATTAACTGCCACTGACATTCACATTATCATGGCCTAAATCTCTGTCAAAACCCAATTTCCCCATATTTAACACCATGGATTCTGCAAGGTGATATCAGTGGCTGTTGGTATTTTAAGGACACTGATTTAGAGCAGGAAACTAGGTCTTAATTTATAGGAATATGTTTTCCTTTCAAACAATATCTAGATTTATGAATGGGTAAACAACATACACTGCTAGAAGCAGAGATTCTTCTGTTACAGGTTAATATACAGTTGTTCTACTCAGAAGGAGCTGTCTTCAGACAAGATATGTCAAATGCTCAACACAGTGCTCAATAGGAGTGCTTTCTTAAAGTTGAAGTGGGCACTAAACATGACTGGAATAACAAGTTTATCAAATACCACTTTTCTGAGAGCACAAATTTAAGATCTGAACTCTGATACAAGTGTCATTGAAGTACTGTGAATAGCAAACCAAGGTACTCTCACTTATCTTCTTGAGAGAATAATCTCCAGATGTTTTAAAGGATCTCTTAGGTATCAGTTTTATACTCTAAATCACCCAGACTTTTCATATTCCTTGCAGGTAAACCAGGGAGGAGTTAAGAAGCCATTCTACATAAAGACAAATCTCTGAATAAATCCTCACCCTCTCTCAAATTAATCCTCATGTGAGAATGCAATTAATATTTAGAATATGCTTTAACAGTTTATACAGCTGAGATTTCAGCTACCTGAAACACATTTTACTAGTGAGTAATCCAAAGCATTGGGCTTCGGCTCTAACAGCAGTAGTGTGGCTCAGGCCTGCAACCATATCGCCACATGGAACCTCAGATCCGCTGAAAGGGCAGACTTTCAGTCTACTTAGGAAGCAGACAGAAAACAAGGAAAAGGCAATTAACCTTACAGCACCTGTGGCTCTTTTGAAACAGTCTGACTATACGAGGGTGATTTACAAGTCAAAATAATTCCTGGTAATAATTAATCACACCAAATGAACAAGGCATTTGTTGGGGCCGCTTTGTTCTGCTCTAAGGAGTGGAGATGTGAGAAGGCCCCATACACAGCCCAAACAGACATTGATGCCTGCAGACTCCAAGGTAGCATGCATTCAGGTTAAATGAACTCTTTGAGTGGGCTACCTGTTGACAGAGCATCTCTGAGAGCAGCAAGATAGGTAACTGTTCTTTCTAAAAGGAGATTGGAAGCAAATGAGCTGAGTAGGATGAGTGAGACTGAAACTTCTTGCTGTGCAAATGCAGGCTGTCATAACACCCACTCTGAAAGATTGTCTACAAAAATCCTGAAGTTTGCTTTAATCTTGTTGGACTGGACACCATCAGCACAGACCTTGCCAAACACCACCTTACTCCCCGAGCAATCTGTTTCATTTGAAGAGGATCACTTGCAAGAGACAGGACTGCAGACCAGAGTGACAGGCTCCAGACTAGTTTTGAGTTACTATGCTGTTCTCCTTCAACTTTGGCTTCAATATTGCACGTGTTTTATTCTCTGTATGTTAAAATACAACTTTAATGTAAATAATATGCTACCTAAGCAACCATATTAAACTAGGTTAGTTACATTCCTTCCACAATCTACAAAACCAAGGCAAACCTTCCCAACAGGAGCTATTGAAAAAAACACTCTACTGATGGCAACCAACAGCAGGCAGTTTGGAGGGAGCTACACCATGAATCAGGCAAAAGGTGGTGTACAGTGCTCACTCACAGAAATTTCTGTAGTATAAAATAATTATTGAGACTTTTCTAAATGAACTCATAAAAGGCAAGGACAGTTTTCACTCACAGCACTTTTCACAAGGCCTGTTTAATACCAGTTTGTCACAGTTATGTATTTGGTTACGCTTCATTTACATCACAAGTCATGTTTCGAACTCAAGTTCAATAAATAACTTAAAAGCCAGCCAAAATCAACTCTGTCTATTCATAATCTTCATTCCCTTCCATATTATGATAAAGAACAGGGGTTGAATTTGAGGTACAAAGGTGATTTCAGACTCTTTTTTTATTCCTCATTTCATAAAGCATAAGAATGGCCATAGTTGGTCAGATAAAAAAATTGATTTTGTCCAATATCCTGTCTCCTGCAGTAACTATTAGGAGATGTTTAGGGAAAAAAATAAGCCAAGCATATACAATTCTTCCTCCTATGGATTGCTGAGCCATTAATAATTTCAAATTCAAGGTCTTTTTGACCAGCATGTGGTTTCTAGTAGCATACCAACACTCGACAGATTTTTCGATTTCCAAAAATTCAGTCTTTATTTGAACCTGTGTAAAACCCAAGCACCCTTTTCTGCCCTTCCAAAAAGTTACTGCCACTATTTCTGTTTCCATTAAAGTGTCAGTACAGTGTCAAGGAAACAAGGAACAGGAATGAAGAGGTGGGCAGAGGACAGAACAGGTTGATGTGCACAGAGCTCAGTCCCTACATTCACAGTGAGACTGCATTTGCTCCATTTCAAGAATATGCATTAGTTGTCCTCTTCAGTTAATTAACCTCAATAATATTAACAATTCTTTTTCTCTTTTTGATACATGCAGCTTTCCCAATGTGGTTGGCTTCTGTGAATTCAGCTATGGAACTCACTGCACTGAAATTTGAACCTGGAATGCCCATTAGTTTCAGTGATGCTAATCAATGGTGTTCTTACTGTTGTTTTCAGTGGTGGAGGAATAAGTAAGAAGCAACTTCATATGACCACTCCCTACATGCATTTATGAAAAGAAAAAGGAAAAAAGCAAACTACAGAACTAATCCTTAGCCTTGTCAACAAGAGAACAAGAATACAGTAAATTTGAAATACACATGCATATGCACAGTGGAATCAGTATTAGCCAGGCTGTAAATCTGACTTCATAATTAAACAAACCTTCCAGTAATTCATGATTTTTCCATGGGTAAATGTCTCTTCTTGTTGGAGGCATCAAACCAGAAGACTTTTTTTTCAACTACAGTGCTAAATAACAGAGCAGTGAACAACTGCCACTCCATGGCATCAGCAACTATGAGAAAAATACTACTGCCCTCTCAGTCACAGTGTTATAGAAGGGCTCATTTATAAAGCTTCATGAGTGACTTGCATGACCACTTTGCCTGCAGAGCTCCTGTCCCCGCATATAGACAGCAAGGAGGTGAAGCAGAATGTCTTTCGGGAGGATACTGCATATGTAAATAATCAATTGGAAAGCTCGCTGGGTGCACAGTCGTCTTATTATTACTATGCATTGAGTTTGTACCTGTTCTTCGGCATTTACACTTCAAAACACATAGCCCTTACAGTCTCTGGGGAGAAAAATCCCTAGTTTTCTCCTTACACTGGAGAAACCTGTAGGGCACATTTTGTAACAAAGGCTCTGTCAAGCAATTGTTAATATAGAAAACCTGCAATTCTTCTAAAAGCTTTTATGCCGTGTATAGGATCATATTTGACTGGCAAAATATCATCTGGCACTGAGAATATGGCTTAGAGCTCCATCTCTGGGCAAGCACTGCAGGAACAGCTTCTCAGTCTGATAACGTACGAGTGATGCTAGACAATTGCCTTATGCTCATCCTGAAGAGGACTGTGGACGTCAGAGCAGTTTATTGATAAGAAGCTAGGAAGTGAGGAAGGCTGGAACACAGGCAGGCAAATAGGGACAGACTAACTCTTACTTTTGAGATTCACTAAAATTCCAAAGATGTAGAGAACTTATCAGCAACAAAGACATTTGAGTCTGCAATATATTATGAAATAATACAGGAATATAGGAATATATTATGAAATATGAAGCCTTTTCCTGAAAGTAAAAAGAGGTAATCTAGGATATCTTACACTCTCCTCCTCCTTGTCCAGCGTGGAAGAGGTTCATGCTGCTGTAGCTAAAGGCTGCTGCTTGTTCCTGGTGGCAAGAAGAATCTAGTGCTGTGCTAGCAATAGACAAAGAGTAATATGTAGGTGCATGTTTGTGCCTAAACTTCAACCCAAATGGGGCTGAAAGGAAACTTACTGTTAAATTTATCTGCCACTTGGACCTGGTGTATGTGTGCAATATCTAATTTTACTTCATCAGGATCTGTCAGAAGGCAAACGCAGAGAGGAAAGATCAAGTTGGAATCATCAGAAGAAATTCTCTGCAGATTGGATGCCCCAAAACTTGGAATTTTTAGTAAAACCCTGTAAAGCCTAAAATGTAGCCCACCAGTTTTAGTGTGTTATTCACTCAGTGATCTCAGTCTGTATTTCTTTCTGGAAGAGTGAAGCCCTGAGCACAAGCAAGATAAGTAATAGCTTGACAGCTTTGCATCCCCTCAGCAAATTGCTGCCTACTCTTCCATAAGGGCAGCAAGGCTATGGAAAGGCTCATTATACTCCTTCCATCAGTAAAACTGGGAGAGAAAGGGGGGAGAGGCCATAAGAACAAATAGAAATGGCTGCTTTGAACTTCATATGTCCTTAGCAACATTTAAACCGCACTCTGACTTGGGGTCCCAAACTTTAATGTACAAACTACTGGATTTGCCTGAATGCTACATTCCTAGCAGAGAACTGGAGTTTCCGCTTGAAATATGAAAAATTCATATGTCTGTTAACATTTTATCTATCACTAGATGACTACAACAGAGTAGAAATAAGGAAAAATTGAAAAAAAAAGAGAGAGACAATTGGGAAAATGTACCTATATGTGCCCAAGTGTATGAAAAGCAAGAGTTCTGATGAAGTTCAACAGATGCTAATATTGTATTTTAAGTTTTATTTTAGAACCATTCTAAAGAAGTCTTTCAAGCATTCTTTATTTTATATTTGGAATGTATACATAATCTCAGTAGTTACCAGCTGCTATTTAGGTGTATAAAACAGAGACCCTTAGATCAAAATGCCCTGTCAGCCCAATATTTTGGGCACCTCTATAATAATAAAGATAGTTCAACAGAGTTGACAGCATAAGTCTCAGTAACAATATTTCTACAAATAGTTGAGACTCATTAGACTCTTCATCATCTGCTTTGTAGATCTACAGTTAGGATTTCAAAATTACTATCTAATTTTATTGATTTTTTTTTTACACAGAAAAGTATGATTTAAAGACTTTTATTACTTACTTTAAAGTAATTTTAATGTTACAACTGCATACTAAAAGCTACGTCACGAATATTCTTCAAAACTAGAAGTGAAAACATTTCCTACAATTTTCATTTTTTTTCTAGTTTTCATTTTATAATGTTGGTAAAAATCAATTGGTTTTTTGCAAAAAAAATTGTTTTTCACTTTGGAACAATTCTGTCACATCCTTTCCAATCAGTTATCTCCACTCACCTTAACATATAGCCTTTCAGGAAAATTTCCTACCTCAGCAGAGAGTAAAATAAGTGCCTCTAATATTCACATACTGAAATTCAATTTAAAAATAGGTAATAAACATATAATTGGGAAGAACTAGAAGATAACTGTGTGGAATAGGAAGTAGGAACTTACAGCCTTTGTATTTTTCTGCAGTTCTAGCGTTATCAACAGAAACTTCCTCGATACATTAGGAAACTGGATTTTAGTGAATCTGAGAAGTCAGAACAGTAAATATCCAATTGCAGGACTCCATAAGGGTTGCTGTTTCTGTATTTAGTGAATGTAATGTAATTAGTGTTTTGCTGAGACAGAGTCCCTGTGAGTCAAGGATTCTGCTACAGATAAACTGTAAATTTACAAATTCAATTAATTCTAGAGCTTGGAAAGCTGCTATTAAAAACTTGGGCAAATGAGCATGTTTGAGGGGTTTAAATTACTTGTCCCTTTTCAATTCAGTTTGCTTTTTATTCTGCCACTTTAAAATGCTTATGAATGTCCATGGCAGCATGTACATTACTGTTTCCTGCTTTGAGCATGCCGTGGGTAACTAAGCAAGTGATCTGCTCACCGCTTGAGGGAAAACACTGTTCTAGTCACACAGGACACCACTTGATAACAAACTTGGCCTTTCTCCATCTGGCAAGCAACCATTTTTGAATGTTCTATCCATTATGCTTTCCTATTATATTTTTCACTGTATCAAGTGTAAGTTAAAAATATTGAGCATGTGCAATGCCTAAGCACCAGCCCAAACACTAGAAAAAGAATGCTACAGAGTCAGCAATGCTAAGAAAGCTTTATCTGAACACAAAAATATTACCACTGAGGTAAAGGGCACAAGCATATTGGGAGTGGCTCTAGCATGTTGACTACAATTACAAGGCAGAAAAAAAAGCAGTGCTGATGATTGAACTCCCTTTGATAAGTCTGAAAAACCTCTCTCACACAGTGAATGCAAAACTGCCATGAGAGATGTACAGGCATTATCATACTCAAGGTATTAAAATCTGCTTGGAAGTTTACAATAGGAAACTTGCTTTTTTTCTACTGAAAAATGGCCCAACTCAGCAGAATCCTGAAACATGTAATATAACTTGGGTTGAAAAGTGGCAGATTTCCATACTCTATCCACAAACGTCCATGACTGAGGAATTTGACACCAATTGGGTGCCATAGAAGACAGCAGACTTTCTATAAGGTATTAGTATTACAGGAAGGTCTCTTCTGCCTTTCCTAAAGTCACCGCTTTTAAATCCCAACTGCCTTATAATCCTACAGATAGGCATGTTGACTTCCAATCTGACTAGCAAAATTAAAACATGCTCTTTCCATTTCAGAAATTAGTTTCAGGGGAAAAAAACTAAACTTAACCATGTTCTTTTATCAAAGTCAGTAATTTTTTTTACAATTCCCAAAATATAGCTGAGCATCTGGTCACACGTTGGCTAAAAATGCACTAGAGTAAGAGGTATCTGAAGACAAAAAAAGAATGATTCTGCTAGATGGTCTGTTGTCACAATATCCCTGGCAAACCAAGCAAATATGATTCAGTGCCCAGAAACTTCTCAAAATCCAAAGGATCTACTGCTATTCCTCACCAGAGCTGCAGATTTGAAATTTTCACTGCCAAGCCATCCGACTAAGCAATGCCTCTCGTGTTTCAAACTTTCCCTCCCACTGCCATGCAGTTGGCTGTGCTTGGGTGGGGAACAGAGCAAGCATGAGAGGGTGCAATGAACAAGAGTGTAAATGAAAGATTCAAACTTGAAAACTATTTGAGCTTGCAAATTTTTGCATGAAGACTATCATTTTACAGTTCCCTTCCGAGAAGCTAATGCCAACAGAAACACTACAGGTTCTCGAACTTACACTACTGTAGCAACTTTCAAAAATTTTTTTGTTATTAAAGGCAGTCATTTTGCCCTTGCTAAAACATCACTGAGAACTAGTCTCAAAACCAGATTACTCAACCAGGCCAGAAAGTAGAGCAAACAGAATACCAGCCTTCAGAGAGAGAATACATGAACTGTTTTGCAGTTCTTTGCAGACTGGAGAGATTTCTTAAGAAATAAAATAACTGGTCCATTATTCTAATTGACTTAAGGTTTTCTGGTAGCCCAGCAGAATTCAGCAATGGGACAGTCCACACACAGAGTAATTGCTGCATGTGCTTTTCCTGTGCTTTACACTATTGATAAGCTACCATTACCAATGAAAATTTAAATTTTAATCACAGTGAATCAGTCCTACTCTTACTAAAATTCCAACTACTATTGTTGTTAAAGATCAGAAAACTAGAAAAGGAAAGAATAAAACCTTACCAAAGAGTCCAACTGTAATGCCTACTTGGCCTCCTTATCGTATGGGACTGACTTGAGAATGAAGGGTAGCACGAAATTGTAAAAAATTGACCATTTGTTGAGCTGGCTCAAGAGATCTCTGTGTGGAAACCAGCAGGCTGCTCCTGGTAAACCAAGTGTTTAAATCTGTGTTCTGCCCACAGATGATGTTGCAAAGCTAGCTTGGGGAGGAAGGAGAAGACCAGAGCAGAGCACTCACAGAAATGCTTGGTGTTATTCTAAATAGAGAAGTAAAGACAATGATATTGCAAAATCTGGTATATAACTTGTTTTCCCTTTCCAACCTGTAAATAAGATTATTTGGCCCATGATAGGCTTTGTATTTTGCAAGGATCATCATTGTATAGCTACTTTAATCTAATTGAAATGCACATTAGAAACAGAAACAGATCTATGACAAACAGCTGTACAGCAAACCTTTTCCCAAGCTTCCAGAAAACTTAGAAAATATAGTGTTTGCAAAAAAAAAAAAACACCTGACAAGAATGAAAAACACTTGGTAATGATCTTTCTCTTGCTTCAATAAATTGTAAATGTCCGTAAAAACAGCAGAATCCCGGGTTCTTTCAAATCCCAAATCATTACTTTGCAATTCTTAACATCACCTTCATAAACTGATCACCTTGCTTCCTAAATAATCATTACAAACTAGTTCTAAGCAAACTGTGTTTTCCAGCAGCTTAGTTTAAAATTTTTTGAAGCAGAATATGTTTTTGAAGATGGCTTTAAGAATAGTTTAACCTTATTTCTTCTGGGTGGAAAGTTTTTACCGTTGGATCAAGCAGAAAACTTACACATGATGAAACACACTATTTCAATCCTGACCATGAATAGAATGTTATTTCTAATAACTATTACAATCTTGGGGGGCTGTCATCTTTTATATGCAATGTAAAAGCAAACAATAAGACCAACATTCAACACTGTGAAATGCCTAGTGTGTTCTCTTTCACAGAACACCAGCAGGTTTTTCCTTTTCTGCAATTGCAAATTACTGGCATCGTAAGAAATAATGTAACCAATACAACAACAACAAAAAAAAACAACCAAAGGGGGAGCTGTCAATGGTAAACACACTGCAATCAAATCTATTAATTGCACTTCAAACTCAAATCTGATTGGGAAAATTTGTTGCTGATGGCACCTGGTGCTCCAGGTATGACAGCTTCTGAGACTGTTCCTTATTCTGCATGTAGTAACCAACAGAAGCTTCAAAGCTAGATATTGAATTGCTCCAAAAATTATAAAACATTCTGGGGAAAGCATAGTTTTAGTACCCCTGATTAAGTGAGTGTGACAGGCTTCAGAATACAGAAAAATATTGACACAAATGGATTGCTCAAGCTATCTATGTCAGTTCAGGTACCCAAAGAAATTTCAGCTGTCTAAGCAAAGAAATGGTTACCGTCTTTAAGTCTCCATTATATGAATAAAAACATTTTGGATGACTCAAGCACAGTCTTTCTAAAAGAAAAACCCTTTCTTTATTACCCTGTGTCAAATATAGCAGCTCCAATACAGAAGCATTTCAAAGGCATCTAAGGCTATCATCTTCTTTAGAAAAGTCTGCAATGCCTCAAAGATATTCTTGGCATTCCCCTTTATGCAAACAGATAAATACAGATTTTCAAGTTCCTGATCTTGTCTCCTAGTGTTACCCTAGGAAAAATACTCCAGGAAGCCTTTGATATTTTGGTCCAAAATCTTTTAGGCTCACTCCAGAAGCCTTTGAAGATGAAAATTTTCTCAGAACTGATATAATTTCAGCATTATCTTCTTCTGTTGAAGAACACCTGGGATTGCTCTATTTTGAAATATTTTCAACAAATAGCAAAAGCAGTTAAATGGTGTGGTGAAAATCACTGGAAATCACTGATGTGGATCCCCTTTTATGTAGATGGCTTCAGCCAATTCTCAAGCAGTTGTTTTCCCAAAAAGCACTTCTTTTTAACTTCAGCTTTGAAATCTGCAGTTTCTGCAGATTCCTACACTAGGAGTCCCTGCCAAACTCAACACCACAGCTGGTGATGCAGGAAATTAAGATAAAATACAGAGAGTAGAGGCTGAGCTTTTGCATCAGAAGTGGACATATGCTGACAGTGCATTTGCAGACAGTAAAAGAACTGGTAACTGTTAATGCATCATGTGGTAACCACAATAAGAGCCATTGAAAGCAATCTTCAGTAGTCTGTGTGGTAGCAAAGAGCAGAATGGAACGAAATTACTGTATATCACAGCACTCTTGCCCTTGGACTTGAATATCCAAACCCCAGTTTTGATCAGATCCCATTTGGTTTGCTGCTGGCTGAACAGAATCACAAATCACAGATGCAATCAGAAATGCTGCTGTTGCTGCCATCAACCGACACATACAGCACTTTGACTTCTCCTCGGCATGTTTCAGAAAACAATTTCAATCATAACAACTAGAGAAATGACAAATTTGAAATGACCAATTATTCACCTAAAGACAGACCATTAAAGGGGTCCACACCAGGATACAATAACTAATCTATTGTCAAGAATGAATTTGCAATGATAAATTAAAATGCAGTACATGTGAAAAGATTGGTCACTCATATCTTGAGCTCACATTAATTCTCCTATCCCCTGTAAAACTTCCGGTGGACTCTTCTGGCAACAGAACAACAGAAACCCTGGATTCCCTTTGTATAACTTTTCTACTGCAATTGCAATTTTGATATTATTGGTATTATTAACATTTGATATCCTGATCTTTGGAATTTAAAAAAACCACAGCATTGCCCTAGAGGACGTATGTGCATCTTTCATCCTCCTTATAGCCACCTGCCGTCATGACCTCACAAACAACCTCTGGAGAAGGCCAAAAATATTGCAACTGCTATAGCTGACAGCACACAAAACTAGAATAATGGAGCTGCAACAAGAACAACTGAACTCATTCACTCCTTTCAGCATTAGAGCTGCCAGCCAGACAGCACATAGTATCTCAGCTACCGCTAGAAACATAGAAATTGCCCAGGAAATCTTGGTTTGTGTTCAGCTTTTGTGTTTGGCCCTGTTAAAAATGAACATTGCTGTTTTGCTTAGCTCCTCAGCTAATATAAAGAACTTATTACACAGTAAGCCACAAAGCCAGCAGCATGGCACTAAGAAAGCACATTTTAATTAACTGCTACGAAGCTGGCTGAAAGAACATCATACACAGGGTTGAAATCTACCTTTAGATGCATATGATCTTAATCTCACTAGAGTCAACAGAATCCAGCATGTGCAGCCTGGGAAATAATTTATTCCATTAAATTCATGCAATTTACATACAATTAGTGGTTTCAGAGCTTTATTTTTAGGAGAGGAGGAAGATAAAGGAGGTTTAAAATAATCAAGATATTCCCATGCAGATGGCTATCACTCTTTCAAATTAAGGCAAACTGTCAACTCAAAGATATTTTAAAACCTTGCAGATTTGCTTAAAATAAAAATATTAATTAAAATATTTGAGCTCATGTTTAAAGACATAAAAAATCTCAATAGATTTAAGCTTCCTGTTTCAAGTGAAGATACACTTGAGGTCCGCTTCAGCTACCATCAAATTGACCATTTATAGTCTCTTTGGAAACATGATATATATTTATGTACATTTTAAAGGAAATAAAGAGACAGAGGTGCTTCAGGAAACAAGCTGCCTTGCAATCAAGAAAAAATACTATCACTATTACTCTTTTCTCACTCTAATGTGCAGGATAAATCTCTGATATGGAGAGATACACACATTGTGTGTAAAGTTCATATACAGTATAAAAGTATGAGTTCTGTTTTTGATTTAATGAGAATATCATCAGCAAGAGCCCTGCTGGGACAGAATAGAGTCTGTGACTTTATACTTGTGGATGCTAAAAGACAGGAAGGTTCTGTGAGGTGCAGTGTACCACCTGGAAAGTGCTGAATATCCTACCTATTTTTCCCTGAATGAGAATGTGAATGAAAGACAGACAAATTGCTAGCCATGAATTCCAAATGGAGGCTGTAGGCAGAAGCTGTGCTGTACAAGTTTTGGGGCCTATTTTTGCAATAGTGAGAAGTGTTTTGAGGAAAGAGAGCAACACACTATTGACAATATTCTTCTGATCGGTGTCATAATTCAAAACCTTGATTTGGTGAATAAGTACATAAATTAAATTATCCTGCTTACTTTTATGCATGGAAAGGACACATCAGAGAGCATTATGTTAGCCAGTTCAACATCTAATCAGCAGACACCCTTAACACTGGGACACAGGAAGAAGGCAGTTCTGGAGGAGTGCAACACCTATTTGGAGTGCGAATGCTGGGCAGAAAAGGAATGAAGAGAAAAGCCTGTGCAGAGACTCATCCTACACTGTGGGAAAGCCAACAGCTCTCAGAACAGGAGAGTGCTGAAGAGAAGTCCTGGCAGAATCTGCTATTTCTATAATTTTTAAGAGTTTAGCAAGTCTGTCTTTTTTGTACACAGCAAGCAGAGTTGTCTCTGCTTTTCAGTTTCTGGTAACTCAAGGAGTTCCTGTTTATTTAACTGAAACAGAGTTTATACAGGAATTTCCTCAAGTTTGGTGATCTGGACTCTACCAATTGTACCTGCCTGTGTACAACACAGTGGCACTGCTACATGGAGTGTCCACAACCTTTCCCTGGAGAGATGATGTAAACACAGATTATGGGTTTGAATGGATGCTTTGAACCCTGCTTCACTTCCTCACAGGCAGTTATTCCTGCTTACAGTTGGTGCTTAAACTTGTCTCCAAGTGCAAATAAGGAATTCAAGTCCCTTTGTGAAAACTCAGTCCGAATAAAATTTGGACCAGTTTCCTAAAATTGCATACTTTGTAGAAGACAAAATTAGTTGAGATAATGTTTCAGCAGCCAACATTATTCCATTTAACACAAATTAAATGCTGGAGAAAAATAAATGGAAAAAAATCATGGCCTTGAGATAAAAAAATGCAATTTATTGGTTAATTGATTTAATAAAAGGAAGTGCAAGGTAGAAAATTTGTGCATTTAACAATCTCAATTATTTTAAAAGCTGTAAACAGCTATGTTAAAATGTAGAACTATATTCTCACAGAGATGGTGAAAATATACAATGAAACCTCTGGCAAATCTTTCCTAGTCAATTTTTTATCACAGAAAGGACTTGTAAATCAGTAATTTAATTTGACAGATATCAAGCAATAATTTCATAGTGCTCTTTCTAATTAAAAGCATTTATTTGATGAATTTTCTCTTACTCTGATCCTCACTTTGCTTGGCATTTCCGTGGAATCCCTGTCATCCATATGTCTACCACAGATTCAAGGGCCAGCCTAAATAATGGCTTAAAGCTTCCATAGCCTTTGTGTTTATTTCTACATTCCTCCATAATAGATCTACCCTGGCTACTGAGTTTTTTAACTACAAAGAAGACATACAGTGTCTTTGATTATCAATGCTCTTACTATTTGGTAAACCAGCCCAAAAAAGGAAGTTTTAAGGGAAGACTGCTCTTACACTAACCAATCTGGAGCTTATGAGTAACTCTTTCTGAGCTGTCCTGGGAGGGAGGAGAAAAAACACAACCATCCCTTCACCACACATTCCATAGACCCAGATTTTTAGAAAGGCAACACAGTGTTCTTTTATCATATCAGTGAAGATGCTTCCCCTTTTAACTCTATAGACATGTAGAGAAATACAACATATGCTATTTCTTTAAACAGATTGAGTGTGTTTATTAGGATTTTTTCAACAATAAGCATTTCAGAAAGGAGAAAAACACCTATCCTGCAAGGTGAAAACAGGTCTTTAACATCCTCGGTATTATATTATCATGAATCACTAACGGGCCTCATTAAAACAAAGACTGTAAATGCATATATATGTATTGTCTGTATTTGTATATGCACATCTGTAGTGCAGAAACACACAAGAATGCATGCATTTTGTACATGTAAAACACATATATGCATAACAGATTCAAGTTAGAGAATACTGCTATATAATACACAGTAAATAATTATAAAGGGGTTTTTTGATTAAAAACAGAAAAAGCATGCATACGAAAAATGCAAAAATACACAGGCTGAACATATAAACGCTGCTGGAAAAATAAGTTTAAGAAAAGCTGACAGTAACAAAAAGCAGACAATTAAAATCTTACTGCAAACAGTCTAGTTTAAAGCTGGGAGTCTTGAGCACCTCTTTAAGTGAAATGCAGGATCAGATCAAAGAAATGTAGAACATTAAATTAACCAGAAATTAAATAGCTAGAATCCCCTCTGTTTAACTCTACGAGCAAGAAAACAAACACAAACTTCACATGCTGCATCATGTCATACACCACCTTAATTCAGCTACATCAAAATGAGTTTTTTCCTCAAAGAAAAGCTCATATTATGACTATACCTCTAAAAAGCTCATGTTTTCTCTGTTTGGGTTTTTATCTGAAGAAAAAGAAAAGATTTAATTGGGAATTGTAAATTTTCATGCTTAATTTGATAGTTCAGCATGAAAAGTTGAGTTTGCAGTTGAGTTTGCAGCACACACAGACCGGTTTCCTCACGCTTTCCCGCTTATTTTGCAGCACTCAGGAATACTTAAGCACGCGACACAGTGCATACACAATTTGTAAGCCATGCTCATCGTCACTTGTTCAGCTTTATGCACCAAGTGAGACACACTTCAGGTTTCTAGGTGTGAATCTCACAATGATGTTTTAAAATTTTATAACCTAGTTTCCAGGGAACTGAGGCTTTGAATCTATATTTGAAATACCACCTGAACAGGTGAAACATATTGGTATTCCACACACAGCCTCCTGCTGTCATTCCACTGTTGGCATGGGACAGTCTTCACCAGGACTTAGAAAACCTCATTCAGTATTCCTCTCTGGAGGATCTGACACTTACTGTGAATTCTGCTCTTCAACTTAAATACCAGTGTCTGTGGCAGGCCAATTCTATCATTGCAGATACAGCATCCCTCAGGCGAGGTCCAACCTTTCTCTTGCAGTGCACCCAGGGATTAGCTTGACTTCCCCTAAATTCTCTCCAGTGCACAGTACGAGCTAATCTTTCCTGTAGGAAGCAGGAGATGGGGTTGCCATGACAACAGAGCACATTCTAGCAGTGGGACCACTGAGATGAGCTGAAAAGACGACAGTGAAACATGCACTCAGCCTTCCTCCAGGGCTATGGGCTTCTTCCTCCAGGATTTAATTCCCCTGCAAGTTTACCGACGGGCTAGGAGGTTGATTAGCTATGTATTTTGCTATGGGGAGATTACTAGTTAAGAATATGGTTGAGAGACCATAGCATTATTTAACGAAACTGCCATTCCTGCTTACATTAAATTGCTGATTTAAGCGTGGCTGCTTTTAAACCACTACTCATTCACATACATTAGTCTTATACTTAGTCCACACTAACATCTTACTGTAACAACAGTCACAAACTGAGCCTTGCACTCCAGTTTTGGTTTTCCAGCATATTAGCCATGGTTTTGTGCCCTTGCACACACATGCTGATACACACACATGCACACAAAGAGCACAGTGTAACATCTGTGTTTGGAGCTCAAAGGGTTCTGCTGATGGGGGATGGGTCACTGAGAAAAGCAAATCACAGCAGCCACGTGTCTCATACAAACGGCACAACCACAATAAGCTTTGGGAGCCCTGTTCATCAGGCAAAAGAAAATTGAGTAATCTATACTGTAAATATCCGCTATTTTCCGCCCCAGAATAATGTCTGAATCCTATGCGTTAAAGATTTTTTTTTTCTCAATGAGAGTAATAAAAAGCTTTGATAGTTCCTGCATTTCAATTATTTACATGTTTTTAATTGCTCAGTCAAATTTTCATGTAAAGGGTTTTTCTTTGTATTTTAATTTCTCTTACAAAACCACACAACATATTACTGTGGTAAATTCCTGGAGGCTTGAGCATGATTGTGTCTTCTCCTATTATTTCAGACACTATCATGTCTCAATGAGCTTTCACACTGAAGACACGGTAACCGAAAATGTAAGGCCAGTCTCTAATCATGTTTTTAACTATACATTTACACAGGACAGATTCCGCCCTCCTTTGTGCCTTTGCTCTCGAGCATGTGATGTGTGTGGCTGCATACTCAACACTGACAGGCTACAGCCCCCTCAGTAACTGTAAAGGCTTGACCTATGTGAGTACTGAAAGAGCTGCAGATGAGCCAGATCTACACCATCTGAATCCATTTCCCTCTCCAGAAATTTTAAAAGCAAAGAACCTCTGTGATGGTCTCTGACACGTGAAAGAGAAGGAGCCCAGGCATTGTATTTAGCCAGCACTCCTATAGGCAGGGGAGGTGGGGGTGGACAAGACAGTGGGCAGATGTATAGCAGCTTTCCATCTACAGCAAGTTATACAGGACAGTTGGCAGGTTAGTCCCAACTAACTTAGTCTTGGCAAACCACATAAGGCTTTGGCTGGAGAGGGAAGGTACCCTCTTGTGGAGGCACCTTGCTGCCTGGAATGGGTAAGGAAATTTTTGGGAAGTCTGTGGGGATACGGGCATTTTGAAGCCCAGGTCAGGATCTCCAAATAATTTTCAAATCACTGTTTTTATTCTAGTACCATACTAATTGCATGTACAGTGAGAAGCTTCCAGACAAAACCTAACCAAAAAAAAAGCGTACAATTTATTTTCCATGCCTAGGCCATATTGCATCTCTGCAATCTTGAAAAGTATTTCAGTGTTACACAACCCTTTAAAGTTTTACCTTAACTTGGATTTTAGCATGTGTTGGGAAAATATATGCACAAAGCAGTATCCCTCAGAATCTGCTAGCTCTGACTCTCCCACAGCTTGCTATGAAGATGAGTTACACCACACAGTATAGCACCCGTATTTATTATCATCTAATTAGCATTAGGTTTTACTTTTTTTTCCCTTTACTTTTCCACTCAAGTTCTATCCAACTGGAGAAATGCCAGATCATGTAAGCGACATATGGCTTTGCTTTTGAAATCACCCAGACAGAATTCCCGAATACTGAAAAATCTTTGCCTAAATAATTTTCAGCTTGAGAGACAATATCTTACACCTTCAATTCCAGTGGGAAACCCTGATATTTGTAGGTATGTAAATTGGTTTTGAGGAAAAAGGGCATATAATCAGAAGTTGAATGATGTTACAGATTTTTTCTGTCACATAGTGTCTCCTCACAATGTGAAGAGAACAGTTAACAGCAAGATTAATGCTGTGAAAACAGCTAAACTAGTATTATGGTTAATGAAAGTGAAGTTCTGTTTCCTTTTTTGTTTCACAAACTATGACTATAGAAATCAGTAAATATTGCCCTTAGAATGCAAACATCCATTTCATAATGCTCATGTGCAGAACTTCCATTAAATAATACTGCATCCTGTGTTTCTGGAAATTCAGTCTTTCAGCCAAATACAAATCATGAGTACTATGTTCCTTTAGTCATTGAATAGGGAATGGATTCCCCTGCCAGCACCCTAAACAAGTAGCACCCAGTTACTAAAATGAGTCCGAAGTATACCTGACCTTCTCATTTCTGGCAAAAACTTCTTGGGTTTTATTTCAGATGAATACCCAAATCATCCTCTCAACAGGAACACATCCTCACACACACACACACAAAGAAATAAAAGCACTTTAAATGAGCGACGTTTGAAGATCTCCTGGAATATCCAAGAGTTCACAGGTGTTCCTACTACATACATATATCCCTGGGTATATCCAGCCAAAGGCAACTGTTTTAGTGCACCCAGGTGGAGCATGCCAGAACAGCGGATAAGA
Source organism: Cephalopterus ornatus (assembly GCA_013396775.1). Classification (NCBI taxonomy): domain Eukaryota; kingdom Metazoa; phylum Chordata; class Aves; order Passeriformes; family Cotingidae; genus Cephalopterus; species Cephalopterus ornatus. Next base: position 86,226 of record VZRE01001314.1, read on the forward strand.
TAAAATGAAAGCTGAGGATGTATATTTAAGCAGTCTAATCTAACTAAGGAACAACATATATGTGTAACATACCATGAGCAAAGCAGCACGCTTCTAAGGCTTGAGTAGAGTAACCAGCTCTAGGTCCTCAGAGGAAACTGCCCCCACTGCTCTCATAGGTCTGTCCTACCTTTTTTGAAGGCAGAATCTACCTTTGTCAAGATTGGAGTCTGAATTTTTTCCTTTGTCTACCCTCTTGCTCGGAAGGGGATGAGGAGTGAATACACAACAGGCCCTTTTTCTCTCGACAGGATACCCACAGTTTAAAGACAAGATGTGGGAGCTCAGAAGACACATCCTGTCCTACGTTTATGCATGAATTCACAGCTTTGGACACAAATGAGGAGTCTGAGGATTTCACATTGAAAACAAACAAGAGAAAAGACAGGAAAATAAAACTATAGATGGGTTCAACATGAAAGGTTGACATGGCAAAGTGAAGGTTTCTGTTTTGATTTCCTGTCTTTTTCTTTACTATGCTTAACTGTGAAATCATCATTGAATTCTCATTTTTATTATACAGTTTCTGTACAGAGTTGTTCACAGAGTCCTTTAAAATCAGTGGATGAAAGGAAATATCAATCTTCTTTTTAAGAACTATTCATTTGAGATTAAACAGTGCTAAATGCTGAGCCCTGAACAAAAGGTTTAAGCACATGTAAGTCTTGCTGATATAGAGCAACAGTGCCCAGTACTTTACAGGATCAAACCTGTGATTTGGGGTTTTAAACCCCCTAATTCCTTATCCTTTTCTTTCTCTTTTTAAATATATCTTGGTTACTAAGATCTTGCTTTTGTCAGATGAATTCCTTATATGAAACACTGAGGGACCTTCAGTGACTTGTGCAGTGATACATCAAGCAGCAGCCTACAGCAGCCCAAGCTGTACCACCACCTTCTGACAGCAAACACTCAGATTTCATATTCTAGGCAAAGAACTAATGGTACAGAGCAAATAATCAGCATACACCTAAATATGTAAATGAAAAGGAAATTTTTGGTTTTTTCCTTCAAGATTGTAACTAAACTGTTCTCAAACACATTTTTTCTTAAATGTCACATAGTTAAGCCATTTCTTCCTGTAATTGTACCACTTGATCATCTAGGCAATTAAAACCTATTTCCAGTATGTCTTACATTGTCTTTCTCTCCCTGTAGTTCCTCTCAGTTCACTGACCTTACTCAAGGTTTACAAATAGAAGTAGATGTTAGCAGAATCAGTGTTCAAGTATTTTTAATCAAATAATTTCGTAAGTAATAACACTTTTCAGGAGATAAGGTTTTTTAATATGGAAAATTATAAAAAGTGCTGTGATTTCATTCTAATAGTTAGAGTAATTTATACAGAAAAACTAAAACAGCCCATACTTTTAAAATTGTTCTATAATTTTTTCTTCTTAAGCAAATGTTTTGCATTTTAGGAATGTAGTGCAAATGTGAAAGTATTCACTGAAAGAATAAGCTACCCCATTTTGAGACATGGCAACACTAAACAATATTAAACTAAATTATTTCTACACTGAAATCATAAATGCAAGATGAGGTCAGATGTTCTCAGTAAGATCTTTCTTCTAGATCTGTAAGATTAGTTTATCAGATTTGGAATGGTGGAGAGGCATAGTAAAGATTAAAATGTTCTTTCAAATGTCTGTTGCTTATACAGCTTCTAAAAACTGAATTTCACAACATTCTTAAACAGTCAATGGGATCGAATTGAGCAACTGCCAGAGGTCTCTTCCAAATTCAACTATTCTGTGATTCTGTGAGTTACATGGGCTACTTTGTGTCAGCGTGGTCTCTGCTGAGTGAGACCAACAATAAAAGATCACACCATATTTCTGTCTGATAGACATTAAAAAAGAGGATGTTTAGAAAATAACAAGGACTTTGAAACACACATTATTTCCAGCAATAAGCCCTTAATATTCTCCTGCAAGAGGAAAAGAACAGATATCCTCTCCCAACCCTGACACGAGCCAACAGCTACAGGCATGATGGAGAACAGAGACAGCAAATTTCCTTGGCTTACCCTCCCACTATCCAGCTACCTTTTTACAGAATCACAGAATCGATTACGTTGGAAAAGACCTCTGAGATCATCAAGTCCAACCGCTGACCAATCACCTTCTTATCAACTAGCCCATGGCTCTAAGTGCCATATCGAGTCTTTCCTTAAACACCTCCAGGGATGGTGACTCCACCACCTTCCAGGACAGCCCATTCTAATGTTTAACAACTCTTTCCATGAAGAAATTCCTCCTGATATCCAACCTGAACCCTCCCTGACACAGCTTAAGGCTATGTCCTCTTATCCTGTTGCTTGTTACCTGGAAGAAGAGGCTACAACCCCCACCTGGCTACAACCTCCTTTCAGGTAGTTGTAGAGAGTGATAAGGTCATCCCTGACCCTCGTCTTCTAGAAGGGGTGGGGCAAAAAAAAAACATTCACTGTTTTGCCGTCTATTTCTTTCCTGGTGGGTCCAATGTTAAGCTTTAATATTAAGCTCTTAAGTGTCCTCCTTCAGTCTGCAATTTCATCAAGGTTTGTGCGTCGAAAAGCTTGTCTACTTTTTTCAACTGTACTATCTGATTCAATATCTATCTACGAGTCCAGTTAAACCCTTGTCTTCAGCACTACTTTTTATTTTGTGATCCCGAGTAATTCAGTCTTGTCAACAACATCTCTCACCTTGCTCTCCAGCCCTGTTTCAAACTATTTATGAATATTTTGGACAGTAAGAACACTATCACTGTACTGCAAATCCATTTAGACTCCATTGGTGACCTCTCTCCACTGAGGGAACTAAATATTTATTCATATTTTCAATTTCTGATTTTTCAACCACTTAAATACCACAGAGCCTTTGCTAGGGACCTTATTAAAAACCTTTAGGAAACCCAGATGGATTACATTTTCATTCCCATTGCTGAGGGCTACCTTCCTTTACAAAAGATATGCACTAGAGCAAGCAAGTTGAAATGGCCCAGCACAGACCTTGGAGAGAGCTAACAATCAAACGGAGAGAATGTCTGGGTGTTCCAGTGCTCAGGCTTGCAGACCCTGACCTTTCTCTGAACCGCACACAGATGTACCCTACACCAGCCAGAAGCTCAGCAACTCTTTCACACAGTAATACTTTTGACTCTTAACAGGTTTGAGCTCCTGACTCTTCCTCAGTTCACTGTTTTTCTGCATTGTGTTGCTGTGCTCCTGAGGAGAAATCCTGTTCTTCAGGACAGTTTCTACTGATGTGACCAGAGAAGACCTCTGATTTCCTTCATCTGCAGCTCCCTGGATAACAGCTGGAAGATGCAACCTGGAAACATTGCAAGATTCACATTTCCTATCTTGCATTTCAATGCAACATGCATTGAAGGTCAGACCATTTTTTATCTACCTAAATGTAAGCGTGAGCACTAAACTATACATTCCCAGTCAGTAAGTTCAAGACACGTGCACTTAAATAGTAAAATTAATTATGAACTGGGTAGTTTCACAAAAAGGTTGCATTTAGCACCATGTTAATTTGGACAAATGAAAATGTTCAGTAATGTAGAACCTATTTACGCTCTGAGATAAGGGAGCTCATTTACAAATCTATGTTTTGCAAGCTCAGTGTTATAGCTGTTATACAGTGTTGAAGTATAGCCTCTGAATTTATAGCACAAAATCTGTCAGAGCTCAAGGAGTGTCTGGATGACACTCTCAGTGATAAGGTTTAGTTTAGGCAGTCCTGTGAGTAGCAGGGAGTTGGAACTGATGATCCTTACAGGTCTCTTCAACCTTGAGGTATTCTATCATTTTATGATTCTAATATTTACATTGAACATTATTAAAAAAGCTAATTGATTTCTGTTTATTCATGTGAATTTTGCTCTACAACCTTGTGTCTTCACGCGTAAGCTATCCAGTTGGGGCAGGGTAGTATCCTGTGTTTTCAGACAAAACAACATGAATATAACCAGAGTATTTATTGCTTTATTCTCTCAGTATTCATTATTTCAGCTGAAAAGCAGCATCTCTATGCCATAGTCTCCAGTCTGGCTTTTTCAGCTGATTTTAAAAATCCAGGAAATTCAAGTTTTTATTGTTCAAGCATGAAAGAAATTGAAATACTATCTTTAGTTAAGAAAAGAAAACTTAATATAAATTAGTTTTATTGAAGAAATTTCTTCTTCATTGCTCATATTTATGACATTATGGGATATTATCAGTATGATAAATGCTTTTTATAGTGCTCATGGTTTCAAATGAAATTAATTTTAGAAGCTGCATCAAATTTCCTTCCTATTACTTGAAATCATGTCACTGCAGTACTTTGGATGACCCCCTTTGCATTCTGTGTCTCAATGTGTTTAGGTCTGTTTTCAGTGTAACAGGAAGTCTGATTTTCAATTATATAGTATTCGGTCTTTTCAGAAATTTACAGCTTCTTTCCCCATATATATCAATTTAAGTTACTCTTGAGGAGAAAGACACTGATACTAGAAGAAGCTGGAAATGGATCCAATAATACATAGGAAGATGACAGAAAGTTCTGTAAACAGCTTTGAAAGACCAAAAATGCAATTTTTCCAGTCATGACAGGGAGGAAGTTCTATTTAAAGCTCCCTGAATAGTCTTCATAGAATGGTTTGGGCTGCAAAGGACCCTAAAGATTATCTAGTTCCAACCTTACTGTCATGGGCAAGGATACCTTCCACTAGACCAGCTTGCTCAAAGTCCCATCCAACCTGGCCTTGAACACTTCCAGGGATGGGGCATCCACAACTTATCTGGGCAATCTCTTCCAGTGCCTCACCACCCTCACAGGAAACAATTTCCTCCTGATATCTAATCTAAACCTGTTCTTTTCCAGTTTGAAGCCATTCCCCCTTGCCTTGTTACTACATGAATTATGAATTCAGAACAGGAGAAAATATTTTCAGTAATTTCTGTCTTAAAGATCATTGTAAATAATGATTTACATAAAACATATTTGGTGATGATGTTTCTCCTGGAGGTGCTGTTTGTGACAGACACACAGAGAAATCAAGATGGCATAACAAGAAAAGTAATACCATATTAGTGGCCCACAAAGTGACAAAAAAGCATCCAGTTTCTTATTTTTTTAAAATCTAAGGATAAATATTTGATATAAGACCACGAGTACCAAAATCAAAAGTGAAGCAGGTCATGCTTTATTACTTTGCATAACTTTAAAGAGGCGAGAAGGATATGCTAGCCAGTTCTGGCTTGACAAAGAAACATAATCAAAGAACATACAATATGTGAAAAGAGTTGAATATTCACATTTTCATTCTGGTTCAGTATATGCCAGTATATTTGTAGGAAATTTACTCACATTTCCCCATGGCTGCTAGAATGATAACTGAGGAAGAGAGTAAGGTGAAGTTAAAGAAAGTGCAAGCTGTAAAACACGCTTTTCAAACATCCAGTTAGACAGGTAGATCTAAGACCTTTTAAGCATAGGTTATCTGAACCCAAATACCTGCATCAGTTCTTTGCTTTGCTACAAAGTGCATGTCTGGAAGACTTGTATGAGATGCTGAAGGAATAGCGTGTCACAAGGATGTAAGGAAGAGTATGAAGAAAACTTTGCTTCTTCTTGCTTTTTCCACCTAGTTCCAAAGCCATGTTAAGCTTCGTCAGCAGGTATAGAAAAAATAATTCTTTGGCCCTGCTAGGAGGAACAGCTAAGCCAATTTCCAGAGGGGAACTATGTAACTCTCATTTAAATAGTTATCTTATATTTTCACCAGAGGAGAAGGCAGTTGACTGATTCAGTATCTCAGCTGGCATTAGATTCACAGAATTATATGAAGAAAATATTCCAAGGACATCTACCCTCCAGTTAACCATTTATGCACTGCAGATAAGAAATACAAATAAACGAAGTTGAGACATGAGAGCATTACCTGAATCATAACCTTGGCTTATTTCATCTGCTAGCTAATGCTCACAGATAGATATTAATGTTAAGGAACATCTCATAAGGACAGAGAGGGGATAGTGCCATAAAACTGACCTAAGAGTATTTACTGTAGAGGACGAAGAAGAGGAGGAGGAAAGGGATACCACATCCATAGAGTATTGTAATGCTCAAATCAAAGCATTCTCCATGTGTATAGTAAGGTGGCAGAAAAAAACTATTATGTCAAGACAATGATTGATACCTTCCTCCCTCTCCTGCTCTGAGAAAAACAAACATTTAATCAATGAACTCGTGAAAACCAAATTCCAGTGTGTTTCACAAAAGGCAGGAATAGCACCATCTGAATGAACTTCTATTGACTGTCCACCCTAAGCCATCAAATAAAAAAAATTACATGGTCTTTAAGTCTCAGTTGAAGTAAAAACTTTCCCTATTGTTTCTTTCCAATGGTGATGCACAATTGGTCTGCAGCACATTACCAGATTAAGTACTGCTTTTATAATAAGGAATAGTCCGATAGCAAAATCCATTTATATCTGTGGGAATTACTACAGTGATTTCAGCAATCTTTGGATATGGTACATCTTGCAACATCAATGCTTTAACTGGCAACAGTTTGCACATTGCAGAAAAGGTGAAAACATGTTATTAATTGTATTCTCTAGTCACGACAGCATAAACAAATTCTGTGTATGTAACCTCTGAAAACCTTGATTAACCTTGCCTTACTGCAGATCCAGTCCACTGCTCACTGATATCATGAAGGTTTGCACTGGGGTCTGAGTGCTTCAGATACAAGGGGAGACAATGAATTGACATTCAATATTAAGGACAGCTGGACTGAGATTTACAAACTGCTCGAAGACATTTGGTCAAACCACAAAAAAGGATTGTTCAAAGCCTAACCAAGCAGTGACAAAACCATTTGGGAGTCCCACAGTCCAAACCTGATTTCAGTGAGAAGTACATGACTAGGACTAAGGGCTTGAATTCCAGTTATGCACAGCAGCTCATGTGGGTCCTGCATAATTTATCTGTCTCCTATGGGTGACTTCAATGGTACTGCAACCTTCCAATTTAAGAAAAACATGCAAAATTATACTAAATTAATGACAGAGGGGTTAGCCAAATCTTGAGGAATTCAAGTGTCACTTCCTTCCCAATCACACTGCTGGTGCCTCTGAAATAGAAATGCTATCAAGTCTAATGTCCCCTATGTAAGACAAAATTGGTGAGGGTAACACTGATGACTAGTCTTGATACCAGCCTAGTCTCATCCATGCAGTGCAGCAGTGAGATGTGGGGGGTATTATTGTTGGTTCCCACCCAGGCATCAGATCTGAAACTCCCACTAGTAAACACGATTCAGGAAGACTGTTCCCCACCAACGTTCACATTACATAAAGACTTTGATAACATCAAAATGAGAACAGTAACACTTTTCCCCTACATCTCAGACTTACAGATTTTCACAAACAGAAAAAAGTCCCTTTGATTTTTTTTTTTTTTTTTAATTTTGTTCATATTTTCTGCCACCAAATCACTAAAAGGTCAAGTATGCACAGAGAATCACTTTCTAGAGCCACTGCCCTGGGGTACTGGTTCCTCAGCGAGAAGGTTGAATGTGTGCTTCTGGTTTGTTTTTTTGCAAAGCTGGTACACTGGTTTGACGTTGCCAGTAGGCACATCTTTCAGGGCTGCCTGTAACACCTGCGTCTCCACTGAGCTCTGCATCCAAGGCATGTATGAGTGTGTCACTCTTTGCACAGAAGAGGGAAATCAGGGGTGGCACAAGCAGGCAACCTGATGGGTCCAGCTGCAGCACAGATCAACCACTAAGAAACATGCCTAAGCACCCGAGTGCGTCTTTGAAGGAGACAGGCACATGCAGTTCAGGCAACGATTAATTTTTCTTTTCATGAACATCATCAAACAAAGCCAGGCTTTTGTTTTAGAGAGATTCCTCTTGCCATCTGAGAAAGGTGAAGGAAAAGAGTACAAGAGGTGAAGTAAAGTGAGAAGAAAGGGCAGGAGTGGAGAGACGAGGATTTGTCCCATTCTTTATCCTCAAGTATTTTTTGTCGTTGGTTAGATTGGGGTTTTTTAAGAATTTCTGCTTAACTTGTGTGCTCATATAAGTGCATTAGCACTTACACACCCTGGCTTGTATCGGATCACCATTATGCCAGGTATCATACCCAAACATAAAGGTACCCATACATAAGGGTACCCATAAACTCACTGGTCTAAAATCTGCTGAATCAAGCAAGACAAGACAGAAAATACATGGATTTAAAGAAATATTTCCACCTCAACTCTTCAGACAGGGAAAAAAAGGCAAAGAGAAATCAAGAGACTTGACCAGGGCAAAGATTACCAGGAAAGAAATGCAAACCCACTGAATCCCTGAATATACATCTGCCCCTCTTGTGACCAGAGCAGGGCTTGAACACTAGTCTCTTCCAGCTATTTTTGATGCCTAACCATTTCCTTCTATCACCACAAAAAGGATCATTTTATCAGAGGTACTTTGTTTTTGTCTGATATATTTGTTTCTTTGTGTAACCAATGGTGCATTTAATAATATATTATCCATTAAAAAAAAAAAAAGGAGTAGCAAATTGTCAACAGTTAAAGACTGAGTGCATTTCTACAAAACAATCAGGTACTTTTCAGTAAAGAATTCCACTTCATTGATGGCCAAAAGGATATTAGGCAATAGGGAGAGGTAAGACAAAGATTCAGGTTACAGTAAGCCTTTTATGATGATAATTAGCACGGTATAGACTGAAAATCAAACAGGCTTGCAAGAGAGCATGCAACTGAACACTGCCTTTTCTTCCTGTTTTGCTACAGATTATCTCTCTGATGCTCTGCCAGGTGAAGGGACCCCCCTCACTGACTTTATCTGCAGGACTTTGCTTCCTTGATACTATGCAGTGTATAGCATCGAGTACTGGACATATAGATGTAATGCCTGGAAATCTAAAAACCAGAACAAATAATCACAGTGGGTCAAGCAAAGACTCATCTGGCCAAATATGCCAAATTTAAGCAGATGTCGAGCAAAAGACTATAGGAACAGTAAAACACGATAACACTTCCCTTACTGCATCCTTGCAGCTTCCAGCAATTAACTCTTTATCATGTTCTCTGAGCAAAGATTTAAAAAAATTATTGAATAGCCATCAGTTGATTTGTGCTTCAGGAATATGTTCACTTGACTTTTGAACTGTTCTTTTTTTTTTTTTTTGCTTCTGCAACATCTTATGACACTAATACCACAACTTAACGATGGCCTGTGTGAAAAAAGTCTTTCAATTTTTATGATCTCACTGCCTGATCATTTTATTATGCCCCAATTTTCTACAGCATGCAAAACAGTGTAGAATAATACTGTGTTTACCACTATACACTTCTTAGACTGTACAGGCCTTTGTCATACCACTCCCTCAGGCAGTTTTTCTCCAAACTGAAGTGTCCAGGAGTTTATTTAGTGTTTCTTAATTTCATGCCTCCTTCTATTCTAGTCCTTCTTCATTGTGTCTTGTCTAAGCCTAGAGCATCTTGTGATAGTATTTGTTTTATAACACCAGTTTTCAAGGTGTGATAATGTAATTAAGTTCGAGGAAGCACACAGAACATAACATGATAATGAATTCGTATTGTGTATGTAAATTTTTTTGCAGTGTTTTAAACAGAGTTTTAAGAAGCAGTAAAGATTTTTAGCTAACATTTCTCCTTAAGTGGACAAGTAGAGAATAATTTATGTACACAAGATTTAGAAGCTATATATTGGGAAGTTCAAATCTGCTACTCTTCCATATAAACTATCAAACCCTTCTGCAGAAGAACATACAAGCTATTTTTACAGCTCACATCAGCGACTCTGATGAGCTGGACCCACACTACAGACTTTCAGGATACACAGATATATATTTCCAGCTAAGAAATCCTACACAAGAGTACAGCAAATTGCTTTAAACTCTTCCATCCTCTGCTTAACACACACCTGTAAGAAATATCAGAGAACATAATCATGAATGACCTCACCTTTGTATGGCAAATAAGGACAACAAAAGTCCCTAAGAAACCTTAGTCCCAAACAGTATGAAGTGTATACAACTCAAGTTACACATTGAAACAAGTGGTCACTTTTCAGTCAGTAAACGATAATGCATCAAAAAGAGGATGCATCTTAACAGTGCCTTCATATTATAGATTCTATAGTTAAGGCTTCAAAATTTCCCAGTATGAAAATATATTGACAGTCATGCATTGGTTACTATTGTAGAAGATTCCTGGGAGATGGTATTTATTTATGTAGAAAACTGTTTCTGAGGATAGCCTCATGGGAGATTCAGTACATCTCTTCCTGAGCTTCCCGAGGGGACAGCAGTCAGACAACCTCACTTCAGCATCTTGCAGTACAACACAAACAACATAATGCAGGACATTCACTCAGGACAAGCAGACAGCCACTGTCAAGTGTCTCATTAGGCTGTCACAGGAAGTAAAGGTTTCACAGAGGGATATTAGTATTCCAGCCACTGAATCTGTGGTATATAGAAAATCCAACTTTTCTCTGCACATATTTATATGTATATTACTCAATACCAGAGGGAAACCCCTTCCAAGGCTGCCTTTCCCCCAGCTTGCAGCACACAAACCCAGGTCCTGTGTCTAAGCCACAGGCCTGAGGCCACTCTATTTATAGACAACCTAGCCTTAAGTAAAATACACAGTATGTCAGTTCAGTTAATAAAGCCAGGACCATGGATGGCTTTCTCTAGCACAGTATCTATATCCAGTTCACTGTGTCTCTGGTATTTGGTAAATGCATTTAATATGAAAACAGCATCTAATTGCTTGAAGTTGTCAAGGTTTGTGATTTCAGAGATAAAGTGAAAAGAACTCAAAAAATCTGAGTTATTTATCCATAAGTTTCATTTCCATGATATCAAGTACCCCAAATTATAAGTCCAAACTTCTTAAAATTATTAGGGAAATCATACATATATACATAGGTATAAACAAATCCCGAAATCTGCATTTTTTTACAAAATATATTTTTACATAAAATTTAAGTGTTTCATTGGGACTTGCTTGAATAAGCATTTCTGCTTACAGCTCTCCTAAAAATCAACTACACTTTCTGGAGAATTAAAACGAAAAATGAAACAAAAAATGCTTTCATGGTCCTAAGGATCCTTTCATTGTGAATTCAGTCAAATTTGTTGGCAAAAAACGGGAGGAGCTGGGAGCCATCGTGTAGTAGGAAAACTAGGACATAGTTGCCATCACAGAAACATGATGGGATGATTTGCACAACTTGAGTGTCTATAGACACTTCAGAAGGAACAGGCAAGGAAGAAGAGGCAGTGGGTTAGTCCTGTATGTTACAGAGCATTTTGACTGTCTGGAGCTAAGTGATGGTGGTGATAGTGTTGTGTGTTTAGGGGCAAGAATCAAGGGGAAGGACAAGGCAGATATTATGGAGGGAGTCTGTTATAGACTGCACAATCAGGATGAAGAGGCAGATGAAATATTCTAAAAGCAGTTGGGAGAAGTCTCACAACCACTAGCCCTTGCTGTTGTGAGGGTCTTCAGCTTACCAGATGTCTGCTGAAAATGCAACACAGTGGAGAGGAAACAGTCTAGGAGGCTCCTGGAGCATGTGGAAGAGGGTGAGTGAGCCAGCAGGGAAAAATGTCCCACTGGGCCTGTTGTTTGTGAACAAACAAGGGCTGGTGGGTGATGTGACGATTGAAGGCCACCGTGGGCTCAGTGAACAAAAAATGATAGAGTTTTCAGTTCTTGTAAAATGAAGGAGAGATGCCAGCAGGACTGACACCTTGGACTTTAGGAGGGCGGACTTTGGCCTGTCTAGTAGACTGGTTCACAGTGTCCCTTGGGAGGCAGTTCTGAAGGGCAAAGGAGTCCAGGAAGGTTGGGTATTCAAGAGGGAAATCTTAAAGGTGCAGGAGGAGGCTGACCCCATATAGCAAGAGATGAGCCAGTGGGGAAGAAGACCAGCCTGACTGAACAGAGGTATTTGGCTGGAACTCAGGGAAAAAGGAGAGTTTATGACCTTTGGAAGAAGGGGCAGGCAATTCAGGAGGGCTACAAGGATATCATCAGGTTCTAGAGGGAGAAAATTAGAAGGGCCAAAGCTCAAATAGAACATAATCTGGCTACTGCCATAAAAAAACCAATAAAAAATCATTGTATAAATGCATCAGCAACAAAAGGAGGGCTAAGGGGAATCTCCATCCTTTACTGGATGCAGTGGGAAACATAATGACAAAGGACAAGGAAAAGACTGAAGTATTAATGCCTTCTTTTCCTCAAACCTTATTAGTAAGATCAGTTGTCCTTAGGAAAAGCCCCTGAGCTGGAAAGCAGGGATGGGAGCAGAGTGAAGCCCCCATAATCCAAGGGGAAACAGTCAATAATCTGGTGCAGCACTTAGATACACACCAGCCTATGGGGCCTGATAGAATTCACCTAAGGGTACTGAGGGGGCTTGTGGAAATGGTCAGCAAGGTGCTTTCCATCATCATCACTCCTGGTTAACTGGGGAGGTCCCAGGTGACTGGAGGTGAGCCAATATGACACCCATCCACAAGAAGGACCAGAAAGAGGATATGGAGTAGTACATGCCCATCTGACCTCAGAAACAGGGAAAATCATGGAGCAGGTTGTCTTGGGTACCTTCACTCAGCACATACAGAACAACCAGGGGACCAGGTCCAGCCAGCATGGATTTAGGAAAGACAGGTGCTGCTTGACTAACCTGACCTCCTTCTATGATAAGGTGGTCAATCTAGTGGACGAGGTGAAGACTGAGATGTTGTCTACCTGGAGTTAGTAAAGCCAATGATACTGGCTCCCACAGCATTCTCCTGCAGAAGCTGGCAGCTTTGATAGGTACACTCCTGGCTTAAAACCTGTCTGGATGGCTGGGCCCAGAGAGTGGTGATGAATGGATTAAATCCAGCTGGCAGCAGGTCACCAGTGATGTTCCCCAGGGCTCAGCGTTAGGACCAATTCTGTTTTAATTTCTTCATCAATGATCTGGATGAGGGGATCAAGTGCACCTTCAGTAAGTTCACAGATGCCATTAAGCTAGGTGGGAGTGCTGATCTGCTGGAGGGCAGGAAGGCTCTGCAGAGGGATCTGGGCAGGTTGGATCAGTGAGACAAGGCCAATGGTATGAGGTTCAACGAGGCCAAGTGACAGGTCCTGCAATTTGATCACAACAACCCCACACAGCACTACAGGTCTGGGGAAGAGAGGCTGGAAAGCTGTCTGGCGGAAAAGATCCTTGGAGTGACAGTCAGCATCTGGTCGGCTGAACATGAGCCAGCAGTTTGCCCAGGTGGTCAAGAAGGCCAATGGTATCTTGGCTTGCAACAGAAGTAGTGCAGCCAGCAGGACCACGGCAGTGATTTTCCCCCTGTATTCAGCACTCGTGAGGCCACACCTTGAAACCTGTGTCCAGTTTTGGGCCCCTCACTACAAGAAAGACATTGAGGTGCTAGAGTGCAGCCAGAGGAGCACACCTAAGCTGGTAAACGGTCTGGAGCACAAGTCTTATGAGGAGTACCTGAAGGCACTGGGATTGTTTAGCCTGAAGAAAGAAGGCTCAGGGCGGACCTTACAGCTCTCTAGAACTAGTGTTAAGTTGCTGTCAGGGGTCCAGAGAAGTCTTTCCGGTGAAGCTGCAAAGCAGATCTAGGCAGAGTAGCTGGCAAAAATGAGGACAAAGGGTGCATTCTCCAGCCATTTACCTGTGCTATTCATTAGTGTCCATTCACTTCCTCATAGCTCCTGAATGAAGAATTATTTTATCTGTTTTCATCTAGTGTTGAGAAGCTTGGTTGAAAAAAGCTACAGAAAATTGCTATTGTTGTTACGGTTGCTAGTGTTAATACTGTTATTACCATCATCTCTCTCTCTCAATAGTCCACAGAAATTGTTCTGGGTCCACAAACAGATTTTGTGATGTCTGTAGCTTCTGTAGAACCCTGAGTTGTTCCTAAAGTGCTGGGCAACAGGTAAATATAATGTGACTGTCTGGCTTTCCTCTTGAACATCCCATACTTGAGAGGAATGAATGCTTGAAAATGATTAGTATGAGGGACAGAAAAGATAGAACATACATCATGAGCATGGGCTATTATGTTTTTCATATTTAAGTAAAAGCAGATGTAAGCTATGAGAGGCTAATGGGGCATTACTTACAGAGTCTCAATGTAGCAAAACTAATGGAAACATTTTTCTTTTTAGCTCTAAAATATAGTGTTTAAATGGAATTATATAGCAGAAGGGGTGTAGCCAGCATGGCATTTTCTCCAGATGTTTGAACTCCTAGTTATCCTTTCCCCAGAAGTGGTGATTCACCTCTTCAGAGCTTTATTCCCTGTACCTATGTCAGCAGAATGTGAGCACCGTCACAGCTTCCTTTTTGTTTCTGCAAGTATAGGTTTGAGGGGAAAAGGACTATTTGGACTAGAAAAAGGCATTTTACTTTCCCTTTTCCCTTGGACAGAATGTGGCAAATTTCCATCCTATGCCTTCTTTTCTCTGCAAGAAGAGGAGTAGAAGTCAAATGTCAGTTTATTAGCACTCACTACACTCACTACTGTCTCAGGCTGTGACCTCCGCCAGAAATAGAGGCATTACAATTAAATTAGAGGAACACTGTTCACCACAAGTAACCCAACCCTTTCTCAAGCCTGCAGATACAGAATCATAGAATTGTTTAGGTTGGAATGGACTTTTAAGATCATTAATTCTAACCATTAAACCAGCTCTTCCAAGTATACCATTAAACCATGTCCTTAAGTGCCACACCTACACATCTTTCAAATACCTCCAGAGATGGTGACTCAACCGTTTCCCTGGGCGGCCTGTTCTGATGCTTTAAAACATTTTCACTGAAGAAATTGTTCCTTATAACCAATCTGTAACTCCCCTGGTGCAACTTAAGGCCATTTCCTCTTGTCCTGTCACTTGTTACCTTGGAGAAGACATCGACCTCCACCTCACTGCTTTCAGGTAGCCCCAGAAAGGGCAGAGCAGCTCCACTACCTGCTCTCCCAGGGGAATCCCTGTTGGGATGCTGGTTCCAGACTTACGCATAGAGATACCTCCCAACACCACCCTGACTGAATTTGCTCTTTTGCACAAAGGACCTGGGTGATTCTCCAACTGTTCAATGAAGAAAGTAAAGTTATTCTTAAAAGAACTAATTTCACTGGTCTTTTTTAAGGAAAGCATTGCTCCCCTTATGTGGCATTTCCCCTTTAAACAGAGGAGAAAAATGAAATATTTCCATAAAGGGCAATAAGTGAGAACTATCTTGGGCATGACTTATATACACAGTGGCCATTTACACATAGGTTTACCAAAACCATTAGTTAATGATTTACTTGTTCTGCTATCACACTAACGATTTCCTTTCTTATTAAAGAGGTGTACTCGTACCAAGCACTCTAACTAGCACAAGGTAGGTCTGGATACCTTCATAAATATTAAGGTTGACAGATGTGGCCATCAGCTTTTTACCCATTATAATAAATAGTCTGAAAAAAAGGCAGTCTTTATAGGTTTTCCTTTTCTTTAGCTGCCACCCACACAACTAACTGAAGTCACTGTACTGTCACAGCCCTCATCCTTCAGAGAGTGAAGGAAACTATGCACAAGGCAAGAGCTAGTGCTAGGCTAAGAACTGGGTGATTACAGCAGTCACAATACAGTTAGAACACAGAAATATTTAATTACAAGACCAAATACAGTACACAGTATACAATCAATATTGCCAGCAATTTATCCCAATTCAACAAAGCACCTAATTCAGTTAAGTACACATCAGGAAAGTTTTGCAAGTGTGATGAACCAGGCCTTGTTTTTATCCTTGTCACAGCAGCTGCTTTCTGCAACACTGCCTGGGACACCAACTTCTTTCAAAAAAAATCAAAAATAGCACCAAATAGGAAGCACTATTGGAAGAAAGAAGAGGAGTCTGACACTTCTTATGAGACTTACAGGCTACTGTTCCATGACTAGTTAGGCCACAACAAAAAAATCCCACATTTTGCTGAGTAGGAACAGATAAAGTCATGTTTAACTCTAACCATCAGCCAGGTCTCTGTATCTTCTCATGCCCAGCTTGAATCCCTACAAACTCTAGGTAAGGAGCTTGTGAATCACAGGAAACTGCGATTTACCCATTTTGTTTGGTGGGTGAGTTTTGTATTTGTTTTGACCAAGAAGCAGAATTTGTCACCTGAGAGAGAAATCACTGGGAAAAAGTCATTAATGCAACATGTCACCCCTTTTGCCCCAGTGAATACATTCCTGTTCTTGTGATTAATAACTAGGCCTATAGGAAATATAGTAATCTAATTCCCACTTGTTAGAAATTTACAAGGCCATCATACTAAGGTCATTTAAAAGAGAGTTTGAAGATTGGTTTATTTTTTGAGAAATAAAAACAATCCTCAAAGGCATGTGGAATTCAATAATGCCATAAGAAGCCATTAATTGTAGAACAATTTAATTAAAGCTTTGTTTGCTTCAAGGTTAAACACTAAGAAATATATTCTATCCAGTGAATTACATTATAATATACTTACTTGGTGACTATAGTTGGCAATATTTTAAGTCACTTTTTAGTTGATAATTTTACATTGCAACTCTTCCCTACTTCAGTTAAATATGACTTAATTAAAACCAATACTAAGAGGTTAAAAATTCAGATAATTAAAATTATACACTTCACAAAGAAAACAATATTTAATAAGAAGCATTTCCTTTCTGGTTAAAACGTTTTTAATACTTGCAGAAATAATTGATGTTGGCAGAATTTTGATATCAGTAGACCTCTAGTGGCTATTACAGTAATTGATGATTACGTTACTTTTTCAAAAAACAAATACACTCTTTAGAAAACAAAACAGGAAAAACTCCACCAAAACAAAACTGCAAAACACAGCAAAATGTCATTAGAGTTATTAACCCATAATAAAGGTCCTATTTCACAACTGTTATCCAACAAACATATGGAGGCCTGGTTCTCGTTGGTTTTAATAAATTACACAGCTAATTACCTTTGCAAATTTAATCATCAAAACCCAAATCTGAATCAGCAGTAGATGTTTTAAAATTTTCTGAGATTAACCCATAAACATTTGCCAAACACTCTGAGGGAGCTATTTACAGGTCAAGTCTTAAAAGGGACAGGAAAGCACTTCTTTTCCCAGCAAGAGCAGGTGCTCTCACCCTGCCCATGCACCATCCCTCCTCACCCTACTATCTACAGGGAAAGACCTGAGACCTAAAAGTCAGAAACAGCCTGCAGAGGGCTTGGGACAGTCCCCAGTCTGGACTGGGAGCTGTGGAACAGGAGAATATTGTCACATGATGTAGCTATCTGTGATCTAAGCTAGCCATACATAGAGCCAGCCACTGCCAATATTTTAATGATTTTTCATTCTTTTTGGCTAAACTGTCACATTTCAGTGCCTATCAGCAAGTACAAAATAGATAGGATCCCCTGTAGTGATTTAGTAAAGGAACCAGCAAAGGGCAAGCCTCGATGACCTTTGAAAAATCGGTCTACAGTAACTTAATGCCATCTCAAAGACATGGATTTGATGCTTAAATAAGGGACACTCAACCCTAAATTTGAAGCCTTTGCTCATTTAATTTGCTTATTTAAAGTTTTTGTCATGACATTACATTTCCCTACACTATCTGAAATGCAGTTAAGGAGTCTGGGTATACATTTACCATTTTTATCTTTTGCACACTCCTCAATATGAAAGGGTCAGACTTTCCACAAAATACAGAGAGGCAAAGAGGAAAATCTATACGAATGTATCTGAATATCAGCCATCTTATCCTTGCCCATGTGACTAGTTAAAAGGCTTTTGTGATATTTAGGACTAACAAACACTTTATGGCTTTTACAGGTGGTATTAACTATCTTTTTCTCTAAGGAAATCCAAAGGGAATCAAGGGGGTTTATCTCCTAAGGAGATACACTTAGACTCATACAGTATTAGTAAGAAAGCAGTATGAAAATCAAATTCTCATTGCATGAGGGCCTCCCACTTGCCCGTTTAAGAGGTTACACTTTGGTTAGTTTGTGCATACGATTTCTTTCAGATATACTTTACATTCAGATTCTTCCTCACATACTGCTGCATCTTCACAGAACTACTAAATTCAAAGAACTCTGCTCAAAGTCAAAATTGTTCTACAGATTTTTGTGTGACCTCCTTCATATGCTGGTGACAAAAAATGAAAAATCATATGTACAATCGGAAAAGTCAATTCTTATTTAAAAGACAATCATGTCCACCTGTGCATGAAATCTACTGCCTTTTGATGGACCTTTGTGCCAAGGTGACTTTCACAAATTAAAATGGTCCCAAAAATGTAACTCTGCACCACCTGTGCAGGTTTAGAAATTAAATGGTATCTAGAAAATATCATCTATATATAACTGCACATAATTGCGTACACTAAGAGAGAAAACACAACACTCTCAAAAAGTTGAACCTTTAACATGCCACAGGATTTTAAAAAAGAATTGAACATCTACATACTTAAAGTCAGATTATTTGAATGAAAGAAACTCTGTGAAAATGAGTCCAAAGAGATACGAGCACACACAAGGAAACGCAGTGATGTAGAATGTGCAAAAATCTCTCCCCTTGAAGAATATCTTCCAGCACACACTCATTGAAGCTATTCTTGATTGATTATCACAGGCTGAGCAATTCAAAACGAACAAGGTTAAAGCATTTTTCAGATAAGCATTCATACTTTTTAAAAGTACAGCAGATGATCTCTTGGCAGTCTATGTCCAATAGTTGTCTATTCAAATAGATGGCTGTTCATTATCAAATCAACTCTTTGTCTAAGTTTATTGCCAAACTTGTTAATGACAAGTTTAGCTGAGCAACCTGGATAACACTGGAAGCAATATTACTCTGCAGAAACTTCCTGTGCTGTGTGCCAGCAGAGATAACCTGCCATTGCAAGGTTAACAGAGCAATACAAGGAAAAGAAATTATTTTTTTAATACAAAAAGAGCCCTGAGTGATTTTGTTAATTTATTTACGAGGAGTCTTTTTTTTCATTGCTGAGCACACAGCTATAAATTGGAAACTGAAAAGTACATTAGGAGAGACTACGGTAGCTGCACCTGTTTAGTCTAGAGAAGAGAGGACTAAGAAGCGATCTCATCAATATGCACAAATATCTCAAATATCTCAAAGGCGAGTGCCAAAAGGATGGTGCCAGACTCACTTCAGTGGTGCCCAGAGACAGAACAAGGAAAGTAATGGCCATAAACTAAACCACAAGAAGTTCCACCTCAACATGAGGAAGAACTTCTTTATGTTGAGGGTGACAGAGCGCTTCTCAGGAAGGAGTCCCCCCCTCTGGAGAAATTCAAAACCCACTTGGATATGTTGCTTTGTAACCTGCTCTAGGTGACTCCGCCTTGACAGGGGGGTTGGACTAATTGATCTCCAGAGGCCCCTCCTGACCTTAATTATCCTGTGATTCTATGCTTTCCAGTACACTTCTCAGGATACCATGGAAGTGCACTGTTTATTATTCTTTAATCTCTATTAAAACAGTATGTTCCTTTCTCCTCCAAACCCAGGAAGTATATTGTGCATAAATGAGAGGTGCTTACTGCTCAGAGGTTTCTTGACACATCCTGCCAAGACAAACGTTCATTCAATCAGCTAAAATTCCTGTTCCTTACTCTGCTTCTCCATGGCTTTCTCAGAAGCTGGGGAGAGACAGCCTTCCTGGACAACTTCAGCTCTTCCTCTGTGTTCCTGCTTACAGTCTCTTTGGAAACAGAGCAGTGAGAACTTGCACAATAGGGAACAGCTTCATTTAACTGTGCAACTAAGCACACAAGCGGCTCCACCTTGGTATGGAGTCAACATGAAGTAGCAAATTCAATGCAAAGCGATTAGGTTTGAGCCTCCTTCCATTTGTGTTTGAATTATTCCCAAAATGGAACAAGAAGGGTCAGAGTGTAAGCAGCTACCATTTGAGAACTAATAATGAAAAGCTGTGTGTTTGAGGAATTTTCTGTGCTCAGCTGATCCTGAGGGGACTTCAGCCCAAGGCAGACCCTGCAGCAGACTGAAGATCCGGCATCAGAGTAACTGGTGAAACTACTCACTACTGTTTCTGCTACCAAAATCCTCTGCATGTTGTAGAGTTCATCGGTACTTTTCAACTCAATTAAAACTCATTTCGGCTAAAGATATTGGTGTGCAATCCATGAGGCCCCAACAATAGTTAATAAAGATCTTGAACCTTGGTTCAAGCTTAAACATCACAGACATGTTTTTTTAAGCAAGTATTTTAAAGGGTTCGTTGATGACTATGTTTAAAGCAAAGAACAAAGGAACTCACTGGCTTGTCATGGATTTGCCAAAGCTTGCTTGCACCAGATCTATATAGGTATAAGGAGAAACCCAAAAGCAAGGCCTCAGCCCTACTTGAAAACATTAGCATTTCACAGCTTCCCTATGGCTTTTTATGTAATTACGTCATGCAGTCAATGAGCTCTAACCAGAGAGGAAGCTTCTAGTCTATCCTTCCTGCACAAATAGGTCACCAAAAGTACCTGTCACACTTCAGACTGAGCTGAGCTGTAGCAGGCAGAAGAAAATGGCACCTACTTCAGATACCTTTGGCCAATCCATATGTTCTACTCATTCTTATATTTGACATGTTTAGAGAATCTAATTTAGAGTAGTAAAAACTATCTTACAAGGTGTAGGTGGATCTTAAAATATCCTCCAGATTTCTGGCTTAGGGTAAAAGCTGTTCCTCTTTAATATCAAAGGAGTGGATTTATTGAAAGAAAAAAAGTATCATATGTATAGTCAGTGCTGAATCAGTGAGAACATCAAAGGATAAAAAAAAACAAATATAGTTTTCAGTGTTTGGGGCTGAAAACATTCTTTCCTTTCAAAAACTGGTAACGTTTCATTAAAGTGTAGTGTAGATTTAAGGTGGATTTTTTTTTCCACTAATTCTACAGCTCCTTCCCATCAGAGCTTGTAGTGGCCAAAAATTCACCATCATCTCTGTTCACTCTCATGAAAGGAATATGACAGTAACATCCGCTCTTTTCTTTACTTATTCACCAGAGTTCCTGGACATATTACTTACAGCCATCAACAAACTCCAGCATCACAAAACTGGAAACTCGATTTATTTAACCACATCATTTCAACTATTTTGCTTTCTTTATTTCACAGGCTGCAAGGTATGTTCTGGCCTTCAGTCACATTGCTGACAACTTCTGATATCTTCTGATATCAGCTTCTAAGTAATATACATATTGCTGTGACACAAGGCAACAGACATTCTTCTTTTGTCCAAGTTCCTTCTTCTACCAGAAGACCAATCTTCTGTCCTTGTCTCATTTCCCCAGCTCCACTAGCCTTCTGATTTAACTAGTGAGATGGGAGAGTAACCTTTCTGAGCTGTGTTATCTCTGCTAATTGCTCTAAACCTTCTGGATTAATGATGCTCTGAGTCACTGGAAAAGGCTGTCACTCTTGTTGTATGGATGAGTACATTTAACAAAGATGGTATTACTCATCCAAATGCTCCCAATTAAAAATGCTTCCTTTAGTACTACTACTTCGACCAATAAAACTACTGAATCAGACCTTCAGTTTAAATGCACAGGCAGACACTCTCAGATTGCTTTGAAAAGATACTCCACATGCAGAGGGTGGGTGGAAGAGGTGACAGCGTCTCTTTCGGAACGCAGACAACATAATAAGGCGCGTCATTTATGTCGTGTTACTGACTTTCTGGTATTCTAAAACAGATTTTGTTGTACTGAAATCACGCAGGCATTTACCACAAACATCTGTGTGGTTTCTTCAACATTTGAAGGTGAAAATAGGTAGCAGGTGGACATCAGTAGGTTTGCTTTATTACCACTGCACTTCGGACTGACAAATTGTGCCTAATAATTGATAAAGTTAAGACCATATTTTTCATGTTTACAGGGATGCACTGACAACTATCAACTATCACAGAAAGCAATACTGCAGACAGACAATAATAGCTCTTTTTAAAAAAGGTCATAACCTCATTTGCTATAAACCAGAGTAGGCCCACTGAGAATGTGACGCAAGACATCCAAATTTACCTGCGCTGATGTTTTCCTTTTACACACTGGCAAGTTGTACTCTTTTAAACAGCTTCTTTGGGGAGTGACTAGAAGACAACTAACAAAGTTTCACCGAGAGCAGTGGTTTCAAAGAGTGGCAGAAGAGTGCTCTCTCTCCTGGTACTTCTCTGCAGGAGTCAGAGGTCTAACTACCATTTATGCCTCTGCCAAGACCATCACTACTGACTTTCCTCCTGTCTGTCAGACAGCTCTTCAGAAAAGTGGTTTTCCTTGCTGCTAAAACTGACTTTCTGGTCTCATACTCAGAATCCAAGCCAGAAACCAGCATGAAGATAACTTACCTTTCGATTTGCTCTACACCAGTCCATTGTCATGAAAGTATATGCCTTTCAAACACCAGCACCCCTTCCTTTACTACCACTCTCCTCTCCCATGACATAGTTTCAGCTGGCAAATAAACAAAGATGAAGTATTGATGAGAAGTATTTCAGACTTACTTAGACTGACAACTAAGGATTATTATGAAAACTGTTTCTCTCCTGCCAAAACCCACATGTTTGAGAAAAAAAATCCCTCAGCATTCTTACCCAATAACTACATGAACTTGTGAAAAAAAATGTTCCTTATCACCTGACACCAGTGCAGAAAGCTTTTTACTCCACAATTCATTTCTTTCTCAAGCTGTCTTGATGTTTAAATGATACAGGATAAAAAGGCTTTTATCGAAAAAGGCAGACAAATGAAATGTGGTAGGAGGAAGGAAGTACCTCCTGATCATCTCCCAGTAACAAGAACATCCAGCTTTAAATTATTCAACCCACTCTTCAATTTTAGGACCTTTCAAGATGCTACCTTTTTGGCTGCCCAAACAGGCATGGCAGCAAAAAAATCTTCCACCTGCAATGATTCAGAAATCTCCTTTCTTTTTTGTCAGAGGCCTTATAAGCTGCACTGTACTAGTCCTTACCTTAATTAGGGCAATCACAGAAATAAAGGGTGGTTTGGGTTGTAAGGGATCTCAAAGGTCAATCTACTTTCAACCTCCTGCATGGGCAGGGACACCTTCCACTAAAACAGGTTACTCAAAGGGTATATTGTCCAGAAAGTTCTTTTCTTCCATTTTAGGCAACAGTCTTCTGAGGGCTCTTCTTTAGGTGGTTTCATTTTTAAATACAATGATTGTCTGTGTCCACAAAGGTGCAGTCACTGGCTCAGTGTTGAAGTGGACATTAAGGAACAAGTGGCATCACTCAAGGGTCCATACTGGGACCCTTGGATATCTCGGATATCTTGGATATTGGATATCTTCATCAACAACATAGTCAAAGTTTGATAACACCAAACTCAGTATGGAAGTGGACACTCCAGAAGGGAAAGCCATGATGCAGGAAGTCCTGGATAGGTTGGAAGAGCGGGCTAACAAGAACCTTATGAAGTTGAAAAGGGACAAGTGTAAGGTCTTGCACCTGGGAAAATATAATCCAGGAGTACAGCACAGTCTGGGATATACCCAGTTAGGGATCAGCTCTGTAGAACCTGGTGGACAACCAGTTCAATGTAAGTGAGCAGTGTGCTGCTACAGCACAGAAAGCCAACAGGATGCTTGGTTGCATCAACAAGAGCGTCACCAGCAGAGATGTACTCTACTCAGTGCCTGTCAGGCCACACCTGGAATACTGTGTGCAGTTTTGATCCCCACTGCAGAAAAAAGATGAGGGCAGGCTAAAGAAGGTACAGAGAGGGACCACAAAGATGATCAAAGGACTGAGAAGCCTGCTGTGTGAGGAAAGGCTAAAGGAACTGAGTTTGTTCAGCCTTGAGAAAAGGAGGCTTAGGGGAGACCTTGTTGCCATGTTCCAGTATTTAAAGTGTGGCTACAAAGATGAAGAGTGTCTTTTTTATGAAGAGTCATGTGGAAAAGATGAGGGGAAATGGGTACAAGTTACTTCTGAGGAGATTCTTGTTAAATACAAGAGAAAAAAATTTCACAATGATGACAATCAGCTATTGAAATAACTAAGATCAGCTCGACAGGGTGCTGAGCCATATTGTCTAGACTATGCTTTTGCCAAGAAAGGTTGGACCGTTGGACCAGATGGTCCTTGAGGTCCCCTTCCAACCTGGTATTCTATGATTTTATGATTGTATAAACTCTTTTATTTTGCATCAAAGATTCAAAATGTATACTGCTCTGGTTGAATTCAGCCTTCACAAAATTGCCTCTTTAGAAGTTCAGGCCCATGATATTTCTGAGCCCTCTGATATCATCTCTAATTAGAGCACAGTAAAATGTATCATCTGCCTAATAACAGATTCCCATGACATAAAGGTCTACCTCTCTTTAGTGATCAGTTCACTTTATTTAGAAATAGACATCTATATAAAGATACATATATATATGATAAGAGGAAAATAGATTTACAAATATGTTTATAAAATCTACAAATAGAAAAATCCATTCATAGTAACAGATACATCTCCGTAAACTTGAATTAGATTTGTGCTTGTTCCATATTGCGTAACAAAATATAAAACAGGGCCAACATACAACTCAATGCTAACCTTATTTTTAATAAATGCTGCTGAAAAAATAACCTTGGCAAGTTCAATCTCAGCTACTCCCTAAGCAGCCTTTATAACCCTCTACTCTCTGGATTTTTCCTCAGAACTGATTTCTCTGCACATCTATGTGTACAGACAGGGAGAAACAAATAGAAAAGCATCCACCACATACTCATATAGAAAAGCAGAATAAATACAATTTTCCTGCCTTGAAGGGTGCTGAAGGGGGACAGTTTTCACTCTGATCAGGAATAATGGAGGAGTCAGAAGAATGGTTTTCTCCTCATTTTTTTCATTCAGGTTTGAAGTGCAGCCAATTGCAGTATTCCCAAGAGTTAGTCAGACAACATGGGTGACTAGATTTCTTCCTGACCCACGAGACAGGAACATCTCTAAAGAAACTCTTTATTATCTGCCCTCTCCCTCATACATGTGTACTTGATGATCATTTAGGCTTGGAGTCTTTCTGGACAGTCTGCTTATGCCCAGGCATCGGCAAGATCACAAGTAATGCAGGGTCCTACAACCTACTTCAGCTAAGAAGCAAAGGGCTACTGTTCTATTAAAGCAAGCTCGTTTGGTGGCCACATGCCTGATTTGGGACATGCCTGCTGTCCAGGACTCAAGGTAAAAGTATGAAGCTGAGTTGGGGGAAGTTTAGTTAGATATCAGGAAAGGGGTTTTCACCCAGAGGGTGGTTGAGCACTGTAACCCAGGGAAGTGGTTACAGCACCAAGATTGTCGGAGTTTAAAAATTATTTGGACAATGCTCTCGGGCATATGGTGTGATTCTTGAGGTGTCCTGTGCCCGGCCAGGTGTTGGACTCAATGATCCTGATGGGTCCCTTCCAACTCAGCATATTCTATGATTCTATGAACTGGACTACTCAAAACCAGGCATTACACTGGAAGGGGGTTCAAGAAACAGAAAAGACAAATAGGCTACTACTACCCACCCAAGTAAATTACCCATGCAGTAGAAGTTCTCCTTAAAAGAATCTGTTCTGTGTGGCCATGGCAGTGTCAGAGTTGCCTGTAAAAGGCTAGAAGGCTGGGAATGTATGCAGTTTACAAGCTGGTGAAGAATTATTTCTCAGAAAAATAATAGTTTTACCATGTTTACCCTTTCCTTTGAAAAGCTGCATTTAAGTAAGCGTCCATTGAAATCAACACTTTACAACACCATCAGAGATAATTAAGTTCAGGAATCACCATGGAACACTCTTTCTGAAATTACTATGAAAAGCTTGGCCAGGCTGTCATTTCACTCTTTGACATCTACCTGTGTCACATGCCTTTTAATGCTGTGTCACCACCATGTCCTCATCTCCTCGAGCAAGCAATCATTTTAGGCCCCTTTTTTTTCCCAGAGAGCAAAGGGAAGTACACTACTGAGTGATTCGGAGAAGAGAAAAATATTTGTCCTTGCTAACAGGCTTTACAACATTCTATGCCTTTAATTAAAACAGGGTATATTTACAGAAGGTACAATAATATGTGCAACTGCAAGACTATGACCACAGATGTACAGAAATAACCAGGGAGTATAGCCTGCTCCAGGAATGTAAAATGAACAGTTCCTAGAGAGCACACACAATTGCGGAAATGTAGCAGAAAGAAGAAATGAAGACATAGCAACAGACAGAGCTTGGCTAATTCACTGAATTAAAGCTTATCATCTCTGCATAAACTCCATTGATGGTTTAATCAGAGTCAGTAGCAAATTCACCACCCACATTAACTACTTCAGGATTCATTCAACTACACAAAACCTATTATGAAAACACGAAGGATGAAACCTTGTCTCCACTGGAGTTCACAGAAATTCTCACAATTGATTTCAGTAAGGTTTTCCTTGCATCCATGTATTTTGGACATGATCATGCTGGATAAAATTTCTAAAAACCAAATCACTAAAAGTCAAAGCTCTTTCAAACTTCTTACACAAATACAATGCTTGTACAGTTACCTCAGATGGATATCTTCTAAAAGTTACCAATTGCTTTTAAACAGACAGAAATCCTAGAAGTTGCATGCAGACCTGTAAACTATTCAAAAAATATTTATAGATTCTTTATACACGTGCAAGGATCCCTTTTAAAAACCAATTTGAAAGCCTTGGTAGCTTCCATTTACTTTCTAGCTCTCCAGACCACCCTGCTGCTCTCACTATTTGTAGCACCTCCTTTTGAAGAGGACCCATTTCTTCTATTCCAATTAATTCACATTAAGAGTTCCACATCGTCTAGTTCTGCCTCTTCATTCTCTGACAGGTTGCAGCATCAGCTCCCTTCAGAATAACCATCCAAGAAACACTTAAATAGTGTGACATAGCAAACACACTGCATGTCTTTGCCAATTAAGTCGTTAAAATTTTAGTACACTTCATATTTTGGTTCTTCCTGGAACAGTAACTTTGTGTAACTGAAATGTCATCTCTCTATTTTGTTTTTGCAGAGGAAAAACATAAGTATTCCCTGTCTGTATCTCCTAATTTCTTTTCCCATCAAACCGGTAATAGCTATTATCACACTTAAGATTAGAGCAGTCTGTTGATATTATGGTTTTATCACAGTTTCTCAAAGCACAAAATCAAATTTTCTAATCAATTATTGCCCCAAAGTATCTATTACTGTTGCCTTATTTAAAAGCTGCTAGTGAACCACATGCTTTTTTTCTCGTTTATGATCTTATTTAAACCTCCTTGCTAATGTCTGCTTATGTGAAATTCAAATTTCAGAGTACAAAAAGCTAAGCATAGAAGTTTGAACTCCACATTCCAGTCAGAAGGAATTACTAATTTTACAAAAGTTTAACAGCAGGGACCCTGGACAGTTATTAACAAGGATGACTCTGCCTCCTCTGCTTAGGGAACAACTCTACCCAATAAAGCACATGGGATATCAGGACAGCTAGAATTTCAGTAGAAACAGTCACTAGTTCTCTTGGAGATGCATCAAACTGACTCCTTGATTCATGTCACAAGAAAAGAAGATTGTATAAACTCTGAAAGTAAACTGAAGCTCTGAGGGAGGACTTTCAACACAAAGATTCAACTATTCCCATAAGAAGGAACTTCTGCGGTAGAGACTGTTCTCAAGGCAATCTTTCTCCTGAAAAGCCACATTCCAGCTGCAAGACTAGTGCCCTAATGAGTTGTTATCTGATGCAAATGGAGAGAAGCTTCTTGGAGTTGACTTAAGGCATCAATTTCTCTTCATTTACGTGCACCTAAGTCTGAAAATTAGGATTCTTTTATGATAGATGTTATCTGAATTTATTCTACTGGTAATGCCTACCCTTACAATTGAGGTTCTGAATTGGTTTCTCAGCATCACGCATAGTACAGCCAGTAAAGGCAATTACATAGTGAGCTCCTCCACATCTTTTCCTAGAGTGGGTCTGAGTAGCTACTAAAGTCTGTCAGTCTTTCAGTCTGGAAGGGTGCTCCTTCAGCAATCAGAAGTGGTCAGTGTCCACCTGGCAGTGGAGAGACTGCCTGAGCCTCACAAGCTCTCAACAGGCTGTTAACTGGTCACCAAGTGCTAAATAAACTTGTAAAACAAGTCAAGCTCTATTCTAATCTGTGTTGATGCTAAATTTGATTTTTCTTGTATCTTTCTATCTCCAGTCAACCTGCAAATCAGCACTTCTATCTTTCTTACAGTAATCAGGCTATCAGTGTTCACAAATACTCGGAGGACACTACTAGAGTTCAGACTATCTTGAAATTTTCAGGATTATTGCATCATTTCTTCCTTCCTGTTATGAAGAAGAGCCAGAGATAGCACGGCCCTCTGCCTCCAAATAATAGATATGGTTACTATCCAGCAACATTAAACCAATTACTTGAAAACACAGCTTCAAAAATCTCAGAAAACATATATACATAACCACTTCCTATGTGTTTTAATATTAAAAATCACTGTAGTGTTGAAAAAGTACTACTCTCTTCTTGTAATCAAACTATTTGCATTTGGTTAAAAAAGTACTACTGATTTTAGACACTCAGAATTGCAAATATTTTATCAAACAAGAAATGCTTCAAAGAAATTTCCATTAAAAATATCTTTCACAAGAGAGTCCAATGTCTCCAGGGAATTTCCTCTTCAAAAAAAAAAAACAAATTAATACCTCCCTTAATTAAAACATAACACAGTGAATAATCAATGGCTAAATTTAATTTTCTTTAAAGCACTTTTTTTTACATTCTCTTTTCTGAAATAACAATGCTCTATTATATTATTCTATAACATAATAGAAAAACTAAAAAGGAGAGTCAATGCCTAGCATGCATTTTAAGAGTAGTTATGAAAAAAACCTCCACCTACACTGCTATACTGTAAGGAAGCAGACAAATTAAATCAAACAATCTGTGTCCATAGTCCCTGCTAAGGTAAACTGGTACATATGAAGGGATAAACTGGATAAAGTGCCTGCACTGGAAAGCAAAACTATATCCCTGCAGCAGAATGCCCCTCCTTTATTTTGATGTTACAGAGAAATGGGAGGGAAAAGCCTGAGATATGCTGAGACAAGGGAAAAGAACACAAAATATCAACCAAAACCAAACAATGCTTTCAGAAATCCTGCTAAGCTTACAAGGACTTGCACAGGGAAATCAAAAGCAAACCGGCTCCCTTCAGTACCTGCATAAGGAAGCAATAGCCTGGTTGGTTAGTATTATTGCCAAAGTGAGATATCTATTTTTAGAGGACCTGTACAACACCAGCACAACTCACAGACCTGTTCTGAAGAAGCAAAAGAACACAGGTCTGCAGCTAGCCTTTTGCATAGGTGTAGGCTTCACTTACCACTAGACCGCTGATGTAAAAATGAGTAGCTGTGAATAGAGTGAATGGTGTGCAAGCATTTTAGCATTATTTGTGAAAAGATAATTCTAATTTCTCAGCTATTGTTGGCTGCAAGTATTCCCTGATGTAATCATGGAGTAATAGCTGAGAACTTGATTGTGACCAACAGTTAGTAGTTTGTTGCTAACAAGGCAAACATGACAAACAATTTTGAGGCAATTATTGTCATTACAAGCCACACTCAATTGTTCAAGGCAAGCGTAATAGAAAGTGACAGTTGTGCAGCTGGGAGGATGGTGCGGGAAACAAGATTGTTCTCTGGTTGCAACAGACCACTCAGACTCTAACAGAGACTCTACTCAATGCATAATTCATGTTTAATAATATTTTAGTCTCCAAAGCAAATTACAGTAAAAGATAAGAAACAAACAGAGACATGTCAAAAAAAAGAACACAAGTCTCTATAAGATGGAATAAGATGCACAGAATAAACATGGAGCAGGGAGGAGGCATTCAGCACAAGATGCTTGCAACTAGCAAATGAAAATGCAGTAACTCTACATATTAAAAGAGTCAGTTGTAAAAGTAATAAATTTGCTATGCTTCAGTGAAATGGGTTCTCATGTCCAAATTCTGGTTTGAGACCCTTGTATGATTAGGTAGGTTCAGCAGGAAGGAAAGAGTGCTCTCCATTGAGAAACATTGAGGATTAATTCTTAACAAATTTGAGTTGCATAGAGAGTCAAAGGAAGATTTTCATCTCTCATGCAACAGAAGTGCTTCATGTATCAGCTCAGTATTCTGATGACAAAGCAAATAGCAGCTGCCTCGTCAGCAGCCAGTCCATTAAAATACTTGATTTGCTGAAAATTCTACCCAGCTCTCCTTAACGATGTTCAGAGCTGAAAGTTTCTAATGCAGCTGCAAGGACATTTCAAGCTCTTGCCCAGGCTCAATACAATTCATTGTCAATGACACTGTAGCACTGTTCAAGTGTCATTAGAGTGTTACTCATAGTGCCCTTTGCACCGACAAGGTATCATTTCTAAAGAAGCCATTAAAACACGACTGAAACTAGATTTCCACAACTCTTTGGCTTTCTTGTTTTGTTTCACCATTTTCCTCCTTACTTAAATCATAGAACCATGGAATGTTTTGGGTGGAAGGGACCTTAAAGATCATATAGTTCCAAGTCCTCTACCACGGGCAGGGACATCTTTAACTAGAATGCATTGGTTTATGCAAATAATAACATATCAAACCAAATCTGATGAGCTAAATCACCTCAGGTGTAGCTCCACTGAAGTAAAATAGCACTACGTGCCAGGTTCTCAGGTACACTTTGACTCTGCTTAGGTGAAGACAATACTGATTTTCTCAGACAGAGCAACATATTATAACTAACTCCCTGTCTAAAGAAACCTCTGTGATTTTGACATCTGTAAGATAACACATAGACTTACTCAGAAACATATATGTTTGACTGTGCTGTCTTCTGCTTTATTCAGTAACAAAGCTGGTGCTTGCAAAAGGTGACAGATCGATAGCTGCAGAGATGGGAGATCTTCGCTTATCCTCAGAGCAGATTTCCGGGCAGATGAAGAAGAGACCTTCCTCATTCTCTCTTGCCAGTTTGTCTCAGCCCTGGTCTTTGGGATGCAGTTGTTGCCCTCACTCAGCTTCTGCTGCCTATGTTCTATTTCCCAGAATAGGAGAAAGATAAAACCTGTTCATATAGGTGGGCTTTCCTCTTCAGGGAAATTAGAGTAAGATCACAAAAGACTATGCGTAAGATGCTGTATTCCTACCATTGCCTGGACATTACTGTATACAATCATAGAATCATTAAGGTTGGCAAAAACATCAAAGATCATTGAATTTGTACTCCTTTTCCACTGCCATGAGATAGGCTGGTATCTTAGATCTCTTTCAGAAAACTAGTGTTTATTGTTTCACTCTTAGTCATAAGAAGTGAGATTATTGCCCAAAATGTTGTAAATGTCAGTGGTTTGAGCAAGACTGGAAGGTCTGAATATATCACAAAATTCAGTCATATCTCTTGGTCCTAACTCAATTGTAATTTTAAATGATCTGCCATTTTACCAAAATTTTTTTAAAAAGGTAGTTATTGTTTTTCTATCCTCTTTATAAGCTAACATTCTTAATCAGCCCAAATCCTCACTATTAAGCAAAAATTACCTTTTTCTTTGGAGTAAAAGGCTTATTAAATTTGTATGTACAATGACTTCTATAATGTATAAGCATAATAACCAACTCTGCTAGCATTAGAACTTTGTTAGTATGGATCTACAGAATGCAAATAAAACCAATCAAGTCACAAAAAATCCCTGAAATGGATTTCTAAAAGTATATGAGGTTGCATGTAGGAAAACTGACAGGCTGGTTTTTATTTTATTTTTAATGTTAATATTTAATTATTTTAATATTTTAATAAGGGTTTATGACTTTGTGTGGTAATTTCACTCTATCCAATATACCACAGAAATGTCAGGTGCTTTGTTTTGAAGACTAAAGAAGTAAAGGTTTTAAATAAAAGACACCTAAACTCTGCAAACAGTTCAGCTAATCTTTAGTGGGGCTTTACTGAAGTCAAGTGGACTTAGACCTCATACAAAACAAGCATATTTCTAAAACCTTTCAGTGCTTGAACAGAAATTAAAAGCACAATACCTATTGATGTAAATTGATTTTTGAAATTAATGTAAAATAGCATTTCCACTGAAAAGTCTTAATTACCAATAAAAAGGTTGCCATGGATTTAGTGCTGGGAATCGTCTGCTCTCATGTCAGCTTTTTTACCACCCACTTTACTCAAGATAAAGAGTAAATTTAGGCAACAGCAGAGACAATTTACTCCACCATGCTCCTTCACCAATTGGTCTTCACTTTGGCTCACACATCTTGCACTTAAATTGCTTTGAGAAAAAGAAAAGTCAATGTTTTAAGACAGGGAGTCCAGGTTACAGTGGAATAAAGACAAAAGCAGAACAAAGTATGACAGTACAACCAGTTCAGAATGGGAAGATGGATTAAATACTTGGTTGGACTTAGTTCAGAGAGGTAAACCAGCAGCAAGCCTGCACCCTTGCACAGACACTCAGTTTTGACAACTTAATCAGCTAATGTTGCTTGTTTCAGGTGAAGCCATTGTGTAAAGATTATAGCTTCGATGCAGAAAACGGGTATTTAGATGACTGACTCCAGTACTTGTATCTGTCACAAACACCAAATGAGTGAAAGGAATAGTTAATGTAAAAAGTCAGGTTTCCTACATCTATATTGTATAAAAGCAGGCAATTTGAACATGCTGGGGAAAGAGAACTGGCACCATCCAAGTGACCACAAACTACTTGAATGCATAATCCCTCATTTCATGACAATATGAGTGCTCAATTTTCTATAACTTGAAAAAAAATACAACCAGGAAAAGCTTATTAGTAATCTCCACACCTAAAGTGATAACATAACCACTGTTAAAAGTTGAATCCTGACATATTTTGTCACAGCTAGCTGCTATAAGCACAGTCTCCACACAGCGCCTGTGAGATGCAGTTCTGTATAAATATGTAACTATATTTTTCCAAAAGCTAGATTAAAGAGAACACAGTCCCTCCACCTAAATCCAGACAAAGCACTGATACGTTTTGGTGTACCTTAGTACAGTGAGAAACACTGAAAATAAATTAATCCTGCTTTTTTCACTGAGTTACAGTCAAGTAAAAATCCCTGATTTTTACTCAATAGCTCACATAGTGAAAAAACAAAACAAACAAAAAAAAAGCAATGTAAAATTTATACTTAGCTCTTCTCACTTCTAGAGTTGTGCATGTTCTTAATTTCCTCTAATCAGAGTACCCCGCTACACATCTCTCATGTCTTGGCAACTAATGAACCACCACTGCGCGGAAGCAAACACACACAGCTGTTCTTCACAGGGCTCCATCTAACAGGCAAGGGCAACCAGAGTCCCAGGGTAGAAGCTCTTGTTGCTCCTCTGACTGATCTAGCTAGAGGCCAGTTTTCACTAAAAAAAAAAAATCATTTTTTTTACAGCTTGAACCACTAGTTTAAACAAAGACAACAAGCTCCTTTATTTCCAACTCAGTTTGCAAACCTTGCCTGCTGTCAGTGGTTTGAGATTAGGACAGCTTAGGACACTGAACTGTGGCATGTCTGGGAAAGTAAGAAAATAGGGGCAAGCAAGAAGAGAGGGTGCAAATTTGCAATTTGCAGCTCTATTATCCAGCTGGCTGCTAGAGAAAAGACCTCTGAGGCGCTGGTAAGCAGAGAGCTGTAGCCCATTCCTAGCTGGGGAACCGACTGATTACAAATTAGAGCTGCTTTCCTTTTCTAACTCACCAGGGAAGAGCAGCAGCCCTTTTCCATATCCCTCCCCATCCTTACAGCAGCCCTTCAGGTGCTCAGGATGCTATTTTCAGGTATTCACCAGCAGGTGTGACTCAAGGCCCCGTTATTTAAAAGTGTACAAAAGCTAATCTAAAAGTGAAAACTGTCCTTAGCAGTATTGTTGCAACTTCAGTACCATGGATACAATGCACCAACTCTCTCCACTTTTCATTTCTTCCTCAATTCCCCATTCCCTTTCAACCTAATAAGCTCATACAAGGAATATTATGAAGCCTCAGTCCATTTGCAGAGCCCTGGACTTTTGTGCAGTACCCACACCCATCTAGTGTGAGCAAATATGCACCTTCCATCTCTGTGCTCTCCTCCTCACCATTTTTCTTACCTACCATGGCATTTCTGTGTGAAGAAGTCTATTGCTTTCAGCTGATACTGTAAGTTGCTCTCATATCTCCCTTTATTCTATTTAAGTTTAAACAACCTAACCATGAGAAACAGGACGCAGTATTAAACTGGAAGACTTTCAGAAACCTCAGGTCAAATGAGCTCTCTAATGGAGTCCCTAAGACAAATGCCTGTCTAAAAGGGATGCAGGTATACCCTCAAGGGACAAGGTATGAAAGCATCTTATTCCTTTTATGAAGACAGTGTCAGCATTCCGATGCTCTGATAAACTGAACTGGAAGAGGAGCCTCCATCTGTCCTCAGTGGCGTAGCCCAGCTCACTTATGTTCCTCTAGGGTACATAGACTCTGTTTATATTCTAGTACCAAAAACAGTTGAAATCCACGGCAAAAAAAACAGTGGGTGTCCCAAAGTATTCTCATGCTACTTCACATGGAAAGCCAGGGAAGCAAAGTGAAAAAACACATCACCTTTAGGTTCAATGGACCTGTCACTAATCTACCCCAGGCAGCAGTTTTCCTAATGATTCACAATAGCAAATCATTCTGCCAAAGAAGGCATGCACAGAAGACCTATGCTGTCCCATTCTGGCACAGACACCATTTCCAACTGTGTGTGCACAGGCAATCTTACACAACAGTAAGTTTTCACCTGCCAGAGTGCAGCAAACACATTTCAGATGAGCCAAATGCCAAGTGTCTTTCTGTGGACTGAATGTAATGGCTGACATAAACTTTTATGGACATACAGAATGTTTGAGAGAAGGGAGCAAGAATCACTTTAGATATACAGATTCATGCTTTGGTGATGATTTTTGGGTGTGTGTGCTATAATTAGGTATCAAATTTGTAAAATTTTACAGTACAGCCTGTGACAGCAAAAGGAACTGTACGGCTAAGTTCATTTAAGTTCCCTTTTGTTTTCCCACCTTCCTGTTCCCACTTCCATCCCTCATACTCACCTTTTTCTTCAAATTTTCTCTTTTTCTGCCCTCACCTATCATTCTTCTCCCCTCCGCCTTTCTCTAATATCTTTCTGTTCTTTCTTCAGCCTCTTCTCCCAAATCTGAAACAAGTGTTGCTCTAAACTAGCCAAGCTTAGGTTTGCTACCTAACAACAGCTAGCAAAAGAACACCATGAAGCCAGAAGAGAACTGCTATTTCAAATCTCTCTATCAGCAGATGCCTTAGCCAGAAGATGCAGCAAAAAATAGGATTGCTTTAGAAAGGTGTGCAAGTACCGTCTGAGAGGAAGAGCAGGAAAGCTGAGAGACTTAGGGCCATTTCACACTATCTGCAGTTCAAAGACCACAGTGCATTTATTTCCCATACATTTCAAATAGCAAGTTACAGATTTGTGGCATTTTATCATTCATACTTATGTTCTAATATGACTAGATGTGGCACATGAATCTGGTTGCAGCAGATATTAAGACGTACGACAAGCATTTCTTCACAGGTTACTGTACTGAGCTATAGTTCTTATTTCCTACTCATGCACACAACTACTATTAGGAAACACTATATATGTGAAACATTGAGTATACAACCTTTACAGCACAGTATTGCACTGAAAGCCAGATACATAAAAATGTCACCTTCCTAAGTATCCCTGAAACCTCTAGCTTAGCAATATTATTATATTAGCCCTGTGAAAAGTCAAACTTCAACAGGAAAGTGAACTAGCTGTCCATACATCGTGCGCATCAGAACTGCTCCTTTAGTGAACATACGTTGACAGAAATTAAGTTAAAAGTTGCACAAATTTTTTGGTAGCTTGAGGACACACAGAAAAAAGGCAGCTGTGGTTAGAATCTGGCCTATCAAATCATCATTCCTTTATTTGTACAGAGAGCAACCCAACAAAAGGTCCTATCCATGACCAGATTCTATCAGCCACTACGTACCGCACTCATTCTCACCTAAGTATCTCACCAGCTAGCAATTCACCATGATGCATAAAGTGCAAAGAACACAGGTTAACCATCAAATCCCATATATTTAGTGTTCTAGAGAAATATAAGAAGCACTTCTAAATTGGCACACATGATCAGGAAATTACCAAGTAACAATTAACAAGTACAGGACGTCAACGCGTTGTTTCTAAAGCTGATAGAATAGACATGCTCTTTGGGTGTTGTGGGTTCACGTGCCACAGTCTGTAGTAGACAGGTTACTTGTGAGCTCCATAACCAGGCTAATCTAATTTGTTCTCTAACAAAGACTGAAATCAAAGACTACACAGCTATGCAACTTCTGTGCAAAGTAAAACTTTCATCTCTGACCAAGAAACTAGCTTTGTGCTGTAACCAAGAAATAATTAACATTCAAATTTATGATGCTGCTCACTCTTTTTTCTCTTACCTCTGTTTCATTGCTGGAGTTTGTAATTTTCATTCTTTCTTCTGAATATCACATCCCAGTTCCCATCTCTCAAATATTATCTTCTCTCACGCTACTCCCCCTCCTTTCAACCCGTAAAAACAACTTTCCCAGCTTTTTGGATTGCCTCAGAAAGGTTTGAGTTACGTTTCCTTTTATGCCTACATATATATATGTGTATATATATATATAAAACCAGTAAAATAATAGTACTTATTATATAATGGTTGAAGCACTCACCTGTTGCCTAAGCAACAAATAAATTAGCCTGCAAAAAACCCTATTTCATCCTCTTCATGCTGAGATATAGGGAACATATATTTCAAATTACCTAATGAAACACACTAAAAAGAAAAGGACGCAGCAGGTACTAAATGAAAGCACAGAGTGGGAAAAAAGACAAGGCAATGCCGCATTTTCCATATGAAATGAGAGCCTTACCATCCTGCTGGCCCTGGAGGTTCTGAGGACTTTGCATTCTCTCCTCCAGATTTGAGCTGAGGTCAGAGTTCACAGCTGACATCCTAGTTGAGTCACTCATATCAAACTCATCACTTTCTATAGAGCTTTCATCCTGCAAATGGAAAAATCCAGAGATACGTCAGAAAACACTTCACATATGTGCAGTTCACTCTCCTTCCATTTGTTTCCCTCACACCTGGTGTGTAGTGTAATCACGCTAAATCTTTGTGTATATAAGCAAACAGAGCACATAAAGAAGAGCAAGGAAAACACTGCATTTATTTGATATGATAATCTGACAAATGCAGTTTGTTCAACTATGAGGATATTCCATTACCACACTCTCCTAACTGTTTCCACAGTATTTTTTTAAAAAATGCTGCTAACTAGAGACCCCATAAGTCCTTGTTATTCAAATTAGGTTGAGGAGACATATCTACATTCCCTGCCTGAATCCTCTACTTTTCCAAGTGAGCTCTGTAATGTCATGAATGACTACTGTCCTGGTTGTGGCTGGGATAGAATTAATTTTCTTCTTAGTACCTGCTTTAGTGCTGTGTTTTGGATTAAGTGTGAGAATAATATTGATAACACACTGATGTTTTAGTTGTTGCTAAGCATTTCTTACCCTAAGCCAAGGACTTTTCAGTGTCTCAAGCTCTGCCAGCAAGCAGGTGCACAAGAAGTTATGAGGGAGCATGGCCACGACAGCTGACCCAAACTGGCCAAAGGGATCTCCATACCACAGAACATCATGTCCAATGTATAAACTGGGGGGAGTTGGCCGGTTGTGAGCAATTCCATTCGGCAACACATGTGTTTCTTGGGTTTTATTCCTCCCTCCCTCCCTCTCTCCTTTTCATTACAATTAGTAGTAGCAGTAGTAGTATATTTTACTTTGTTTAAATTATTAAATTGTTCCTATCTCAACCCATGGGTTTTTACTTCTTTCTGATTTTTCTCACCCATCCCACCAGCTCAGGGAGGGGAGTAAGTGAGCAGCTCTGTGGTACTTAGTTGCCAGTTGGGGTTAAACCATAACAACTACTCACATTAAGACACTTCCAAATGACAACTTGACCTAGTAAGAATCCAAGATCAAACTCCTTTGACATGATGTTATTACATCTGTATATTACACTGTTATTCTGTTTAAAGAAGCATCTACGAAAATTATACAGCTTATAACAGTTCTGAGCATGGTCAAATGACAGTCAATGGCAAACCAAAGTAATATAATCACATGAGAATCACTGCAAATTTATTTTACATTATACATCTTTAATATGATTTATCCATCAAGTCTATCTACTTGTGTCGCTAGCACCTAACTAGGGATGATAACAGAGGGCAAAAAGTCAAATCCTGATCATTGTCCCCATTTACAAAAGCAAAAGAGTTTTGGACCCAGTCCAGAAAATGTTCAAACACTTGTTTGACTTCAGGTGCTTCAGTCCCAATAAAGTTCATGTGTCCACTCATGGATTAAAAATTAAGCATCCGCAAGTCTTGCTCTGTAAACCGCTGAGGCAACGTACAAACCTAAGGCGATATATTTTCAGTAACAACTTTGCTGAGATGGTTACTCCTGTTATGAAGAAAAGTATTTTAAAGAACTTGGAGAAAAATATGTCAAATAATTTTGCATCCCCTGAAGATCAGTTTGAAATATTTCTCAAATTAATTTTTTTACATTTTTTTAACAAAACCAGAACTGACAGAATTCTGATTATTTTTCTGGGTTGATCATCAGAACTGACCTAGAAAAACAGCAGTCTTTAGAATATAATTTACTGTGTACTTGTTATGAACTGGTTACTACAGATGTGAATATAGCTGCTTTCTTCTTTCTGAGTGCTTGGCCCTTCAATCAGTTCCTCTCCTGAGTCTCAGCAACGTTTCCAGTTTGCATGTGCATTCCTCTTGTTTTCAGAAAGCAAGTTCGCTGCAGTCATGACTCATGTTAAATCGGGATGAAGCACTGCCAAGTGCCATTCAGGAGCAAGAGTAGGCCAACACACAAGACAATGGACATTCTGCACCGTCACACCAGGACAATGACAAATAATGAAATAAACATACCTTGTTCTCAAAGATTCGTATAAAACTAAATGGAATAGTGAGAGCTTCTCTAGCACGCACCTATCTGTCTTGCCCTACATAAGGAAGGAGCACCCCAGTTACAGCAGCAGCAAACACCCAAACACCACCCTCACAGAAGAACCGTGGTGCCTCCCGCCCCAGACAGACAGGGCCAGGGCACATGCAAGCTGGTTCTAAAGTTTAGGGAAAATGCACACTGCTTGCTCAAAGAGCAATATAAGGAAACAAACGCCCCCAGACCTTCTGGAATGCTGTCTCTATTAAAACACAGGGGTATTTCTCATTGAATCCTGCAGGAACCAGCCAGCAGCAGCTTACATTTTTCAACTGTGAGGTCAGGCAATTTTCATGGGCTCCCAGAAAGGGAGCTCTGGCTGACTCTTGCATAGGTATAAAATGACACGCATAGGCAGCCTCTGTTTGCCTCAGGCACTCTGCAGAATATCTCCACCTCACTTCCCAAACTGTGTAAACCTGTATCTGAATCTTCATGGACACAAAGTCATGAGAAGAAAGGCTGGCACCACTGGCATTGTTATACTGGCTGCAGAACAGCTCCAAATTCCCACACAGTGATGAGTCCTCGTTTCAGATGAAGCCTGTTTCCCTTTCATTGATGGCCTCAGCTTAAAAATGCTGAATTGAGGATGAGAAAATTAAGAGACTTTCACTCATTGTGCTAGCTAGTTGTGGGATCCAAGTTTACTCCTGTCTCAATTCTTCCCCCTCCACAAGAATACAGATATGATAGATGAAACCTTGGAAACCAAGCTTTCCTACAAATTCAAGCATGTTTTTTAAGTACATGAAATAGTTTGAACCAGAAATCCTGCTGCTTTGTACTATGATATTTTTACTGTCATTTTGTTCTCAGGGCAACAAATCTATGGCCCAGGGAAAAAAGAAAACCTTTGCACAACTCCGCTTTGAGAAAAGACATAAGGATTGTCTTGAGAACTTTTCTTGTGCCCACTCTGCCCTGAAAAAGACACTATTAATAAAACATATAAAAAATTACTTTCATAAATCCAGTGCTGTAGGCATTTCATAAACAGTAACAATAGAGCTGCAAAACTGAGCTGGGCAGGGGAATACCAAGCAATGGTCCTTCCTCCTGCCTCCATTTCATTGCCACTGGTTTGCATAGATGAAAAAGTGGCTTAACAAAGATTTCAGTCATCAGACCAGAAAGACTATACCAAAACGTTCAGGCTATAGAAGCACTGTGGTAGGTGGCCCTGATACAGCATGAGCATTTGACCTTGTTGTGGAAGTAGCAATTCTCAACGGGAAGAAGTGGAAAAGCCAAGGAGTCACTTAAGCCCTAACCCTATTGCAGGAATAAAGCCTCTTCTTTCCTGCTACTTGAGATCCTGCTGCCAGATCCCGGAAAAGGGGCTGCACATAATGGGGGACTCAATAGGAGGGAAAGGTGACCAGGACATATTTGTGCACAAAGAATTTTGACTTGGGAATCTCTTCCTACGCTCTCCCCAACTAC
>VZRE01001314.1:127062-172911 GCA_013396775.1 Cephalopterus ornatus
CAAAAGCAAAAAAAGGATCTTGATATTTCTAAAAGAGTGATTAAATCTCCATTCTATGGACTGCTGAAAGTTTCATGAAATCTCCACCAATAGTCCATATGTACTTATTAGGAAAACAAATCTGGATGACTCCACAGAAGTTGCGAGTCAGTCAGGGTCACGACATAATTCAGCTGCTAAGGTTGATTTTGAAGGTTTTCTTTATTTAAAAATATAGTCAGGCAGAAAGACAAAGAATGCAGAACTGCTTTTTGGCTGGCACATAGCTGAGCTTCTATTTGGCAGCACAAATGGTAAATGAACAAATTTTTAGCAAAATGAGCTTATTACAAATAATTTGATAGGTTCCATTCATTTGACGAAGCACTTCTTAAGATGTGGAAAAAAATCTGAATAAATCAGAAAGAAAGTTATTTTTGAGAAGAAATAAATATAATTCAACCCCAACTCTCTCTGAAGAAGCTTGATTCTCAGTCTACTCCTCTTCCATCTTTTTTCTGTCTTTTTATTCAAAATTTCAAAAGCAACCCCTATTCTTACTTATTAAGGTTTTTGCCTTAAAGATTTCAACAGAAAACTAAACTTAAAAGATTTCTGGGTTTACCTCATCTTGCTGTGAATTTAGTAGCTGCAGCTTCATGTGTTTCATATAAGCCATAGTAATGGGCATGTTGTAATCAATCATACTGGTCACCAAAGTTGGAGGTTTTCCATTATCTGCAACAGAAATAGTTATGATCCATTATGTGTTAATTGTGGAGGCTACATCAGTCTACTCTGCTGTAAAAGTCAGACTGTTATGTCATTTAGTTCTAACTTTGGTATTTTCAATCCCTTTTTAGGCTGTACAGATGGAAGTCTCCCAAAGAAAAAGGAAAAACAAGTTCAAACCCTGAAAAGTGATGTGTTCTTCTACCCCAAGTGACTCCAGCACATACACCCTATCTATCCCTTATGCTTAAGCCCCCATATAAACATTATTATAGCAAAATAAATTATTTCCTCCAGATAAAATCATCTTTCTATCAAGGATGCATATGGTAATACACTCCATCCTTAAGTGAAGGCAGAAGATTCACTACCTTCCAGCTTGAGTAAATGAGATGATTTGACTTATTGAACTGTTCCAGTCTACCAAATTTTTATGAACCCTCACTTAAGCTAGGAAAATATAAGTGGGTATTTGAAATAAAATTACTTTACATCCCACTATTTGACACTAAAACTACCTTTATGATCCGCTCCATCTGGGTTTAAATGCATTCTCTTCTGGCACTCTGAGCAGCTCATTAGAAATCGTGTCACCGCTTCTCTCGGTAGGAAGGCATAGGTCTCTGAAATCTGAAATGAATAACAAAATACAGGTGTTATTATATAAGCTGATTGAACATGATTTAACAGAACCGATCATCGTATTTCCAAATAAGGTATATTATCTTCTAATGCCAGGAAGCACAATTAAAGCATGTTCTGCATACTATGTAGGATTTCAAGAAACATCTATCCAATCTGCCTGCTTATCATCTAATGGCTCCTAACAGTTGGTACTGAACAAAATTCCACTTATATCAAAAGGGGGGTTGTTTTGTTTACAGTTCTTTTCAAATTCCTTTCAGCAAAAAGATTCATACATAACAGCCACCCTACTGTGGAACATTCTAAAAAAAAGTTGAAGAGAGACCTCTTTTTTTATAACCAATGCCAAAAGAAGAAAGTGCTTGGCTTCTGTGCTCTATATATTTTTGTTGTAACAATACGTAGACAGATAGAGGACTCAGCAATGACAGTTTCCTTACTATTTTAACTTTGTACTTAAATGTTTTGTGAAAATATTCTTGGAAAGCTCATGATTTTATACTCCATTAGTTACTCCAATATATATAATACTCCAATATTTTATACTCCAATAGTTACAGAATTTGGAAATCAACTGATTTTAAAGACTCTGCTTTACCTGGGGATACCTTGAAAAAACAGATTTTACTTGTTTCCTGGTTTCAACATCATCGTTTCCAACCACATGCTCACAAGCAGGCATCAGAGGGATTATTTTTCTTCTTTTGAAAGGGGAGAGGAAGAAGCAGTTATTGCTGATTTTAAAGATTGCATTCCCCCCGCCCCCAAAGATACATATATCTTTACAGATATCTTGCCTTGCCGAGAAGGACTTGGAGGTTGGTGCAAGCTGAAAATGAGCTAACAGCATACTCTGATCACAGATAAACTACATCTCACACTGGCTAAGTGTACGGCCATCAGATCAAAAAAAGTTATTATCCCTCTCTACTCAGTGCTGGTAAGAAAGCAGCTGGAATAATGTGCCCAGGTTTCCCCTCACACTTCACAGTTCTCCTCCACACCTCAAAAAGGCTGCTAAGAAGCAGGAAAGGGCTCTGCAGCAGGCCACCACAGCAGCTGGAATCTAGAGGAAACCTTGAACGAAAGGCTGAGGGATGTGCATTTGTTTCATGTAGGTTATGAGGCCGAGAAAGATCTAGTTGTAGCCCACCACTGCCTAAATGGGAGTTAAAAGACTGTGGAGAAAAACTCTGAGGAGTGTAAAACCATGGACAACAACAACTGTGGCTTGAGACATTCAAACCAGATATCAACAGAAAATTCTACACTCCAGTGCACTGGAACAGCTTTACTAGGTGGGTTAAATTGGATGAAAACATCAAAAGTTTGATCTTTTCAACTCAGTAAAAGACAAAGCCATGGCTTTTCTGTGATTCATTATATATGTTGATGTACACACACTGAACAGTGCAAGTGTTGTAAGGAATCTCTAGCCTTTCTTTTCCCAACTAAGGTGGTTATCTTGCCATGGAGACAATCCTTAAAGAAAGACAAAGTCCCAGCAAGAGAGATTAAGAGAGTCAATTGATAATCTGCTTGTACTCCCTTACTGTTAAACCTACAGCAGGATTTGATTTCCTATCAAGCACTAGGCTGATGCAAGTCTGCAGGAAGTACAGGAGGATGGAGATGGGGTGTATGAAACTGCACCTACAGAAAGCACAGGATAACTTTCTCTAACTGGATGTAAATGGGATTACATACTGTCTGTCCAAATCACTCCTGCTCCTCACAAGGGTGCTAAGAGGAGGAAGAATGGTCTATTTTAACCCTCTTACACTCTTCCACTCGGCTTGTCACCTCCTTAACCTGTGTTGAAACTTAGGTTTCCTAAAACTCCATGGACCAAATTTATCAGTTGACAGTATTTTGAAAAATAGGTGCCATTTAAATTAGCATATGTTGATGTGACATGTGTCATGGCAATACATGGAAATCATGTCCTATAAAATTGGAATGCAAATTATACCATCATGTTTATAATATTGCTGTTTAGGCTGTTTATTTTTGTTGTTTTCTTATATAGCAGAAATCTTATTTTGGGAGGGAGAAGGGGATTAGTATAAAAGCAAAAATTGTTCTGTGATTATAATTGGCGAAGATATTTTTTGGGCCTGAAACAATTTATCTGAAAATTACAGCATTAAATGAAGCCAATTTTGAATGGGAGTTCCTACTAAAAAATATATTTTCAGATTTTTTTTTCCTGTTTTTTATGCAACAGAACAGATGCTTATTTACCTTTCTAAATATGAAAACACTGTTATGCTTTACGGAATCTAAAAAAAAGAACTTAAAATCAGCTGGAATTTAGCATTAAGAAAACTGGTAAATGCACATACGCAGCAACCTCTCTCTTACAACATTTAACACGTTTAGAACTGTATTGAAATTAATGGAGCCTACCCATGGATTCATCAGTTGCCTGCATTTGATAGGAATGCTCCATTCATTATAATCAAGCTCTCTGTCAAAATTCCAGTTCTGCTCAAATAAAATGAAAATCCTCCATGGAAAGCAAGCGAGCTAAGGCCCAGATTTGATAGGTATGCTCCACTGACTATAAGGGAACCAGGTTTTATAACTAAATTTGTCCACAGAGCAGATGCTTGTGTCTCCAACCTCCCACTGCAACACACTTTTAAGGATGCCCTTCCCTAAATAACATCAGATTTCACCAACTTCCTCCCCTGTTTACTTTGTAATTTGAATCAATCACTTATATTCCTAGACTTCAGCTTGTATAAACTGGCATAGCTCAATAGGAATGATATTAAAATAGATACATAGGGTATATAACCCACAGCTTTCCTTCCTTGCCTGAATATA
Source organism: Cephalopterus ornatus (assembly GCA_013396775.1). Taxonomy (NCBI): domain Eukaryota; kingdom Metazoa; phylum Chordata; class Aves; order Passeriformes; family Cotingidae; genus Cephalopterus; species Cephalopterus ornatus. The sequence continues at coordinate 131,251 of VZRE01001314.1, forward strand.
CAGAAGAAAAGCTCTTTCCAATTTTCAGTGCCAGAAAGCTTACAAATTGCCCCCTCGCCCCCCTGCAACTCCATGTCCCCAACAGTGCAGACTCTTGTTTGCCTTTCTCATTACAGAATAAGATGCAGACAGCCACTTGCTTCCTCTGGCCATGCTCTGGACCAGCTATAGTTAGGAAGCTCTCTAACCAAATTAGCACAAGACTGAAGACAAAATCCTGTATTTCACCTCTTGGAAGAGTTTACCAGCTTGTGCACAAGACTGGACTGATGCAGTTCGCAGAGCTGGTTTGCAAGTGAGTATTTTAGAGCACAACCTGGAGGTCTATGACACTTTTTAAGTAACTATACAGAAATATTTCAGTGTTCTGACCCCATCAGGAAAAATTGTTTCCGTCCTCTATTCCATCTGAAAAAATGTACTAATGACTCAGTCCTTGGTGATGCTGTATACTCTCACTGCCTTCATCAGCCCTGCTCCTAAGCTGTCTTCTCAAGGCTATTAGCTACACAAAATGTATACACAGATCATCTTATCATAAGTATACTTTTTTCAAATACAAAGCTCTAGAAGTATCCTTATGGGATTCCTTATTCTTACTAGTGCTTTTACTGCACATTAGTATATCTTCTGCTGCTTGTAGAGATGTGTTACCTTGTAACTGGATGCATTCTGTATCACAAAATAAGCAGATTCTAGCAAGTTGGTATTTAGGTATTGTGCACTAGGAATAGCTCTTACAGCTAAATGCTTTTCACATTGTAAAGGGAAAAAATATATTAAGACGAAACTAGGCATTTGGAGCATTGAGCAAAGACTGCAAAAATAATACAGGGTTTGTTTTAGCCTCAGAAATTACAAGATAAGAAGCAAACATTTCATGACAATACAGTTCATGCACACTTTATTTTGTTTTAACTCTGAACTGAGAGGAAAATAAAATGAGTTGACTTCAGTGACTTAAGAGTCAAAACTTTTATGATCTTATTTCACCATTCACAAAAAGTCTATGATATAGTAGATTTTGACATGTATGAACCCATTCAAACCATCACCCAACAATGAAGACCTTTCTAGACCTGCTTACTGGATCCCATGAAGAGCACAACAAGGCAAGTAATCCAATACCTGAGCATGTAATCTGATTTACATTGGAGCTAAGTGATGCATGCCCTAATTGTCTATGAGAAGCCTATTGCATTCCTACTACATCACTGCAGGCACAGAAAATGGGTAAAATCTCCTTCGTGCTCTCCAATATTTAGATGATTTAAGTGCAGGATATTGTGACGACGTAGATTTCAGAGCTACATTTTTATTTGGAACGTTAACAAGTCCTAAACTGAAAGGCAGATTTTAGGACACATATGGCAGAACAGGAAAGACAAGTGTGAGGAGAGGGAGTGAAATTTTGCAAGTGAACCTATTAACCCCTGAAGAATTAACATGGAGAATGTATGTGTAGTCTGGAAAGATGTGTCAGAATAGAGATTTTGTGTATGTGTTTGTATTTTTTTAATTAAGGAGGGTAAGGGGGGAAAGATGATCTAAAGAGGACTTCCAAGAGGAAAGAAAGAGAGAGAGACGATAGAGGTGAAGATGGTAATCTGTCCTGGGCCCACAGCCATTAAGCCAGGTGGCAGAAATTTGTTTCTTGATGACAGGAGGGCAAGCCAGCCAAGGAAAGTCCTCTCCTTTCCTCAGCAAGAGGTCAGAATAGAAGACTGACATAGAAAAGCAGATATATTACCTCCGGGAGTTTTATCAAGAGCTCACTACCCTGCTATACTGGGGAAAATGCTGTTCCTTCATGTGCTAAACTTGTGCTTCACAGCTCCCATATAGCAAAAGTCATTTTCTGTGAGGGAAACGATGGGAAACACCTGCTAATGGGACAACTGCCAGGACACTCAACACTTGTCCTTTGCACAGAAGCAAGAACAACCCATAGATTAAAAAGTGCACAAGGCTTGGCTGTTTCATCATGAACACAAGAATGGCATGGATGCAAGAATTTAAGCATGTTAAGGCCCTGCACAAAGCTCATGTTCTTCCCATTCTCCAAGGACAAGGTCTGCCCTGTACAGAAACCGGCCAGGCTCCAAACCTGCTTTTAGATTTGATCAGGAAGGAGATGATGTTTTTTCACAGTGCAATCTGTCAGCAAATTCTTCCCCGAGGAAAACACACTCATTGCGATGCTCAAAGGGGACTCACAAGCTCGTTCCTGTTTTGGGAGGGAAAAAGAGTGACCCCATGTTTCACAGTGTGAAGAAGGTTTTTCTTGGGGTGATAGGAAAGAGGGAAGCTACTCAAAAGCTTCATCCCAAATCATGAAATGTTTACTACTGCAACAGCTGGATGAAGTACAGGACCCCAGATATTGCCCCACATCCCAAAAAACTCCTTTTATGCCTCAGATGTTATATATTTATGTACTATCTATCTGATGGGAGTCTTGCCTGAAGCTACTTTCCCTTGACACATCAATATCTCCCCATGTTTTGCAAGCCTGCTTCTCTTCCAGCTCATCAGCCCAGTAGCTTTTTTTCATTCATGGGTTGGGAGTCTTATTAACCGACCCATTTCTCCTGCTCAGACATCACAGCTCCCACTCACAACTCAAGTTCGATGCTGTAACATGTCAAGGCTTTGCACAGTGACTACTCAGGCTCAACAGGCAGATATTAGATCGTCCTTCACAGGTAACAAGTAGAATATGTATATAGAATTTAAGGTGTTTAAGGTAGCTATGAGATTTTCACAAACAGTTCTCAGTTAGATGATGCCCTTAGTTAGGGGAAATTGTGTCCAGATATAACATAGAAGAGGCACCTACTCAACTGTAGGTTGAAGAAGATCTAATACCTTTTTCAAAAATATTACACAAAGTAAGGAAAATAAAATCTACTCTGAAATACGGGGCTTGATCACTAAATCTGGCCTAACTGTACCCATACCTGAGCCTGAGCAGTAGCACAGACATTTTACATCTTCAGTCTCATCACAGACCACTGGTGTTTCTCGAAAAATGTAATAAGACAATTTTTTTTTCCTGGTTTGCACTGAATCACAGAGTTCTCCTGACAGCTTGAGCCTGATGGATTATGCTACTGTAGCCACAACTTTTCCCACTTACTCCCACCTCTGATATACCCCTTAGCACTCATGTTTAAATTGTAGACACCTGAATAGTTTAAATCAAGAAATGTAGCTCTACAAAGGCACAGAAAGCCTGCTATGCACTTGTTGCATGTCTTTCCTAATACAACCAGTTGGACTGTTTTCCTTACCACTTCTGTCCTGTGCATCCCCGTCCCCACTTTGATGCCATGGTTCTCCTTGCCCATATAAAAATAACTCCCTTAGAACAGAGAGTGAAAAGTACTATCCAAAGCAATGCAGTTCCTCTTGGACACTGAGCTGTAGCAGCAATTGCTAGCAGAGATAGCCCTACGAGAATGCTTGGTACTTTCTCCTGACCACATTCCCTGCATCAGCACATTTCACTCCACCTCCTGTGGAGCCTGGCAGAGGACCCGAGGGGGGGAAAATGCAGGACAAGCAGTGACCTGTTTGGGCACTTCTGCTTTCCTTGGCCCAAGGAACACGCTCTTGTCACCTTCCACATCTTCCTAGTCACCTGTGCCCCTGCTGAGCAACCGCCTTGGCTAGGCCTTGTGTCACATATCCTGCCTTTGTGAGGGAATTATCTCCCAGATCAAGGCCCTCAGTGCTTTCCCTGTTTGTAAACTTCCCTGGGAACCAGGAAAATAGCTGAGATTATAAGCATTGTATTAATTATTCCTTCAATCTGGCATACTCCGGATGTGACTTAAAGTTCTTGGTTTCATTTCACATACATAAGTCATGCCTGGGTGTTTTGCTGGTGTAGATCTACCTACAGTTATGCTGACAAGGAACACAGCCCATCAATCTTACCCTGTACACACCTGAAATGAGCACAAAACCTAGCAGTGAAATAGGACACTCGCCCTCTTTTGCATATTTTCAAGGTTACTCTCCCACATCACATCCACAAACTGTATCACTCCCTTATGATGTTTTAGTGTGCTAAAGAAGAGAATGGGACCTTATTCTAAACTTAAATATTGAAGAATAGATACTTTCCTAATTTATCTATAGGGTTTGTGCCAAAAGTCCCAAAGTTTGATCTTAGTACATTGGTGCTCCAATTAAAACAGAAAAGCTCCCTTTCCAATACGCTGCTCTTATAGAGGTATAAACTACCACATCCTATTTATCTTCCTGCACAGCTCTGCCATAGGAAATCCCACGCAAATCAATCAGTTGTAAAAATGCCATTCATTTCCACACAGTTAACATAAACAAGGCAGTGCAGTTACAGATTCACTAACTGCATTTGTAAGCTGTTCTGAACACAGTTTCAGAGACATATACTGATGTATATGAGCACTCCAGCACCCAGGGTGACTCTATCAAAAGTTAAAAAGGGTCTAGTTATTCCTAGTTTGTTACTCTATATAAATGCAAACAACAGTTAATTAAGTCACCTTTGATAATTTCATTAGCCTTCCAATCATACTTGAGTGTTATTAAAAATTTTGAGTGCAGTAGGTTCACTACTGAAAAGAGAGGCTCACACATATATAAGCAAATTATACACTTGAAATCAATACAATGCAATTCTTAGGGCTGTACCGTTAACTTTTCAGAAATACTGAAAATCCATGACAATATTTATGAACTTTAGAATTTAGCAATTTTCTACCAAATTTGTGGTTTTCTCTCCGTAGTTTCTCTGTTAAAACGTTTTGGTTGTCCAGTCAGAGAACAGAAGCAACAACCATCACATGCCAGGAGTTATGAATAACACATATCAGTTGTAACAGACAGTTTGTCAACCATCTCTCCTGTAAAAATCCTTCACCCAAACTATTTGGTGAACACTTACGTGTGATAAATACATGCAGAGATCTCAAGGATTATTAACTTTTGACATGTGAATAAAGAAACAAGACTAAATTAATCTTGTTCCAAATTCACTTAATAAAATTAAACTCCACCAAAGTACTTCAGTTTGATTTATAAAGCTTTTAGACTGTAACATTTTGTGAGACAGTTACTCGAGATACTACCTCTTTCCTCCTTACAGTGCCACAGAGAAGGTAGATACTACATGGCTTCCTGGAACAGACTGTCACTACAGCTCTTAATTTTTAGTAAAGGCATTTTAATGGACAGGTACAATAAAAGGAGCATGCATTTCCCCAGATGGTCTGGTAGAGTTTGAGGTCTGTTTACTTAATCTAATTCTTACATCAGGATAGAGAACAAGAATTGAAATTGGTTTCTTCTGGAGTCTTTTTTATATTTTTTTAATCTATGGAAGTCTTTCAAAATTATGTATGTGAATGCCTTCACTGGGAAATATGACTCAATGCCCTTAACAAACTAATAAGCAATGAAATGAATGCACAAATATTGCAGACTCTGATAATGACACAAACTTATATTTGGTCATCCTCAACGATGCACAGGTTCACATCTCAATTGCAACAAAATTGGCATCAAACAAAACTACTGAATCTGCACAAATAGTTCTCCTCACCAAAGTTAGATTAGTTGTCTTTCATGCTGTTCACAATAAACAAATTTCTTATCTGACCTGCAATCATAGGATTCTTACAGTAGTAAATATTACACTTGGCATCTATTTGTAGGATGATGACTTGAAGTATTGTATTTATAGTTGGCAGCATTCCTTATAGTTGTATATTATTCTACAAAGTTTGTGATCTACACCTTTGAACAGATTACTGAAGTAAAACACAATAGAAAGAGAAAGGTCAATGGAAAATATTATTCTTCTAAAGCTTTCTAAAAGAGAAGAGCAAGTATCAAAATGGCTGAGGTGCCAAATGAAAATTAATTTAGACAGTTTGTGTTTGTTCACCCTGAAATACCACTCCAAGCCTTACAGAAGCACACCCATACGAAAGATGTTTTCATATATCTATCTTAAGGTCAATACCACTGGTAAAAAATTATAAGAAATTTTGCCGAGACCTTATCCCACAACAAACCATCTGAAATAGTCTATAAATAAAATATCTGTAAAGGGATTCAAAAATACATAGAAAAGACTGTTATATAGGTGAAAAGGAACAGTAATGGAAAAATAGCTACTTCTTACAGCTAAAATTGAATCACAAACCTGGAGTTCCCCCACATTCTGGTGACGTCTGATGAAAAACAGCTGAATAACTGCAGGTTGTTTTTAAGACAAAGAACACTGTGTTCAGGCTGACAAGCCACCTCGGGGCCTTGTACACAGGCTCTTGTCCCACTGGGACCATAGCGAGAGGTGCCTCAGATGCCTTGCACCCTGGCCAGGGCTGTGCGATGGGCTGGGGCCCCTGCCCTGCCACTCTGGGGAGCCGTGCTTCAGCAACTGGAAACAGCTGAGCAGGATCAACCTCTGAGTATGCCTGGCACTATCACAGCCCTGCACATGGAAGGCTGACTATCCAAGTCCATGCAAGAAGGCAAGAACATACATTTTAAGCACCTCGGGAGAGTGCAGCACATGTCTCATTAGTTCTCCATAAGCAAATAAAGTGTTATGTTTGTGTCACTAACACAAAAGCGATTTAGAGCTATTTTAAGGCAGTGATTGAACTGATTAGGTCAAGCAACAACACGCAATTAAAAATCTTAGAAACAATTATTTTTCTCTGTTCAGTCAGTTTATACAGGTGTGACAGATGCCCTCTCAATACTTCTCCTATTACACTTAGGAGCTTTCCAGCCCTTTGAATTTATAACATTTACAAGTTTTCATACCATTAAACCGTTAGTTATACTTAGTCTGCAGCTGTAAACTATAAGGCAATTTCATTCACATGCTGAAATAGAGAACTCATTTAGACAAGTCTTCTTTCACACTTCATCCTCTTAACAACAATTAATTAATACAAAGCTATTAGAGAAATTGCCAAACTATTACAGAAATAATAAACTCTTTTCTTGTACCAATGAGAGAATCTCTATCAAAGTCAATGGATCTAGTCCTTGTGTGATTTCTAAGATGTATGTTTTCATGCGTTACTGAAAGATCTCTAAAATCAACTTGAGGGTGAGGGTTGCAATACTAATAAAGTTAAAAAAACCCAAAACCACAAATCTCATGACATGTGACTAAGCCCAAAGAATTCACATTTTTAGAGACTCATGTCCACTTTGTTTTTTTACTTACTGCTTTATACGTTCTCTTTTGTCCAGCATGTTTTCTGATTTGTTCTCCATTAGGCCCAGTTTCAACATGCATGGAATAAATAATGTCGAAGAAATCTTCCACGACGGCCACTCTCCGTAAAGACAGCTTCTCGTCTACACCTACTCCATCCTGAAATGAAAAAAGAAAGAGAACAGAAAAAGTAAGGGAGACAAGATGAATAGATAAATTATGATAATCATGGGACCCATCCACCTTCTTTAGCAGGGAGTTTAAGGCCCTTCCATTGAGATTGGAAGGTCACCCACCCTGCAAATGACCGCCACAGTATTGCAGGAAAGCCATATGATCAGAAGGATCACATGGACCCTTGCAAGCAGTCCATTTTGCCAAGCCAAGGCATTTAGCCTCTTCCACTCTAGTTTTTAAAAAACAAAACAAAAAGTATCTGTGCTTTTTTCTCCAACTGCACAAACAAGATTCAAAGGCAGAAGTGGTCCCAAATACACGGCACAAAAATGCATGGTGTCATTGTTAGTAAGGATGCAAGAGCTCTTTTGTCCTCTCATTCCCTTCCCAGTAAATCTGTGCCTAGCATTTCATAAAGATATTTAATAAAAGGTTTTAATTCACAGAGCTGACTGTAATTATGACTATAAAGGAAGTTGTCACAAACAATTTAAGCCTGCATAAATTGCTTGAAGACATACTACATGAAGACACATCACAACATGAGCAAAAGAAAGGGATGTTTTTAAAATTTGCTACTTTGCACACAGATGTCTGGTTGGAAGAACTGACAAAAAGGTGAGGACACCTACCATCTGATTTTTAAAATTCATAGTGCTACAGTAGCTAAAGACTTCTAAACAAAAACAGTCTCCAGTGTCTCTCAAATTAATCAGTGCAGTTCAGTTCTCACCTTTTTAATAGGACCATCCATATGAAGTTTTATTTGTTTTACAGCTGCCTATGGACTCACTCCTAAAGAAGAAGCAGGAACTGGGACTCCTGTTTTTCCAGAACAGACATCTATCAAGCAGGCTGTATTTTATAATACAACATCAGAATATGAAGAACGAAATAAGAATGGCCAATTCACTTGTACTCCAGCAGTGTACTTGAATTTAGATCTCTGGAAGCAGCAGTGTAACCTAACCTTTACTGTGTATTTTAAGCAATAAGGGCACTCCAAACTTAATATATTTGATAATACCATTACTGATGCTGTAATTCATGCCACAACAAAACTGATTTACATGGACACTTTTGTGACAAAACACATGCAATTATCACTGCAGTGACCAAATAAAGACAAAATATGAGAAATTAAAAAGTAATAATCATGTATGACTCCCTTCTCATAACTTCTTGCTAACCCATTCCACTAAGTTTCCTGGATGTGGAAAAACATGGTTCATTTTTCTCACTGCTCCTATTTTTATTCCACCCTAATTACTTTAATTCTTCATATATTTCAAGGAAAGAACTCAAATAATCCCAATGGCTCCAAAGAACCCCCTAGGGTGATACAGAGGAGCTCTGACATAATAGCAATGTTCCTAATAGCAATGGAGAAAATGCCAGTGACTTTATAGTATAACTTTCTAAACATGCATTACTCCAAATGTTAGAGGGTTAGGAGGTGTTGATACACTACCAACCAGATGGGTTTTATTCTGTCCTGCTCCACTGTGCCCAAGCTTCTTCAAAGAGGTTCCTGCCTGAAGCTACGGGTGTCTTCCATCTGCACAGAAAGTTTTGCTCTTTATCCACAGGAGACAGCCGGACCAGAGCAGAACCCCAGCACATGTGTAATGAAAGGACTGCCACAGTCCTGATAAAAATGCCTGTATTGAGGATTCAGGGTGGAGAAAGATGAAGAGCTCACAGTGCAGTCTCCACTCCAGGTTAAAGCCTCAGAGAGATCATTTGGGAACATTCGATCTGAGAAAACAGCAAGGCTCCCAATCCATAATCAGTCTCGAAAAGTTCACTAACCACCAGCTCAAAAACTTTATGGCATTGTGACAGGTTTTGGTACAACCATCATTAAGAATTTGCTTGGCACTACACTACCTACCACCATTGCCTACTATTTAAAAAAAAATTTGCTTTAGGGATGGGGACAACATAAAATTCAGATATTCACATCTTTAATCTTTAGAGGAATTCACATGTGAGCGCTGTAGGGGGGCCCATCTTCAATCATTATTTTCTCACCATCCAAACAGCACAGTGGGATCCCTAATAATTTCAAACACTCTTATTATGACGACAGTGTTATCTCACACCGCTCTCCAAACACTCAGAAGTTTATAGTGTTGATTAACTGATAAAGATTTAATCTGTTTATTACTAATGAGTTTTGTTTTATGAAATTTCCTATGAGGGAGCTCTCTTTTTTAATTAAAGAGAAAGGCATTACAACGATATTAATTTAAAACCTGAGAAGCCACCTCAGCAGAGCTGACACAGGCGAACATTACAAATACATTCAAAGAAGAAACTCAAAAATGAAACTCATTTGCTGCTTTCGGTGGCCATAGTGTGCAGTGCTCTTTCACATGGTCCTCCTACCTCCCTTCCCAGACATGAACACCCGAAGCGTGATGTGGGGGTTCTCTTGAAGCTGCATTTCTCCATGCAGCTGAATAAAACAGTAAGCATTGCTATTACTTCTAAAAACGTACAGACATAAAATCTTCACAAACTCTCTGTCATGACTCCTATTTGAAGTGCCAGAAAATGAATACAAATTTTCCAGACTTGGTCAGTCAAAAAGGGTAGGAAAGAAATGGCTCACGTGGAGTGGAAACTGCTTCAGGGAAAGACAGGACTATTATTCAATGTCTACACCTGTAATTTCAACATAACTTTATCTGGTGGGGTTTGGACATGATTGGGCTTCATCCTGGTTGGTGCTGCATAAGGCAGTGAGGTAGACCTTGTTTCAGAACTCCTTCAGTGCTGCAGGAGGTGCTGAGCTGCTGTGAGTAAACAGTTCATCTGGCAACATGCAATGTTGTGCAGAGATGTAAGCCTCAGCTGCAGAAGCAGTACACCAGATGAGTAATTTGAATAAGGTTACATACTTACTGACACTTTGACATCCAATACTGACATCCCAATAAGTATAACGCTGGGCAAATGAGACAACCTCAAGTCTCCATTTAAACTATGCAGTCTCTGAAGTGGACGCAGTTGTATCAGGCTTTCCTGACATATGCCATTACACTACACTTTTATCCTGAAATTGCTATTTGATAAAGGCATTAACAAAGAAGCTCTTCTTTATAAGCTGCTTTTGGGTATAAATTTTCACAGTGCCTAAGGGGACAATTTTTTTAGCTTCAACCAAGGCTAAAAAAAATGAATGAGAGAATACACAGTAATGCTATTCCCATGACCGAAAGGCAATGAAATGTCCACGAGGGACAGGACAAGTAACAGGCTTAAACCACAGCATGGGAGATTTACATTAGACATTTGGAAAAACTTACTATTGATGTGGATAGTCAAGTACAGTAATAGTTAGCCTGGGGAGGCTGTGGGATGTATGTCACAGGGGGATTTAGAGACCAGGTTAGGCAAATATCTGTCAAGGGATAGTTGAGTAAATCCTGTCTTGGATAGACTAGATATTAATTGAGTTCCTTCTTGATAACTCTCTAGGACTGAGAAGCTTAAATAACACTTTCAAAGTGACTTGGGCACTAACAACTCTGGAATAACAAGGAAGATATTTATAAATCACTGAGGTATTTTTAGGACTTTTATTCAGCATGGCAAGAGTCCAAGACTCACTTTCAAAAATGACTTAGGAATGGAAGCCTCACTGAATGTTTCACTTCAAACATTGGACTTAGACTTTTCAATCTTTCAGGCTGAGTTTTATCCCACTTGTTTCAGCTATCACTGAGGTTTGCCATGCCCTTCTCCTAAACCAGTCGTCTCAGATGCTCTCTCGCCAGCAGCGTGATAGACACTGACAAAATACAATTCATCCTCATAGCTGCTGGAATGGTTTCAGTCTCTGCCAGTGAGATGCTATTTAATTCTACTCTTTGCATTACAGGTATTCCTGTTTAATCTTGTTTTTGTCTATATCCAGAGATTCTCTTATGTTCTTAGAAAACAAATAAATAGATGTTTCTTTTCATTTTCAGCCCTACAAAATCCATTTGCACGCTGAGATTAAAGTTTTTCTTGTTTGCTTTTTAGATACATACACAAAGAAAAGATTTCTGAACAGAAGTGAGTTTTACAGAGAGTTGTGCACCCTTCAGAAAGTGCTAAGGATCCCTTTGAACAATGATGCTTGAGGAGATAGGCAATCTCTTTTATTGAGGTGATTGTGGGTGGGGCTTGTGGGAGTAGAGAAGGGAAGAAAGTTTGCCAGTAAAGCAGATAGATAAAACTCTTAAGACAGCAAAAAGATCTATTAAGTGAAAGGTTGTCATTTTTATAGTTACTTTGCAGAGGAGAAAAAAATTTAATACAAGCCTTTAAAATTAATGCCACTGAAACAAAAGTGATTGTAATTCCTTGCTTGAGAATACCTGCCCCATCTCATGTTGAAATTTCTGGAGGAAATAGGTCTCATAAAGCATCCTCTTGCTTTATGAATGAATATAACTATCAGCATCTTGACAGTGTTCAAAAAATATTCCTATAAAGACACAATAGATGGAAATAGAAAATAAAAGGAAAGGCTTTGTTCATGGTTTTACACAAAATGTTCAAGTCTATAAAAAACTCTGTTGTAAAAGCATCAAAGCCAGAAGCACCTACAAAACATTAGGAGTAGATGCAAATAACAATCAACCTAAACATTTCTTTACATAATATAAATCACATATAAATCTAAGACAGCTTTGAATGCAGAAATATCATTTTTCTCATATAACCAGTTTAGACAACAGCAGAGTTAAAGCATATTTATGTCCCCACACCTCTACTGGCTAGTATCATATCTTGAATAACCCCTGGGTGGGAAACAAAGTCTTTTGTTGACTGAAGCCTCATACTCTGATTGAACAAAAAGTTTTGCACATAACCCTTCACCTTGAGAGTTTATACATAATGAGGTCCTGACATGATTGTATGTAGATGTTTTACTCCCTCTGGATTCAACACAGGAAAATTTTGTATTGCAAGTATTAGGGGGAACCAATGGTAGCTGATGTATAAATGAACCCTATATATCTGTCTGCAGAAATAAGTAAAAATAATTTCAGATTGAAAATCCCATTACAATATTATTTCCTTTATCTGCTTGCTCAGAAACTGTAAAAAATACTAATATTTAAAAAGAGGGATGACCATTTTAGAATGTCTCTTATTCCCATAGTAATGAATAAATCTAGTTACATCAGCCAATGTATTTGAATTCCCAGGTTATTAGTACATCCATTTGAATATCTAACTCATTCCTGTCAGTGCAGTGTAAACCCCCAAAACATCAAAAGTTATTAGTATTTGATAGCTATTATTAAGCAGCCTAAAATAAATAAATTGATCATTTCTATTCAGTTCCAAATGGAACATGTCTGTAACAGCTAAGGGGATATTTATTACTTGAAATTTATAGTTTCTGTTCCTCTTATATGACGTTTGAGCAGCAAATCTCATATTTTACCAGCAGATGGAGACAGGAAAAATCAGTTATATTAAAGCAGAACCATTTCCAGCTACAAGTTCTCCCTCTGGAACCTTTAGAGCAAGAAACCCTACAACAACTAAACAAATAACCTAGGATATAGCAGCAATGAGTCAAAGTAACTGAAAAAATGGATCATGAAAATAAAGAGAAGTAAAATGGCAAATAGATTTGCCATATGAGATGAGAGACTAAAACTAACAACAGACACAAAGTTTGAGGAAACTATGAAAGCTGTAGGTAAGAAAAAGTCCTCTGACTGTCTTTGTAGGTGAGACAAGACACCCAAAAAAGAGCATGAGAAACCAAATCAATACTGAGCAGAAACCCTTTTCTCCTTCTATCTCATAGAGCAGTCCAGATGATGGTAAAGCACCAAGGCCAAATCTCTGTCCATAAACAGCAAGGGGTGTATGCTGGGTGCCATATAAGTCTAAAACATCCTGCCCAAAAGGGCTATCCTATTGAGTCCTTTCAGGTAAGCTTTTTTAAATTAAGCACTAGCAAGTAGAGAGAATGGATTGTGAAATCCAACTTGCCCAACTGTCATTTTCCTTTCCTTGAAGTGTAGTAAAATGGGCCTAGAGATCATTTCATGGTATACAAGGTACTTTCCAAGGTATCTTCAGAGGCCCCTTTGGCACAAAACCTGACCAGTGGTCTCTGAGATAAATACTTAAAGCTCTTTCCACACTGAAGAAGGGTAGAAACTTCTCTTTTTCATCTTTCTTCAGAAGTGTGGATGGATGGCAATGTGAAGAACCTGATGCAAAGGAAGTTCAACCTAAATATGAGGAAGAACTTCTTTACTATGCAAGTGACCACACACTGGAACAGACTGCCCAGAGAGCTTGTGGAGTCTCCCTCACCAGAGATATTCAAGAACCCTCTGCACACAATCCAGTGCAATGTGGTCTAGGATGACTCTGCTTGAGCAGGGAGGTTGGACCAGATGACCCACTGTGGTCCCTCACAGCCTTACCCGTTCTGTGATTCTGCAATAGGCAGATCTATCATCATCCATGTTAGTGCAGGAGGAGAGATTTGAAATGAAACATGGAACGTGGCTGCCAAGTCTCGTGTCTCCTACTGAAAACAACCAAGGACATGGGAAGCAAGAGGCAATTTTAAAAAGATGCCTCAAGATCAAGGGCACTCATATCACTGAAAGAATGGCAAGAAGACCCCGGTGAGGAATACAGGGACAGGCAGAGCCCTGGTTGCATAGTTAAGTTACTTCTCAGTTGGGGTCTGAATACTCTTTGCCCTCAGCACACTAACACCTGATTATTTTTTTCCTTAGGTGTTTAAACTTTCACGCAACCATTCCAGACAAAATCAGGTCACAAGACAAGTCGCACTTCACTATTTGTGAAGTCTGTTGCTGCAGGTGAACCAAATGCTGTATCTCTGTGAACAAATGGGCCACCAGAGGAGCAGCACATCTACAGAGCAAAGCAGTTGATACCAAGGAGTTGATGGCATGCCATAAATATTTCAGGCTACCTCTAACCTGGTCCCCTGCAATGAACACACACTTCAGGTCACAACCCAGTAGGTGAACACCTGGAACAAAGAGCAATTTTCTTTTACTGAAAGGAATCCATTTATGCACTGAAAAAACACTGCAGTGTGAAACAAAGCCCAGTGAGGTGGTCAGGAGCTTTATTCCACAGAGCTATCCATTTTCCAAACTAAAATGTCAGTGCAGATGCAGTAGTATTTTCCTTAGTAAGACAAGAAGATGGCATTTTTCACGCACACACGCGCGTGCGCGCGCACACACACACACATTGTGGTAAACAGTACCCAAACCGATGAGGAAAATACTTAAGGATCTAGCTCAGGAACACACACGGGCCTGGCGTGACTAGGGAGAGCAGAAAGATGCTGAACAAACACCTGTTCTGAAGCAGAGACCATATTTGCCACATTAGTCCCTCTACATGCCTCCCTCTCCAGACAATTCCTGCCTCCCTAGCCTGTTAAAACAACAGATGATACTGCCATCATTAGATGCAGTCTGATTTCAGCTGGCCTTTGTTCCTTTTCTTTATTTTTCACAGAGAAAGCAAATTAATGCTCTATTCTGTCTACAAAAGTTTGCTGAGTGGGTGTGTTTAGTACAGGAAAAATTAACCTAGGCAACACATGCAACATATTCAGTGAAATGTATGTGACAATTCCATTCAAACCAAAGCTAGAATTGGACAGAGAGAGAGAGAAAGTGCATATATAGCACCCGTGGGGAAATGGCAGTTTTCACTTCCAAGGTGAATAATTGAAAAATGCAATTTATTGCATTACTTTTTCGCTTGAACCTAAATAGAATTTACCAATTAATTCTTCATTTTGAAAAATCAACTTGAAAATAATTTCTGCTCTAAGAAAATTCAATAGTTTGTTCTGAAGTTTATATATTTTTTAAAAAAAGCAATAACTACTTTTTTTTGATAACCACATTGTATTATTTCCTGTTCCCTGAAGAGTGCTGTCTCTTTTCTAATGGGTTAGTTTTCTACTAGAAAGAATTAAATTTTGACTTTGAAGTTGTTTTTTGGAGTTTTTTTGAAAATACTCGATACAGTTCTGGAAATCTCCGGTGCACTTCACTTGCCCAATTCAAACTCACTATTTGGTAAGCAGCTGAGAGCTAATAAACCTAGCTTGGACATCAAGGATAACTGAACAGAGAAGGTGTGTAACACAGCCAAATTTAAGTGAAGCATTTTTTTTAAAATTACATTCATGACCAAAGTTTTAATGCATGTATTCCTTCTTGACGACTCATTAAAGGAGTCATCTAGGTATGAGGACCTTCTACCAGAATGTTCTGTAATTGTGTGAATTCTAAGAAATTGCAGTTTTTAAGTTTTAAAAACTGTCAAGACTTCAGTTCTACCACGAAAAGGGTTGAAAGGGTGTGAAAATTCATCTCATTAAAGTAATGTTATTCTTTTACTGAACGTGAATTTGAACATAAAGGTAAGTATTAAGATCGCTATAAAATAATATTTCTTCTAACTAAGACAACATAAAAGGTTCAAAGAAAAGATTCTGAGGCTGGAGGTAACCTTTCTGCGTACAGATTTCTTCAGCTGTTCAAAAAATGTACACATGTACACATACCATCATGCTAAGTCAAAAAATAGAAGGATAACAACTCGCTGAAGCACAAGTGTCCAGTGTACAAATACTGAAACAACATCCCCTTTTTCATGTCTTTCTACTCTTCATACATTTTATCTGTTAACTATATATGCCAAGCTGTAAACAGTTACTCCAAGATTTTTCCAGAGAAGACTGCAATGCCAAGCTGAATGCTTGGCTGGGGAACTGTCTTTTCAATCTCACAGCTAATCTGCAAAGGTCAACTACTCCTGGTGAGTATTCTAAAGGGAAGGGACTTCAGCTCCCCACTCCAACAGCTCAGCAAACAGTACATTAATTCCCATGAAACTTTGTTTCTAAAAGTTCCTAGCAATTACGATGCATAAAAAACTTAGTTTTACTTTAGTCTCAAAATAGGCAGTTCTTTGTATCTTTGATGAGTATGAAAAGATTTGATTTTCCTGAATAAGGCTACGATGATAAAACAACTAATTCTCTTCAAATAGTTTTGACTGAAGGAGATTTTAAAATGAATAGGCGTGAATCCTGAGTGGGCCGGTTTAGTATGTTTTGGGTATTTTTCCTAAATTATAATACCTGGTATTGTCATCAGCTCAGCAAAAAAGAAATGGGCAAGCTACTAATTAAATGTTAACTCTTAACATTCCTGTCATGCTCAAAAAATGAACAATTCCACAATTGTATTTTAAAGTGTGCTATACTTTACAGGTATTCAAGCACTAGGGGAATGCAATGTAGATCTATAATGCCACCTTTTTTCAGACTGATGAAATGCAACTACTGTATACCAAAAGTAACCTAACTCAGAAATGAAGCTTAAATAATGAGAAATCATTACCCCAATGTGCTGCCTGCAAAATTAAATGTATATTCTAAAATATTACTGAAAAAAACCTTAAGCCTCTGGTGCAAGGGTGTTCACAGAGGGCACTTTTTTAATAAATAATGTGATATGCAAGTACCAAATGTTACATGCAGCAATCAGGTGCTAAGAGGATACCACACCGCAGACCAGCACCACTCAGTGACAAAACTTCTAAAAAAAATAAATTGCTTCAAAATCCTAGCCAATTGGTAAAATACTTCAAAAACTCAGGGGAAGGGAATGAATCAGAAGCTGCTAATGGGATATAGTGGTTTTGAGTCTAGATCTCTGGGTGCAACTCCAGCAAGGGCTTTTGTCCCCTAAAGTTGTTTCCTCCTTTCACCTGCTGCCTACTGCAAGCAACAGCCCTGGGATGGCAGGGAGATGAAGTGTGTGACCTAATCTCTCCCATCGATGTTTCTACAACATCTGTTCACTTGCTTATACAAAATGCGTTCATGGTCTCAGCCCAGCTCCCAGAGGACAGCTGTCTCCATCACCAAAACCACTGCTACAACAGACCATTAGGTGCCATTAATTGGTAACCTCATTAACATCATCAGTAAGAGACACTGGGGACCAAATTTTAAGCTGCACTGGTGCTGTACAGGCAGCTTACGGTAGGGACAGACAAGAAAATATCAGTGACTTTACAAGACCTGTACAAAGCCTTGGTTCTGACACAACCCAGGCACTGGTTCAGCAACCTCACTTGCAACACCAAGTACAGAATAATGACAACTGGCCCCAGTTCCAATGCCAAAGGGGACAGGAGTCTCCAGGGTACCCATGTTCTATGCATGTCCTGGTTCTCTGACCACATTACCAATATACTTCCCACACTGGAAAAGAGCTGCTTGTTTCAGGGAGCAAAGAGGTACTTCCCAGACTAAATATTCCTGGAGTATAAACTAACAGCTTCTAATGGAGATCCCTCTAGATTTCTGCAAGGACAAATGAGCAGGAATTACAAAGGGGCTCACTGTAATTGCACAGGTAATGTTACCTGACACAGGATAGAGGCCACTGGGGACTCAGCAGTCTGCACGGGTCACTGACTTCTGCCTGCATGTGGTTTAAGCAGCAGTGGTGTGACAGCCCTGATGACCTATAAACATAAGTAAAGTAGGAACTGTAGAGATTAGGGTCTGTTCTCAGATGAAGCAACACAGTACACAAAAAAATCAGGCAGAACACTGGATACACAATCCCTCAACCAGGTCTGAAATAGAAGCAGCAAATATCATGTCAGATATTGGCAATAAGGGTTTTGGTGTAGCCAGCAATGCCATGGACGAAATATATAACCATGGTCTTCAGGAAAATTCATCATGCAGGGTTGCAAAAGTTATCCCTCCAAAAACACACAAAAAACCCATAAGGTATTTCATCCTCCCTCTGATCTGAGGGAGGGCATCATCAGACTAAATTAATTGGTTAATAAAAAAACTCCTTTTTTAAATTAGTTTTGTTGATATTTGTGTGTGCGTGCACAGACCAGATTTTACAAAATTAAATTATCTCAGCAGACTTATGTGGGGCTTTTTAATAACTTATTTGTTGGGTTTTTCTTTAATTAAATTACATTTCCCTAATTCTATGTTTTTTTTCACTCCTGCAACACTTTTCTGCCCTGGGTAACCGAGGCAAGAACAAGTGACAGAGGCAAAAATCCCGTGTTTCTGTGAGGAAGCATTGTTGCAGGTAGTAGGATCATTTACACCACTTTTTTCTCCGTCTCTTCTTCCTCCCTTCCTCATTCATAAACAAAGTCCACAGCATGAAGAGGCCAATCCTTGCCAGCAGAACCAAGTTTTGAAAAACACTGCTCCACCATATGTTCAGTCCTGACCAGCGTGATAGTTAGGAGGCTGACATCTGCAGATGGGGAGTTCATACCACCATTCAGCACAAACATGCTGCTACTGTACACTGAAGTCAGTATTAGCCAGACTTTGCTTAGGAGAAATTTTCAGCACTGATCTACAGTTTCACCTTGCCAACTAATTTTTGTTAGAGTGTTGTAAATGAAATAGATATAAAAAGAATCTCAAAGAAAAATGGAGGCAGTGATTGAAAAAGGGAGCCTTTCTGAATCCTTTTGGTAATCTCCTTTAGAACGAAAACTCTTCTGTATCAGATATTACATTGAAGCTGTTTGTGTATTAGAAAACATTGTTAATGTTACACACAATGAACCTTCATGAAAGCCCACCAAACTCTATTTGGTCTTAGGCTTATGCACTTAGAGAATACAACCATCCCAAACAGTCTCCTGGACTTCTTTGAAGACCCAGTAAACTCAGTTTTTCTCTAAATAAGATGTATCAACCTTGCAATAAGCACTTAAGAACATAAGTCATTCTTGTCTTCCTTACTGCCCTTCTGAAAGGAATGAGAGTAGTCTATTTAAATGTTTGTGAGAATGACAATGATTCTTCTTAGAGAAGGAGTAAGATAAAATGCATTTTCCCTGCTACTTTTTAATTTTTCTCCCCACTGCTCCTCTCTCAGTCCATCTGCAGCTCCTCATGCAGTCCAAATATCCAAACATGACTTTTCCAGGACTTAAAACAGATTTATGGTTAGCAATTTCCACAGGGGTTGTGTGCATGTTCTCCCAGGCATGCTCAGGCACCAACACTCATCAGAGGGCTGGAAATCAAAATCTGTGTCTGTTATGCCACTGGCAATGAAATTCAGTGGGTTCATATTTATTGTGTGCCTCATTCAGACCTTTACTGCATAGCAGTCCCCTTCTTCAAAAGGCTATACCTAAAAGATATGCCTCTGGGTGAATTTTCTTTAAAATGTTTTGCAATCTTATCTAATATGATTATTAAATGGTAGAGAGAATGGAACTACTTTCCTTTATAATATTGCTCTGAAACTGAAAAGGGCAATGTCTGAACTGTAAATTCCTAGTAGAAGGCAGTTAGATCTTCAGTTACACGGATTTTACTCTGAACTTTTCCTGCATCAAATCTGGAGCATGCCCCGAGCAGCAAACAGTTCAGAACAGTGATCATTACAACACTGACTTTGCAAATGCTGTTTTATCAGGTATATTCAGCTTGTTAGTTTTTGTAAGTAACAACTTCCTCAGGTTTTTTATTTTAGATAAGAGGTACACTCCAGTTCTGATCACTAATTATGCTGCCCACCACTCCTTTTCTTTTTTAGCAGAATTAAAGAAACGGTCAAACCATTATGTTCTCAACACTACTGCAAAAACAGGTGTTTTGAATAAGCAGGTAACCAGATTTACTCAACATCTGATGCATGATGAAAGACAGGAAATCAGAGTATTTGCAAGTTGAAGACTCCCTGTTAAACAGATGTTTGAGAACCTCTGCCTTAATCTAGACATGCCCGCAAATTTACTACCATACACTATTGCTTTGCATGCTAATATTAGTATATATAGCACAGATGATGAAAGAAAAGGAAAGATGCAGTTGAAATAAGGCTTCTCTGTCTGAAGTTCATGCTTATTTTCTCATACCTACAATGATTAATATGCAAACTATATGAAGTTTTGTAATTATTACTACAATTCTGTGCTCAAAACAAGAGCCAAACAATATATTAACATATGTATCCTTACATATTAACAATATGTATCCTTACTTAGACTTTCTTTATATAAAAAGGATAAAGTTTTAAATTTCTCAGCTGTTTGCAAGAACAGGAAGAAAAGTTGAAACGTAGGATTAGAATTCAATTATGTGTTAAATGCAGTATAATGACTACACTATTCATCGAGTTCATAAGAATTTGGTGCTCTGTCACCCAATATCTTAGTTTAAACTACTGCGTTCAAACTGTAGCGAAACCGTAATTCACCAGTATTAAGTGACCTGCCCATTTTCTCACTCCTCTGTGTATACTGGCAGCATTAAGTTAATGGGACACAGCACTCGGATGTCTTCAGTAATGACAGTAATGTTTCTCTTCCTCTCATGACATACACATGATGTGTACAGCCTGGCTGATGGATATGGCCATCCAACCCAGAGCAGGCTGTAATTGACGGTTTAGCTTGCAATGTGATATGGGATCTCCTGAGAGGGACAAAACTACACAAAACCAGGGACAGATGAAAAGAAAGTCAAATGGTCACTTAGTCCATGCCCCGACAGAAAACGGACTGCCTTCTGTTGCTCATGATGTATTTTCTTGTCTTAAATGACTCATCTGAGGTAGGTTTCCTCATTGCCCCTGAGACTATTTGACAGACTAGTAGAGGTAAATACAGAAACTTTGGCTGAGCCCATGCCAAGAGCCTGCTACAAAAGGTGTGCAGACTGTTGTGCTGCTGTTTCTTAGTGATGTTCACTTTTAAAGACAGACACAACACTAACACTCTCTAGTACTCATTTGGGGAATAAAGTTTCTCTGTCACACTAGATCATATCTGCTGGGAAGGAATTAGCAAGGGCCTCTTGGCGGCAGTGAGAAATAGGTGATCGTCTCCCTAAGGCTTTGCCATGTCACTGCCTGGTTTCTTTCCAGTGTATCTCCCAATTCCTGCTCTGCTTCTGCCAGAAACAGCTTCCCCTGCAAGGGGTCCAGAACATTCTTTCTTCACAAATAATAGCATAATTTAAAATCCCATTGAAGATTCACATTGATTTTAATAAACTATGGTTTGATCTCCCAAATTGTCCTATTCTGTCCAAAATGATGTTCTGCCTGCAAAGGACTAGGGACACACCATCAATAGTTTTAGTTCCTCAGCACATACAGAGATCATGGTTTCACATGCACGTCAGAGATAGGTAAGCATATAAACCTTCAAGTTTATCTTACAAGGAAAGCCAACACCTGTTTTCGTCTTGCTGCTGCTGACAACATGAACATTTTTATTTTGCTAAACAAAACATTAACAAGGACTGAATTTTCAAACACAATATTTTGTTCCTTTCTGCATAAATTTAACATTAAACTTCAACTTCTGATATACTACTGCACTGACAAGAAGCTGCCACTCGCTTTTCTCAAACTTTCACCTTTTCTTTACATCAGGCTGGATTCTTCCTCGACTACATTTCCCAAGACACACTGCAGAAGGAGATCATGTATTTCATGCCACATTTAGTAAAATCAAGGATGCCAGTGTAGTAGAAATTCTTGTGTCACATCTCTCGCTTTGTAAATACATTGCACCCACTCATTTGCTTACACTTTGTAGCAACCACTCTCCCCCAAAAAACTGAGAAGGCTTTGCTGCACTTGCACTAGCAGAGAGAATCAGCTATGGGGAGTGACTAGGTACTTTATCTGCATGATTTAAGCCTTGTCTGCTCTAAGAGAAATATGTTATTACTTTATTGATGAATCACACCTGCTACCCAAACCAAATACAAGGCCAGTTCTCCCTCACTAGGAAAACTCTAAATTCAAAATCTGTGTCTACAACTGCCAAACTAGCATGGATCACCAAGAGGATTTAAAAAGACCACACAGGCAAGCCCTGTTCTGTGCAAAGAGCCTACTACAGTACTCTATTTTGTGTGTGCTACAATCTTTAAAAGGAAATGACACAGTCATTTCCCATCAAATCAAATCATTTCTAGCATAACTTTTCACTGGGAGTATTCTGCATTTGTCCTGGAGTTTGCTTTCTGAGGAGACATCAGGCACAGCTGCACGTCTGGTAAATATGTGTGCTTGTTTTTCATGTAGGAGGGGTGTGTGTGAAATTAAATTCAATTTGATTCAACAGTATTTTACTGGCATGTCAAGCTGGCTAAACACAGCCTAGGAAAAATGAACAGACCCTTAAGGTAGCAGTCACCAGCTGATACAATGCATTTTGGATGGGGTTTCATTCTGTATCTGGGGTTTTAGCCCATCTATCTATTCCCCACTACAGCCCATTTCCCATCTTCTTCAGTCATTTTTAACAGTAACCTGCCATCTGAGAGTACTTCACAACACAATGCCATCATTACACTCTCCCCCAGGGGTCAGAAATAGTTTTTTCTTGAGGTTTTTTTGACAAATACATTTTATGATTTCTGATGATATCCAAAAAAAATCTTTTTGTTTCTCCGACAGATATCAGATGTTGAGCCAAAAAGTTTTGCTCAATTTCATTTTTTCCTACTAGATTTTGTGCTCAGATGCTCCTTTTTTTTTTCTCCCACATTTTTTTGTCTCCTTGTTTCTGCTTATACCATATAGCCATTCCTTCTCCATGCAGTGTATGTTTCAGCCTTCCCATTCACTTAAATAAAAAAAAAGAACTATTACAACAACAGTATCCAGTTTAGCATCCAATTGTTTGCTTTCATCCTTGCCAGACCTCAGTTAAACTGAGTATCATGAGTTCCAGAGACAGAATTATAGAACCACAGAATGATCTGGGTTGGAAGAGACCTTAAAGATCACCTAGTTCCAACCCCCCTGCTAGGGACAGGGACACCTTCTACTATATCATATTGCTCAAAGCCCAATCCAACCCGGCCTTGAATACTTCTAAGGATGGAGCACTCACAGCTACCTGGGCAACCTGTCCTAGTACCTCTACACCCTCATTGGAAAAAATCTCTTATGTCCAATATAAATCTAACCTCTTTCAGTTTAAAATAATTGCCCCTTGTTCTGTCATTACAGGCCTTGGTGAAAAGTCTCTCTCTGTCTTTCCTGTCAGTGCCCTTCAAGTACTGAAAAGCTACAATAAGCTCCTCCTGGAGCCTTCTCTTCTCTAGGCTGAACAGCCCCAGCTCTCTCTGCCTTTCTTCATAGGGGAGGTGCTCCAGTTCTCTGATCAACTTTGTGGCCCTCCTCTGGACTCGCTCCAACAGGTCCATGTCTTTTCTGTGCTGAGGACACAGTGCTACAGGTGGGATCTCATGGGAGCAGAGTACAACCAAAGACTCACCTCCCTCAACCTGCTGTTCACGCTGTGGTGACAACTAGAAGGAACCATCACAATCAGCTCAGCCGATGCTAAGTATAACTCAAGCTACATAAATTCTCCAAATTAATTCTTGTGAGTTATTGATGCTGTACCTATTGTAGCAATTTATTTTGCATTTTTGGTCCCTCGGAGGTCAACCTATTACTAGGATGAGGCCAAAAAATAACGGCATTGATGTTGCTTTCACACTTGATCCTCCCGTAGTCCTGTGTTGCAGCAGAAGGAATGTCATCTGGTTGTGGTGAGGTGGGACTTGGGAAACAGGGTCTTCAGCGAGCTGTTTACTACAATGCTCTCCTTCTCCAGGTCTTGCTTTATGGTGCAGCATACTCTGGCAATTTTTTTCATATTTAGCTTTTACAATCTGAATTGTCAACTTCAGAAACTGAAGATTCTAGACTCCCCTATTATGAGGCTGAGCTTTATATAATTTAAGATGTATTCAGTGTTCCTATCTCTATAATTAAATTTATCTGGTTTTGTTATTTTGATCACCTTCTGAATTTTTTTCAAGGAGCTTACTAGGTGTTATGTTGAAAGGATTCTGCTGAAATTATATCCTTTGTTTTCTCATCTTTCAATATTTATGGCCTTTGTTTTAAGGATAATTATTTAACTGATGTTTGAATAAATGAAATAGGGTATGGAAAATCATTAAATTGGCCTGAAAAATCTTATGATTTAGGAAAAAAACACACTCATATTATTTCCTGGTTTCCAAGTCTACAGAGTCCACTTGGGACATTTATGGAGTTTAAAGTGAAAGTTCTCAAACAGAAGCCTGCAAGACCATTTGTGGTTTATAAATCAACAGTATCAGCCTCTAGAACCATACTAACTACCTGCACGTTATATACTCAGCAATCAAAAGGCTGATAATGAAATATCCACAGTCCTTGAGAGATTTTGAGAACTGACAGGGAGTTGTTGCTAAGACTGACAATCTCT
This sequence comes from Cephalopterus ornatus, assembly GCA_013396775.1. Lineage (NCBI taxonomy): Eukaryota > Metazoa > Chordata > Aves > Passeriformes > Cotingidae > Cephalopterus > Cephalopterus ornatus. Next base: position 156,005 of record VZRE01001314.1, read on the forward strand.
TCTGTACAGCTGTGGGGATTACTAAAGGATTTCTGTCTGAGTTTTTTTAACACAAAAGTAGAATTTTCACAAGCATTTGACTAGAGATGGGATTTTTAAAGAAAAAATTACAAACACCATGGGACAGAATGAAATTGTAACAGTTGATAACACTCCATTTTGGAGCTATTTTAACACCTATAAAGAAGGAGAAAGCGTCCTGCTCTTTTTTGACATTAACATCTTTAGGATACAGATACAGTTTTGTGGTTAGTTTTTCATAAAGGAGTTCAATTTTTATTTTCATGTGTGAAATTCTTGTTGGTCAGATATTTTACTATCTTTTTAGGTCCCAGCTGTGTTCTATTAAAGACAATGACAGTCCTGCAGCTGTATTCGATGACACGCAATCCAGCATTTAGTGAAGCTGACAAAAAATAGTTTTCTCATATTACAGCTAAAAGAGAAACTTCATTTACTACCTGGGACTAAGGACATTACTCCTATTCATCCCCTCTTCCCAGTTCCTGGGCTGCCCCTCAGCTACAAAGAAGGGACTCACAAGTCTTCTTCAGGGGCCAGACCTGGCTTCAAAATATATCAAGTTACTGCTTGCATGCAAAAGCACATATTCCTATCATAACAATACGCACATTTTCCTATCATAACAATATGCAAACATTTTTCTTGCCTGTAATAGCCAGTTTAGTACCTTGAGGACCAAAATGGAGCAACACTACTTTTCAGCAATAGCTGTACCTATATACCGCACTACATACCATACAGCCACCCACACACAGTAAGAGAGCACCAGGGCTGGTAAGCAGGAGATGTCTCAAATGCTGAGTTCTGGCAAAAGCAGAAAGCAAGGGTGAACACCAGCAGTGACAGTGGTGCAAGGTTTTATGTCCGTTCCCTGCACCTCAAATCATGCCAGCCACAACATTTTTGTCACTATTTACAGCAAGTATTTGTAGCTGCTTTAACATTGGGCAGCCCTACATGTGTAGTGTAGTGTGTCATACATCTGCTAGAAAGGTCTCGTGCAGTGCCATGGTCAATGTACTTAGGAGACTTGGGGCTTACTTCCAAAGTCAAGGGCTTCCTTAAGTCAAGCTGATAGTTCCCAGAGGCCTGTGCTAGCCAGCCATGTTGCAAGTGCACTCTAGGAGTCCAGGACAGCTCTGATGAAATAGGTACCAGCTATAGGTATCCCTGCATACGCACACCAGCACCCATCCTCTGCTGGGAACAGGGCTGGCTGGTGCTGAAACATATCCATAGCTGCCCACACAGCTGCTTGGACAGAGGAGGGCATCACAAGCAAGTCCAGAGGAGGGCCACAAAATTGATCAGAGAACTGGAGCACCTCCCCCATGAAGACAGGCTGAGAAAGTTGGAGCTGTTCAGCCTGCAGAAGAGAAGTTTGCGGGGAGATCTCATAGCAACCTTCCAGTGTCTGAAGGGGAAGCCAGGGAGGGACTGTTCATCAGGAACTGTAGTGATAGGACAAGGAGTAATGGGGAAATTTTCAGATATTAGGAAGAAAGTCTTTACTGTGAGGGTGATGAGACACTGGAACAGGTTGCCTGGGGAAGCTGTGGATGTCACAACCCCGGCAGTGTTCAAGGCCAGGTTGGAAAAGGCCTTGAGCAACCTGATATAGTGAAAGGTCTCTCTGTCCATACCAGGGGGTTTGGGCCTAGTTGATTTTTAAGGTCCATTCCAATCCCTTAACAGTGATTCAGTGATTCCATCACCCACCCATCTCCACCGCTAGCATTACTCAGGGTGCTACCAGTGCCAGCAGTAACCACCACGCCGGGCAGGTACAGGGTATTTGCTGCACTGAAAATACACCGGAGCTGATGTATTCCCTGCCCCCCGTGGGTGCTGGCCGACGGCTGCGGGGGCTGTCCGTGCCCACCGCGGGGGCACAGGTTTCCCCCCGCCGCTTCCCCTGGTGTGCTGGCACAGCCTCGCCGCCCGGGATGCGGGAGGGAGCGCGGGGAGCGGGGGGCGAAGGGGGCGGCGGTGGCCGCACAGGTGCTGCCGCAGCCCGTCGCCATGGGAACGGCGCTGGCGAGGGCGCGGTGGCCGAGCCCGGCCGGGCCCCCCCCGCCCGCGAGTGGGAGTGAGGAGCGGGTGTGTGCGTGTGTGTGTGTGTGTGTGTGTGTGTCCCGGAGGTATTGGACTGTTTCCATAGGAACAGGCGGGGGGAGGCGATGGCGGCACGGCCGCACCCTCTCCCTGCTCCCCCTCCCCCGTGCCCTCAATGCCAGCCCGAGCCCTGAATCAATTAATGGAGCCGGCACTGGGCTGGGAGCGGGGAGAGGGCTGTGCCCCCCTCGGGGCAGCCCCGGCACCCAGCTGGCGTGGCGGCCGCGCTGCCTCCCGCGGGGGGACCCCGGGACGCGGGGTGGCCCCGGCAGATGGTCCCTCCGCAGCCGCCCCCCATGCCCGTTGCGTGCCCGGCACGGTGAGCCCGGGGACAGGCGCTGGGGAGCACCGGCCGCACCCCGGGACACCCGCGGGGAGAAGGGGCGGGACACACACACACACACACAACAACAACAAAACCCCGTCCCCGCACGGCTGTTTACAGCACCATATGGCTGCAGGGGGAGGGGGGAGGGACATGTCTGCCGAGCCGCCGCGCTCATTACGTCCGATGGAGTCACGGTCACCGCGCCTCCGCCCGCTCCCGGGGCTCGGGGGGACACCCCGCTCCCGGCACACACGGGCGGTGGGGCACGGCGAGCCCCGGGGCGGAGGGACCCCGACAGGCCTGTGATGGGCACTCCAGGGAATAAACACACTGCCCTGGTGCAGTCGGGGAGGGAAAATTCAGCCCCTTCCCCAAAGTCTATCTCTATTTCTGTTAAAATCTATGTATATCCTTGGCGTAAAGATGAACGTATGGGATGGAGCTCTATTTTGGATCACGACGGGGCAATGCTTGAAACGTAAAAAGGAAAATACAAAATAAAAACGTTGCCTGTGTGTTTTTTTTTTTTATAGGTGTGGTTTGACACGAAAACTTGACCCATTTTGGGGCATTCCTGTTTATGGTTGACACGTATGAAGGACTAGAAACGAAGTCCTAGGCATCAAATGCTACACCAAGATCCACAGCGATTAAGGCTATTTTTTTCCGAGCGAGGCAGTCATTCATTTCAGAGTAATCCTTGCTGCACAACGCTGATGGAGGCATGCTCCGTGCAGCGCATCCTGCCTCTGGAGAGCTTTCTCGGCTGGGGCAGGGGAAATGCTTTGAAATGGCTTACATTTTTCCTCTCAATGATTCATAAGATAGGTGCTGAACCTCACCATTATTAGAGAGATAAAATCCACAGACTATGAGGTCTGATAATAGGCAACTATACTGCTATCCATATTACCTTGTAAAATTGACGTATTGATTTTTTTAAAGCATGGTTTGCTACTTAGCAGACCAATCCCACTACTATTGCAGTCAGTGGGATTTTGCTATCGACTTCAGTGGAAACAGCTTTTTGCCTTTAAAATGGTCTATTTCACATTATTATGGTAATGTCATTCAGCAATTCTTAAAATTGGCCTTCTTGGCCTTAGACATTTTAAAAGATTAATGTGCAAATTATTTCAGCTCAACTTATTCACCTCATTTCTGCTCATATTATGTCCAAAGTTTTGTTTGGATAAATTCAATAGATAACTTAGTGCTCCAGATGGTTGTGGGTGGATTGGACCTAATAGATTCTCCAGTTACAAGTTTTTAAGTGGTTTTTTTTTGTGTGTTTTGGTTTGGCTTTTTAATTTTACAGAAGCCTCAATATAGAAACCCATTTGTAGATCTCCTCTTGTGTGCAGCTTTGACTGCATTTGGTTGCTCACCAAAATAGCATGCCTTCCAAAGCAAGATTAAAAATATTAAAATGCAGCCAGTGCAGGGAGCGGTTCAGTTCAACTGAAGCCACACAAATGGGCTGATCCCCCTGCCCATAGATAATATAAATTTGAATCTTGGCACCTGTCATTGGATTGGAATTCTGAATGAGAAACAGCAGGCTTTGAGGTCTGGAAATAAAGGCAACACAAGGGAAAAAAAAAAAAAACTTGTTCTCTGCCTATTAGTAAATAAAACTGCAGCAGCAAAGACAAATGACAAGGATGGAGGGAAACGCGTAGCACTGCGGACATCAGGTAGATATTGGAACTATGACATAACAGGAAACACATCCAAATTCAAACTGCAGAGTGTATCTAGAAGCTATAACACTTATTTGGGTATTTGTGTAACCACAAACTTTTTAGTGTCTAACAACATTCTGCTTAGCTGCTTTTTGCTACATCATGCTATGATACTCATTGAACTAAATGTTGACTAATAAGCTGTAAGTTGTGATAAATGATTGGGAATAGACACAGAATTTATCCAAAAAAACTGCTGAAGTCAAATTTCCAAGAAAAACACACATCCCCAAAAAACATGCTTAATTTTCCTCACATTTTCCGGGCAGGAAATCTTAAGGTTGTTCTGTGCTTATAGGTGGCTGACAGGTATGCCTAGCTGCCTAAATACTGTGTTTGAAGATCAAAAGTAGTTTTATTACCAAACTAACAGGAAGCATCAGCCTTCTTTTGCCTGCTTTACTTCATTAGCTTTATTATTATTACCGTGAAATGTGTAATAAGTGTTTTCCAGGCTTATTTTACTTTCCTCAGCCTCCATCTCTCCTGAAGCTGACTTTCCTGCTTTTGGGTGAGCTCACAGGAAGCTATTAAGCCAAAGTTTGTTTATACTTGATTGGTTTTAACACTTCACTCCATTTGTTCTCTCATCTCACTTTTCTTCTGCTCATATTAGAAGCAGGATTGCTCTAATGCAAGTATAGTTCAAAGAGACAGGGAAAAGGGAAAGAGATCTGAATTCTCCCCACAGCAGATGTCCTAATGTGATATCCATAGAAAAGGGAGATTACTTAAAAACAAGTAAACAAACAACCTCAATGCTGTAATTGAGGGTGATTGTATATGTTGGGTACATTTAGATGGGAAGGGGAAGGATGAGAGATGCTCCTTTAGTTGACTTAAATACACAGTGAGTTTGAAGGACTGAGATAAGCTCATTCTCCAGGTTGGTTTTTCCCTCCTTAAACAATCATAATATGGGAATTTCAACAAGAGAGAGCTGTCTATACAGTGTTGAGTGTAAGTCCAACACTGCAGAAGATAATAATGAAAGAGGTGGGAGCTGGGTGCTCCTAGTATAATTTTACAGCTGAATTTGGCCTTGCTGTTATTAAACAATTCTAGATATTTTTATACCATTTATAAACTTGTCTGTGCACTTGCTAAGCGCTGGTCTAGCACATTGGAATATACTGTGGCAAAACCAGATAGCAGTTACAGGTAAATTATTGTTTACAAACAGAAACACTTTATCTAAACGTATCCTATTGAGAGTCAACCCATACCAACTGACTGGGACATTGAGTGCCCAGGGCAGTGGACTCCTCTCTCAGGCACTGTCCATTGCAAAGCCTGTGCATCAGTCAGGTGCTACGTTATGTCATCAAAACAGGTGAATAATCTTTGTGCCAAAAATTAAAAAAAAATTATTCATACACCTTCTGATGGTCCTATTCCGGGAGTGGATTTTACCCAGCACGATTTAGGATGACAGGACTGGTCCTTCAAAGCCTCGCAAATTTCGCCAGCTAAAATCCTTCCAGCTTCCTCCAGCTACAGTTTTTCAGCTTTTTTTATAAGTTTGTTGGTTCACTCTTTGTCTCTATTAAGCAAAGTACTAATTTACTTTAAAACACTTTCACTTAACTATCTCTTTGTACTTGGTTTTTTTGCTTGCTTTTAAATTACAGCAAGCATGATGATGAAATTTGTTAAATTTTTGAACTCTGTATATGTGAAAATTTTCCTGACTTTACATTTATTAAGAATTAAATTTCTCTAAAAAAAATTTTGGTAATTACCCATAAATTCATCAGAGTTCAATGGTAAGTAGCAGAAAAAATACATAGTTCATTAGAATTCTATTAATTGACATGTTCTACTTATTAATAAAACTTGACCTGCTTTCTCCTATTTAGGAATGGTTTTTCCTACTCAGCCTTTGAAAGTAGTCCTTTTGGTTCAAGTTAAAAATGTAAGGTTCAGTTAGGAATACAGATAAAACAATATTTTCAGTTCCACAATTTCCTCATAGTCTGATGTATCTTGCCAAAATTGTGCTGAAGAGAATAATACTGAAATTTGCTATATGGAGGGGCGATCAAAGAGGAAGACAGTAGTCTTATTCTAACCAGCTTTATTCAGTTCTAGACCTAGCTTTATTTATTTTGCTTTATTATTTGCTTTGGTGCAAATTTAACTATTTGAAAGCTCCTCATGTGCCCAATTCAACTCTCAGTTACACCAAAACAACGATAACTAGGCCTTGTGCCTTGGTAACACATGGCAGAGGATTTGTGTAAGTTTTCTGAAAAACACAGGGTCAAAGTGCAATGAGTTTATAATAAATGTCTTTTTGAGAAATTCTGGTTTTTGCTGCTGCATCTATACAGAACTTACCATCCCATCTCCTTGTTAGATAAGCCCAAATTGAGACAAAAAAGGATAAATGTATGAGGTCTGTCTGAACCACAGGTTTTAGAAGGATGCCTGGCATTTGAATATAGCACTCATTAAAAGGAGTCTGACTGTTTGCTCACTACAAATGAAATACTTCAGTATTACAGCAGCCATAGCCAGGGGGCTTTGCTGAGCTCTCAGAATATAAAAAGATAAAGGTTATCAAAAGATGTCATAAAAAAAAATTATGGCTATGTCTAGATTAAGGGAGGAACCACCGAGTGACATTCTGTTTTCCTTTCCACTGCAGTTCCTTGAGAAATGCAATGGGGCAAGTCATCTAATTATATATATGCTATACTTCCTGGTCACACTGGTGAAAAAGCAAAGTCTTCCAGAAATTGTCATCATTTGAATGAGCTAATTTCCTATTTGCCATTAATTCTCCAATAATTCTGCTCTTTTTTCTTTCCACCATGATAAGAGTTTGGTAGTAGTTGCAACAAATACACATACACAGAAAGCTAGCACAGGTAGGCAAAAATACAGAGGTGAAAATAGCATGTTTCTTCTCATCACAAGTGCAACTAATTGGAAACTAGAGATAGTTCATTGCAAATGTTCTATGTAAATCACAATAATCTCATGCACTGGTCCACACAGGGTAGTGCCAGAGCTCTTGATAGACTCCCTCCTCTCTCCAGACTAGTAACATCACCACAGCAACAAGCCATAGAAACTGCTACAGCCAAACTGACCAACAAACCATCTAGTACCAGTCTGCAAGGGAGTCTGCAAAAGATGTGTCAGAGCTCAGTAATTAGTAAATAAACAAATTCCTAAACAAAATACAGTACATTATGCAATAATGACTGATTTATTTTCCTCTGCTAGCTTTAGTCAACCTAAGAACACATACCTAAAACTTAATAATCTATTCATGAAACGAGCATGAAGGCTGAGACCACGAGCAATGGTAAAATTCAGTACAAAGGGGAAGGGGATGGGAAGATTCTGGGATTTCACCATGCCACACAAGCCTCCCCTTGTGTCAACTGCATGGGCTGAAGCATGACTAGCCCTGATAGATGCTCTGTGTGAAAACACCAAGTGAGAGCCAGGCAGCAGGTCCGTGCCATCACACCAATGCCTGCGCTCCCAATGACACAGAGCAGGCAGGGCAGAAACATGACCCTACCCTCCCTTCTGCTCCAGACAGCAAAGCTGAACTGACACAAAGTACATACTACGTCCTTACAAGAGCCATTATTCTCCTATAAAATCCTTGGGAAAAAATTGGGATTAGTCAGTCAGGGCTTCTCTAGGGGCACTAATGCAGACTTTCCATTCCCAACAATATCAGTTATAAAACAATGGCCTAGCTTTGAATTTAACTTCTGAGATGGTTGTCAAAAGAGTCTTAGGAGATGGAATAGAATTAAAAAGGGTAACTGCTGAATCCTCTCTCTCTCTGCTGTTTAGCAGTATTTACACCACACTATTTCACTCAGCTTCTTTCTACCTCTTTACATGTCTGTTTTCTGCTGTGCATTTTCTCTTAATGTTTATCTTTCTGAGTGATAGAACCATTTAAAACTATTTCTCTTATAAGTATCCCTTTTTTAATTAGCTTAGTTACCTTCCGTAGACCTTTCATTCTGTCGTGACCTTTTAGAGATGAGATAAATACACTAAGCATGTTATTAAAGGCAAGGACATACCATTTAGTTAGCAAGAAGAATAACTTTTCAATGTTATTCTCTATACTTTTCCTAATGCCAATTTTTATTATACCTGCTGTGCTTGTTTTAGATACACTTATTGATTTGTTTGAAACTATTCCTAAATATTTCCCTCAAGATGTTATACTAATTCCATTTATTTCAAATGTGACTGAAAAGCTTGAATTCTTCCTTTCCTTTCAAAAAGCTAATGTCATGTTGGCATAAAATGCAGATTATCTGGCAATTGTCTGTATAGAATTCTGCCTGCCATGATTTCTCCTTTTTTTCCCCTTTGTTATGATATTTCTATTTTACCTCCCAATTCTTCTTTCACTTGCTTAACCTAATTAATTTGTATTTCCATCCAGTGATGAAATTCCTTCATTTCCCTGAGTTTTTTGTGTACCTGTGTATACATATATACTTATGTGTCTGCATATATATACAGTGGACTGCACTGTATAGCTCTCAAACACTTCCTATGGTTTCCCAACTCTTCACCATTTTTAATTTGTCATCATAGCCAAAGGGTCATCAACCCTGCTTTAATAAAGTCAGTATCAGACTGGCTTCATTTCAGAAGGAAGCAAGAACCAAAGTTTCACCTGAAAATTTTTAAAAGATTCCTGAACACAACAAGTTAGAAGAACATAATTAAGTGTCACAACATTCAAATTAGTTGCGCCAACCAGGTATAGTTAAATTGAAATTTAACTTCATTTTTAATGATTCTTACTGATTTTTTTTCTGGTGTCAAAATATGGTTCATTAGTCTGTCATTTTTATGAACTATCTTTATCTCCCTGGTTTTTTGTCTTGTACATTTTTAGCCCTACTCCAGTATCATTGCCATGTATAGTGGCAAATGGTATATTTTAATAATAGTTACTTCATTCTTAAATTCTTTAGTGTTGTTGAACTTGTATTAGTCCCAGGCATGCACTGTAATTTACTATCACTCCTTTTTTTATTTCTCTATTTCTGATCATTCTTCAGTTTCATCACCCGAAAAATGTAGCCCCAGGACAGGTATTTCTTTGTTACCCTGATCACACACTGAAAAAGATGAAGATACGCGCTGAAAAATAAAGTTCTGTGAAACCTGTTTGTACTCCCTGTCTTTCCTATCTACTGAAACCTCTGGTCATACCTTAGCTGGTCTTCTCTTATGTATCTAATTACTTATTTAATTACTTGCTTGTTACTCATCTTCTATCAGTTTGGGGTAGTGAGAGTCTTCCTAAGTGTGATTTTCCATATGCCAGCATGATGCTGCTTTACCCTACAGATAGGTCATGACTTAGTTGGCAGCTACTTCAGCTCTGGATCTGCCTTGAACAAAAGTTTTCTACAAAATCCACCTGGCAGTATTAGTAGTGGTATGTATAAGTCCAGAGGCAACAAAGAGAGCAATCACAGGACATACTCATTTAAAAGTTGAGTTAGAGTCATAAGTCATTTAAGTGCAAGTAATCTCGCCGCCTAAATTTTCTTGAGTAGTACAGTCAAAATGTTACAGTATCCATGTCTTGTATTAAAAACTCCGGGGTAACAAAATGTACAAAACTGTCAGACATACAGACCTTATTCTCAATACAGTATATTAAACCTCTCGTTTCCCAAAGGAGCTTAATTGCAGGCTCTCAAGTATAAAAGGTTGTATGAGTTTCATCCCAAGCTGAAGTAGTTCATTTGATAAAAATTGTCCTTCCAAGTCTATAGAGAATATTTGTTTCTGGCAAAAAGTCTTTACTTCAGGTTAACTCTAACATAGATCAGTTTTATTAAGTAAACCCTTTGCTACAGATAGCCCCTTAAGTTGAAGAGCATTCACATATACAACAAAACATTTCGAACCCCACATTTCAGTTTCAACAACTAGCTGTAATCCCTGCAGATGCACACAGTAAGTCAGGTTTTGCAGCTTGCAGAATTATTGAATAAGCAATTAGAAGTCTGTACAACTGTCTGTGATAAAGTTGATCATCACTAAGAAAATCCATTTGAATCTGAAGAAATGCTCAATACCAAAAGTTGTACCATGCCTTTCCTGGATATTGACAATGCCTATCCCTGGATATTGTATGCTTATAAACCATTAAAAAATACCTTGCTAGTGGAACTGTAAGGTTTCGAGGTTCATCTATTTATAGAGAACAAAAAGGTAATTTAAGCAAGCTGCAGGATCACTTTCAGTGCTGTTGCAGGACAATGCAAACAACTCTCATTGCACCAAGTAATACTTCCTGAGTTTTCTAGTCAGAGAGGCTTCTGGTAGGTTTAAAATTACTTATACAAGATAAAAACATCTTTTACATCCTGGAAAACTCTACTAATTTTGAAGGCTGTGTTGACCAGAGTCAACCTACTCAACAAGAAACAGAAGATCCCTGTGATGCTCTGCAGTGCAAGGGAGCCTGCAGAATCTGGTATGATCCTCCCTCCTGGAGAGTGTGTTTCCTGCCACACTGTCTCATTTATATGCCCTGCTTGTTTTACCAGCAAACTCTCAACAGGTGTATCCTGCATAACAGGGAAAGATTGGCACCCAAATAGCTTCCTTCAGACCAAACCTAACAGCTGCTGGTTGCCTCCTTTCAACAGCAGACTAAAACTCACAGTTCAACGTCAGGCAATTTTAATTTATTTCTGTAGCGTAAAATGAAATTTGAATCATAGAATCATAGAATCGATTGGGTTGGAAAAGACCTCAGAGATCATCAAGTCCAACCCCTGCTCCAACTCCAGTCCGTTCACTAGATCATGGCACCAAGCGCCATGTCCAACCTCAGTTTAAAAACCTCCAGGGACGGTGAATCCACCACCTCCCTGGGCAGGCCATTCCAATGCCTGGCCACTCTCTCTGTAAAGAATTTCTTTCTCATATTTATTCTAATCATTAACTTCCACATCCATCCAGCATTGGCACTAGCCTTTTTCCCCTAGGGGCCTGTGCATGAGAAGCCCTCCTTATGTGGGGTCTCTCTGTGCAATGTCTCCAGATTGTGTCTCCTTTCAGTCTAAAGTGTTGAACAAGAGCAATGGTGATCACCTGAGAGGTTAGGGGAAGAAAGTTTTCCTGGAACAAGATCAGAAAAAGTCCCATCATGCTGTACTGATGTCTATCAGCCCATTTGAGCCCTAACCTTCCAACAAATACCTGCTTATTTCCCACTTATCACATAGCTATGTAGCCACAAAAAAACCACTTGGTACATCCAAAGAAAATCAAGGTTGGAGCATCTGAGCAGCAGTCCCTGCATCATGACCAAATCCAGTGCAGCTTCTCTGACAAGATATTGAGGATAAGAGTGAAGAAACACGTTCACTATTGCCTCGGTCTTCTCAGCAAAGGTTCACAGCATCATGAAAATTAAACTGGGACTTCTTATTTCTGATGACTGGAAAGATTTGGGCTTTTGAGCCCTTGCCCAGGTGATAGAACTGAATTTGTTGTCCTGTCTCTCACTACATGTGTGAAATGGGATGGATATAGCAGTTAGAGGAGTTTTTTGTGCATTGCTACACCCTATTTAATGTTTCTAAAGTAACATCAACATATTCTACCTTAAAATACTCGGTTTTTAAAAATCTGCTTTCTTTGGCTCATGTTGCTTTGAAAATTCTAATTGAACATTGTTATTAAGAAATCTCAGCTCCTCCTCTCCTAATGCCTCTCTCACAAACGTGTGTGGAAATGGCATCTTACATATGGCCACTTTAACATTTTTAAATTCCAGGACAGAGTTATTCTCTTTATTCATGAACACTTCACTGAATGCCTGCATTAAGAGTTGCCAAATAAACCAGTTTTGTTCCATCTGCTATGACCATTTTCCAGCACTGCCTGTGTGATTCACCAGCATCCCTCCTCACAGAGTCCATCGGGAGGTCTGCAAACAGCAGGGCAGAGGCTGCTGGAAAAGGGAGGAGACAAAGCTCTGCAGACCGGAGCAGAGGTTAAGGAAAATGTGGTGGGCAGTTAAAACCAGACAGGGTTCGAATACTGCTCCTGAGCCTGGAAGGTGCATTTAAACCGTAAACTCCTGCAGAATTGTACCTTGGGATAAATTACAGCTCACCCTCAGCATCACCTTTCTGCAGTACTTAGTGCCATTCTGTGGTGGCAGTTCAGTAGGGTAGAGAGCTACCAATATATATTTGACAAAGACTTTTATACATTTTTTTAATATTCATGACTACCAAAATGGGGAGAAATGCAAAAAAAGATGTTTATTTTCAGATTGTTATAAAATGCCCTAAAACAATGAACACTATAAAACATAAGATAATTTAAAGCAATAAATTTTTACATATAAGCTATTTATATGGTGATCTCTTTCTTCTATTATACATGAACAAAGTAATTTATATAAAACCAAAAAGAACATAAACACATATGTCAATCTACTATTCTTCAAGTCCAACAGAAGAGGTGGGCTGGGATACAGCCTGTTCCTTTGAGCTGACTGGCCTGTAATTTTAAGCCCTAAATCCTGTAATCAGGTTCAGTAGTACAGCCCTGAGCCTGGAGGGAGCCTTCCTGGCCTGCTAGCAGCAACCCATGAGGTACCAGATCCTCCTGCAGGATCTAAGGATTTAACTAAACTGAACAAAATTTGGCGTCAGAATGAAAGTTCATTCTCTGCTTGTAGTTGGAAAATACAAAAGAAAACAGAGGAAAAAATCATAGATTAAGTCTGTGATATCATTAAAGTCAGTGCAGTCATTCCAAATTAGTAATGACATAAAAGTAATCTGAACTTGGCCTTTGAGGTAATGTTCTATTAGTTTGCTAATATTGTGTAAATTCTATATTTGACGGGTATCCTGCAGTCATCTTGGCCCTTCTCTTTTAAAGGAAAGTTCTGCTTAAAATCTGCTGATACCAGCTCAGGCCATGATTTTATAACTTCTTTTTAAATCATGACTGATTTTTAGAGTCCATATTTATGTCTACAGGCAACATCAAGCCAGAGAAAGAAGAGTGGTGGAAAGAAATTTTTTTCAAGTTGCCAATCAATAAACAGTTCCAGCTAAAAAACTATGCAAAAAATAAATTAAAAAATGCACCATAAAAATCATGTATACCATTGGAAAGGTTATCATGCTAGAAATACTAGTTCCATGCCTCCTTATGGTTGGTGAGTACCAACCACTAAAAGTCAATACTATCAACCATTTGGCATACTCGTTGGCCTAACCTGTTTTGTTTATACAATGTGTCTAGGCTAGGCATAATTCCACTGCTTGCAGCTTGGGCTTAATGCAAGAAAATCCACAGTGGTAACAGGAGCAATCTGAAAACTTGCAAAGTGAAATACTTGCTGGGTTGCATATAGGAATACCTTAAGCCTGTAGGAATACCATACTGTGTGTTGTCCCATTCAGGACCTAAAATGGCTGTTTTGCAGGGAATGTTGTTGCCTGGTGACCAAAAGTGCATCTCCTAGGCCACAGAGGGATGTGAACATTCAGAAATTGATTTGTTCCTGTTGCTCTTGAGGAGACCATACCCGTAAAATAGATTAAGCCAGCACATAATCATCTATGCAGTCTCCTTGCTGGCATGCTTAAACTTGATACTGAAGACAGGCCTGTGATTTTGAGCTACTTATCAACCAGCCCAGGGAAAAACAGAATAATACCTTGTGCGCTACTGCCCACAGAATATGAAAGTAGACCAAGCCTCAGCTACTGTGAGACTGCAAGACACCCCTGCTTCAATTAAGTCTGTGTTGTACATCTAGCCTGTTCCGGTGCAACCTCCCAGTTGCTATCAGGCTCTCTTTCTTTCATTAGAATCAAGTAGTTAATTAGCCCCAGCCTGTCCTCTCTCCTTCTCTCTTTCCCTTTAACGCAGCAGTAATGATGTCTAATTACCAGCAGCAGTGGATTACAGCACCATCAGGAGCAAATCTCCCTGGCTGACAGCAAAGCTGAGCAGCAAATCTTAAAGCTTCAAGGAGAGAATAATTCCTAACAAAGTATTTGAATATTTGCTTTTTTTTGACCAGCTTGTGACTGTAGAGTCCAACTTGTAATTTCATCCATCCTGTTACTGCACAGGGAGTGCTCATGCTGCCAACAGTGATTAATTTTAAATTGAAATTGCTTTTACCTATGGCGAGATCAAGTGACGGACAAGAAGAGGGAGAGAATGAGGGAGAGAATGAGGGAGAGATTCACAGTTTGGGGCTCTGTTACCATTTGGGTGTCTCTCTGCAGACTGGACAGGTTCAAATGTACAGGACAATAATGAGAGACAAGGGGAAAACCAAAAACAGTGGGGATGCTTCTAAATGGTCATAAATTAATAAACTCTTAAATAATTAGTAAGAGTTACAGAAATGAGAGAATGGGCTTTTAAGGCTTACCAACAATTACTGTCTGATGAAAATCCAATTTTTCTCCCCAGTAACTTATCATTCCCAGCTGGGTGAAATTCTAGGCCTCTTGAGTCAATAGGACCTTTGCCACTGGCTTTCTTTTGGCCAGGGGCTGCATCCCTGTTCTGTCACAGAGGTTCTTTCTGAGCTTTCAGTGCCCGGCAGGTGCTGCCCCAGCTCTGGAAATAGCCCATACAAACCATTGCCACCCTGCGAGCCTGCTTAAATACTCCTCTGCCTTTTGTAATGGGATAGTGACACCAGATTCACGGGTTTAGGAGAGGGTGGCGTTTGTTTCTCAGAGCTGAATGTTGTATGGGAGTACCAAGCAACACCTTTTCTCATTTGTATTGGACAACAGATTTACATTTGCCAGCAGGAAGAAATTGTACCTACACGCAAGTTCTCTTCTGTAAAGGTTTATACGTCATTGTTCAAGTAATATACAGATATTCAGGGACTGCTTACAGATAGGTCATGCTAACTTTCCTTTCTTGATTTCATTAGCAGACATTCTTATTTTATTAGAATGCCGGCTTGGTTGCTTAAGCTATCCAAAGAGTTACTTTCTGTATTAATATAAACACATACATAGGGACATACAGAGACATTCTCAGCCAAGGGTTTGACTCCCCAAATGCACAAAGGTGAGACCAGCAAGATGTTCAACCTCTGACTGAAATCCATAGTGGGGAAAAAATAAAATAAAAATTGATTCTGTGTTCTTAAAATAGAAAAAAGGAGGCAAGGTGGAACTCCAGGCTTTCATGGCCTAGCAAAAGTGAGAGAAAATAGACAAGCTGATCATCACTGAGTCTTGTGTTTCAGACGCCCAAAACAGCACTTAATTTTTAAATTCCATCTTGTAAAATAAAGGTTAGCCTCTTTTTAGTAGCAAAGTCAATGTAATTTGAAAAAACACTGAATGTGCTTACAGTTTTGAACTTGCAGTGAAAAGGATAGTCTTGAGAATAAACAATCTGGCTCACTGGCTCACCCAAATAATTATTTCAGTGAGCAGAAGAGATATTTTAAAATACCGACCTAATTGGAGACTTTTGCTTTAGACAACATTTTTGTTATAAATTGTATCTACATTACCCTCTGACCTCAGAAATTAGCAGTCATCTAACTGTAGAACAGAGATCTGCCAAATAACCTGAATCTATAGGCAGACCTGGAACACTTCAGTGAATAAAAACCATAGAGAAGGAACAAATTCTGTCCAGAGCTTCTTTTTCATTTTCAATCTTCAGATTTGTAAACTCCTTAAAATTAATTTCCCATCTCTGCCTCCTCACAGCCACGACAGCGCTGATGACAAGGGGGCAAATAGAAGCCAGCCTCTGGGAATGCCCAGGTTTATGACTTCAGCAAGGCAAAGAGAGGCAGATTTCCCCAGCAGCCTACGTCACAACCCAACCCAGAATACTTTCCAAGAAGCCCCCTTTGCTGCGCCACTCAGCAACGTTCCCTTTAGGTCCGGATAAGCTGCCCCTCCAGGAAAAAAAAAAAAAAAAAAAGAGAGAATATTGCTCATACAAGCCAAATGCCCAGGCAAGAATATTTTTAATTGCTAGGTTTCCTTTCTCAGCTCCCCCTCCACACCCGCCCCACGCACAGACAAAAGAAGCTTAGTTTGCGTGACCCAGCACATAAGAAGTAAGAATAATGATGCGTTAAGAGAGTTCAATAGGCAAAACCTACTTGCAACCAACAGTCCCCATCTTCTTAAATAGGAAAATCTGTCGCTCCTGCCACCACCAAGCATAATAGCTCTCCCGCTGTCAGACCTGCACCGAGTCCGCAGCGCCAGCGCCTGCCGGGGATGCCACGCTACCCTAGCGCATTGAACGGAGTGCTGAGGGGCTCCCGCGACCCCAGAAAGAGTCACAAAATACACCCTTCCCTCGGTCATGCGGAACCCCGTTTCTCCCTTTGTTGAGCATCATCTCTCTCCCCCGCCGCCCCTTACTAGCGCAGCCGGCGCTTCACAGCCAAGCCGGGCACATTCGTGGCCGCTCGGCGGCGGCTCCAGGGCTGCGGGCTAACAATAAAAAAAAAAAATAAAAATAATAATTTTAAAATCAATCAATCAATCAATCAATAAATAAATAAACGGTAACCCCCAACCGAAATCCCGGGGAACCACCGCCCGGCGCCGCGCCTGGCTTTGTGCCAGGCGGGGTACCCCCGTGCGCCATCCATCAGCCCCGCCGGCGGCGCGGGGCGCGGACCGGGA
>VZRE01001315.1:0-37791 GCA_013396775.1 Cephalopterus ornatus
TGGTGTCATCTGCAAACTTGTTGAGGGTGCACTCGATGCCAGTGTTTATGTTTTTGATAAAGATACTAAAGAGCACCAGTCCCAAGACAGAGTAACAAAACAATGACAGAGGGTACAAGAAAAGAAATAATTCACACAAAACCACCCCTTCTTGCCCCACCCCCCTTCCTTCCTTTCCCCTGCCCCCATGAGGTGGCATAGAATAACCTCTGGGCCCTAGCAATGCCTCCTCCTGTCTACTGCAAAAATTGACCCTGTCCTGGCCAGAACCAGCACACCCTCATAGAAGGCCACTAGATTGGTCAGGCATGATTTGCCCTTAGCAAAACCATGCTGACTGTCTTGGATCACCTCCTTGTCAGGCATGTGCCTTAACATTTCTTCAGTGAGGATCTGCTCCATGATGTTGTGTGACACAGAGGTGAGACTCACAGGCCTGTATTTTCATGTCTCTAGTTTCTCC
Organism: Cephalopterus ornatus; assembly: GCA_013396775.1. NCBI lineage: Eukaryota > Metazoa > Chordata > Aves > Passeriformes > Cotingidae > Cephalopterus > Cephalopterus ornatus. The sequence continues at coordinate 464 of VZRE01001315.1, forward strand.
TCATTTTAAAAATAGGCATAATGTTTCCCTTTTTCTAGTCACTGGGAACTTTGTCTGACTGCTGGAAATTTTGAAATATGACAGAGAGTGGCTTGGCAAAAGCACCAGACAGTGCCCTCAGGACCTCGGGTTGCATCTCATCAGGCCCCATAGACTTGTACCTAATTCAGTTTCATCAACTGGACACAAACCTGCTCTTCCCTTACAGTAGGAGGAGCTTCGCTCCCCCAAACTCATCTAGGGGTTCAGGGGTAGATATTTGTTTTCATTGTGGCTCATTTGGATCAAATCTAAGAGAAGTCAAAGGCTCTTATATTCTTACAACTTTGAAAATAACTGTAGAATTTGAAATAGCTGAATTAATAACCTCATAGTCAAGCAAAATGTTGTCAAAATAAAATCGTAGGTATCCAAGGTGCATCAGTTTCTCACAGCCTGGGAGAATAGTCTCAGTAGTTCATAAAACCAGAATATCAATTAGACCAGAATATCTCTACTTTTTAGCCTTGATTTAGGAAAGCATTTGAACATATCTGTTTAAACTTTTTAAAAATTAAGATATTTTCTTCAAGTGTCAGTGGCTATATTCAAATTATGGGAATCTTGCAACGTTTCAAGTTCCTGGATTTGAGTTCATGCCTCAGGTGCAGACTTCCTTTTATTTTCCTAGTGTGGCTCCACAGTTGTTCATAGTCTGTGTCAACCATCACCATCCTGTCTCTGCAACTGGTTTTGTTATTCGCAAATTCTCTGTCCAGCCTAAATGAACCATATCAACCTCTCTGGTAAAACAAAGGAATATCAGAAGTAAAACAAAAGAAATGTCTTCTTTATCTGGAGTGCTGTACATGTGAATTCCTGAGTGACAGCATAGAAGACAAACCCAGTATTTCAGCATATTTTTCTGACAGAAAGTACCACCTTTATTAAACAAGAAAACTTTCAGAAGTATTTTTATTTTCAGGTTTTTGTTCATAAAGTGTCATTTTGAATGGCTGAAAATGTAATATTGATGAGACTGTATCTGCAATAATGTGTCTAGTTATGGGCTCACCTGTACAAGAAGGATGTGGACAAAGAGGAGCAAATACAGTAAAAGGGTATGAAAGTGATGGAGGAACTGGAGCATCTCTCATGAGGGGGCTGACAGAGCTGTGACTGTTCAGCCTAGAGAACAGTAGACTGAAAAGAATCTTATCCAAGTGCATAAATATGGGATGGGGGAAGTAAGGAGAATAAAGCCACAGACTTCTGGGTGATGCAGAGTGACAGGATGAAAGACAACAGGTGCCAACTGAAATACAGGAAATTCCTCAACACAGAATTTTTCTTCACTTAAGAAAAGACTTTCTCACAGTGAGGGCTGATGAATGCTGGACTAATTGCCCAGGGACGCCTTGAAGTGTTCATCATTAAAAATAGCTAGTCATGGATTGGAGCTGTGCTCTGAGCTGTGTGACAGTGGGAATGTGAAACTGGGCACTTAATAGGATTTTCAGTACAGCTGAGTATGATTTTGTCTATTTCTGTGAAGAAGAAAATACAGTATGTAATTGAACAGGAAATGTACGTGGTTTATAAGCTGAATGTAAATTGAACATACACTATATGTTATTTACACCTGTTGTATGGGAATGTTTGAAGGATTGCCATATTTTGCTGTCTGACTTTTCATTATATGATTGAGAAAAGTGAGATTGCATTTTTGCAATTTCCTCAGTCTAAGAAATGTGTCTAATCATTCTCAAGAAGAAAATTGTAAGAATTATTTGTGCAGTAAAAAAGGAATCTGAAATGATTACAATCCTGTGAAAATAAAAGGTAGCTCTGGTAGAAATCAACAAAAACTAGTATGAGTTTCCCACACATTGTTTCTTAGACTAAGACATTGCGATGATACATGAAGAATGGGATTGTTATTTGTCTAGTTATTTGCATGAGAACTCTAATTTTCCGTATGAGCAATTCCATTAGCTATCCTAGAGAGGCTGTGAGATTTTTTTTTCTTGTGCAAGATACAAAGGGAGCAATTCATGCTGGGCTTTTGTTCTTGGAAAATTAATGTTAGGCTTGACATTGTTGATAGATTGTTTGTTTTCAGGAAATTTTCTCTATTCCATGATGCATTTTAAAAGTTTGTTTCAAGACACTTAGCCAAGACTCTTTTTTGCACTTTTGCAAGAAATAGATAATGGAAGAAGTATCATAATGACAGTAACCATTTTGACAGTCATCACTGAGAAGAGAGCATTAAAAATAGTCTCGTTTAATTTATTGTCAGAGCTATGATAGTATTTAGCAATCTCTGTCTCCTGTGAAGTCATAATTATTCCACTGCAGCAGCCATCCTTTCCCCCTCCCCCTGCCTCTCCTAGAATTATTGGAAAAGGTAGTACAGTAATGCCATCTACTACTCCAAATACATGCTGAAGTTGAAAGAATATATCTCTCTGTGTTTGTCACAGCAACCTTTGTCAGGCAAACACAGAAGGCATACTTTAAAGTTGTCCCTTATGCACAGCACCTGAGGGGGGACAGAGACTGTACTGATATGCAGGAAAGCGTGTTTCTGTGAAAATCCAGCTTTTCGTTTCTTTTATCCTGTGTTGAATCAAGTTCATGGATTAAGATACATGTGATTAAAATCCATTTATAGAGGCTGGATTTGCCTGAAATGATATTGTAACCAGGTGATGTCCCAGTAAGAATCACTGTGGTGCATTTTTACTCCCTCGTTTTAAGTTCTTTGTCATGACGATTATTAGCCACTGTTGGAATTGAACTGTTGAACTCAAAATACAAATATTTTTGTAAGTTATTCTACATAAACCTAAGAAAATGGTAATAGTATTGTGGCAACGTGAGATAATGCCGGGTCCTGCAGGACCTTGTCACTGAGTCCTTACATCTGAGTCCTTGCCTTTATCTTGTCTCTTCCCATCTAGACCTCTTATCACTTAGCTCAGATAATATGGTCACTGAATAAGTCCTCTCACACCTAGGAGAATATCACTAAATTAGCACTGATTTACATGACTAGTCTTATGATATAGTCACTATGAAGCAGAGATGCCTTTGTTGGGGTGGGTGTTTGACAGAGATAGCTTCCAAAGAATTGATAAGTCCAGATATGACACAATCCTTTTCTGGACCTTTATTTCCTCAAGTGAACAGTTGCTCATTTGGGTGTCTGGTCAGTGTGCTCTGAAAATTAGTCACTTAGGTCATACTGAGCCATATGGGGCAAAACAAACCATTACAAGAACATGATGGTGTTCTTGGAGCACATACTGGTGTTCTGACATGCTAAGCAAGTCAGGTACAAAATTTGGCCACAACACTGGAAAAAAATGCTTCATATCTTCTGGGAAAAAATTTTCCACTGAATAATTTTTCTTTGTAAGCATTTGGATTCTTTCAGTGTTTCTCCTTCAGCTAAGCAAACTGGCATTCTCACCATCTATGGTTTCATCCATGCATGTTTTGGTCAGCAGAGTTAACGTCTAACAAAAATGTGCTGAAACATGAGTTACTTGAATATGTGAAAGAGAAAGTGTTGCACAGATGTAATTGCACTTTAGTGTTTCTTCTTTTCAATGTGTGTTAGAAATTAATTTTGGTGGAAGTGTATCATAGTTGCTGGTAGCTATGTGATTTATGCATGTGTTGCCTTGCCAGTGCAGCATCAAGCTGAAAAGAGAGTGTTTCTTTGGTCAGTATTTCATTTTCATGAAGGCTAACATTAGCATTAGCCCATTAGTAGGATTATAAAACTTGAAACACACACGGTAATAAATCTCCTCCAATTACCAAGTTGTAAAAAGCAGCTTACTGCTAATTTCAGTGCAGTGGCTCACTCACTGATTTGAGAATCTATCCTTCTTTGTAAATAGAGCAGAGATTGCCTAAGGCTGGGTCCACCTGCAGAGGGAGAGGTTGTCCAAGTGAAGTGGTCTGATGGAAAACTGTATGATGCGAAGTATCTGGGAACAAACACAACTTATTCGTATCAGGTGAGTATCTGTATTTATTGCCATATACTTGCTTTTCAGATGTCTTTATTGTAAATTGCTCATTTGGCTCTAGCATTGGAGCGACCAGCCACACCTTCAAAGATGCATAAAGCTGAAGTTTGGACTCTTACTGTAACTCTCAATGCATTTAAATTAATATATAAAACTAACCCAGTAGCAAATGCTGTGCAGTCTTTGGAAGTTGAGGTTTCACTTGTTCTTACAAAATCAAGAAAATTACTTGCTTAATAAGAAATTGTGTGAAAAAGTGGAACATTAAGATTGAAACATAACGTTTGTTATTTTCTGCAGGTTATTTACTTTTATTTTATGTCAGGTAATGATATAAATATATTTAATGGCATAAAATTAAATATCGGTATGTGCTTACAATGAACCATATCACAAGAGGATGGAAGGGAGGACAGTAAAAAGAAGAGCATAAATAGATGCACTTTCTTTGTCTGAGGCACTTATGAATTAATTAATCTAAGGAGCGTTGTATCCTCAGCAAAGGCAAAAGCGAACTGAACACTGAAGGCAAGGCTAAAAAGCTGACTTCTGATTTCAGAGTCACGATAATTGTTTTTTTATGTGCTTGCCTTTGAGAAAAATCAGTCAGCATCTTTGAGTTACCCAAGTGAATGGCAGAAGCTGCAATAAAACAATCGCAATAATAATAGCACTTCTGAAAGAATGAGAATTTAGATACATTCCATTTTTATATATATGTAATCATTTTCACTTATGTAACTCTTTTCATCAAAGGGCCTCACATTAGTGTAACAAAATGGCAAATTTACTATTATATCTGTAGATAAATTAAAGCACAGGGAAGCTAAATGACTTGCTGCATTGACCTTCTCACTTTCCCAGTGACTTGCAATTGAACTTGAGTCCTCAAATGCCTAATCCCTTGAGCTAGTCTCTGAATCTTAGCTCTTCCCTTGTGTTTAGCAGCTGTATTATGCTGTGAAGGTGGAAAGTTCTTTATAAAGTATGAATATTATTGTTCTATAGTAACATTAATCTTCAAATCATTTAATCTTATGAACAATTGGTCTTCTGAGGAATACTGTGAGGTAGATTAGATGTAGGTTGTTATCTTTCATATTTGAAGGAATATGACAAAATCAAACAACTTTGTCTTATTTCAGACCTCTTGAAGAACATGATGAAATCAGTTCTGTTTAAAGAAAATGGCTAAGCATGTGGAGGTTCAGTAAGATTTAGAGTTCTTCAGTATAACAGATGTTGGAGATTACTGTAAATTGCCTTGTAACAACCCCTATCATGGGGGGAAATGAAAGTGTAAAGGTTTGAGGCAGTCCAGGTTGCAACACGTTGGACTGTGGAGACAATCAAGCATTTTAGTCTGCAGGATGCAGAGGGGGCTGCCACGTGGCCACAGATTACAGAAAGTTCATGATGTGGAGGGTGCAAGGTTAACTTCAAGACGCATTAGTTGTTCTTCCTTTGGTCTTTCTACAGTCTGTCTGAAAGCTCCCAGGACCATGCATACTCCAATTTTCTTTTGGTGTGATCTCTGTTGCAGACTCTTACTGAGCCTTTTGTGTGATCTCTTGGATCTAATAAGGCAAACCTGGATAAATCTGTGCCTTTTCCTCATGTTTGTGAAACATTTGTACCAAATGTGCCGGAGTTATGACACAATGCACCGCAATTTGTGTCATCCAGTTTGACATTTGCCAGCCGGTATCTACACAATCCCTAAGCAGGTGTTCAGTTGAAATTGTTAACGTGTTCTAAATTGATTTTGTGATCATTTCTGATATGGAGGTTCACAGTTAGGTTTGAGTTTCATTTGAGATTATTAAATTATCCATTCTCTCCATTAATTGCTTTCTAACAGTTTCAACTCTCCCTTTAATTCATGATGTTCTAATAAAATCAAATCTCACGGAGAGAATAACATACTATACAGGCACAGTACAGCAACAGAAGTCCAAATAAAATAACTTGCTTGATAAAATTGATGGTCTGAAATGTAGGATTTACAACTGAATTAAATTAGAGCTATTAGAGATGGTAGGTTTATAGTTGGCATGAATCATGATACTACTGAAAGTTTTAGAGAAGCTCTTGTTGTGTTTGCTGTCAAGGGTAGGCAAGTTATATCCAGTGTGATATGCTGAATTAAAGCTGAAGAACTTCCAGTTACTCTTCATTGTAAATGTGCAATATATTTCATACTGCAAGCATGACAGATTCTCTAGTATGAAGCAGTTTCATCCTACTGCATACTACGAGTGAAAACAAATATATTGACCATTCAGGAGTGGATTTTATGATCACATAGAGTGGCAGAGTTCACTTCCTACCCAGTTCTTCCACCAGTGATGCAAAAATCGTTATTATCAACTGTAGAATGTGAAAACGTACGTATTGTGCAGGAAAGGAGCAGGAATAGCAGAAAGACTGTTCCTGCATCCTGATGAAAAATACCTAAACTGCCATCATTTTATTAAACAAGCTTAAGGCAAATTGACCTTTAATTTCCTATAACATACTGCACAGACTAGGCCTGTGAGGTTAGTAACAGGAATAGAGAGGAACAAGGATGACTTCTGTGACTTTGTTATCCATCTGTGTGCTCTGTGCATTTTAAATGCACACCAGATTTCTGCATCCCTGTTAGTTGCAGTAAAAGAAATTGCTTTTAAAGAAGCTAATAGATCATACTGTGTATCCTGGCTTTTGAAAATGGATATATTATATCTGATATTTCAGCTGTTCACGATTAATCTGACATATCCAGTCATGGCAAGATTTTAATTTTAAACTACAAACCCAGTCCATTTACAAGATCAAACACATGATTTTTCAGTAATAATACTTTTGATAAGTCATTGTTCTCTTACGTTTGTATTTGGACTTGTTCTTCTAGTCAAGTGTTCTGTTGTCATTCACATGAGCTCATGAAGTCAAGGAAGGATGTGGAATGAGACTTCTAATTTTATACCACACTTTAAAGTACAGTTTCTGTGGGAGCTAAAACTGCAGTCTCAGATAATAGCTGAAATTCAAAATTGTTAGATTAAGTATTAAAATAGAGAAAAAAATCAGCAGCTACTGAAAAAGCTCAAATGCTTCAAAGCCTCAGCATTTTAACATTCCCCACACCTAGTTACATTTCCTTTCTCATTTTCTGCTAACGGGGTTCATACTGGATTAAATCTAAACCTAAGCATGATAAAGCTTTTCATCTTCTGAACAGAGCATTTAGAAGAAATTCCATCAGATTCAATAAAATTCTGTTAACTGGTATTTCCTTAGTTGTCACTCACACTTTCTTTTGACGTGGTCTTCCTCAACCTTGAATCACAGGATCTTAAAATTAATTTTTTATTTATTAGGAGCAAGTAAAAAATTAGAGACAAATAAAAATAACATGAAGACATTTTAATATGTCACTCCTGCCTGTCTTGTTACTGTTCAGCATTCCTAATCTAACAAATTTTACTTTACTGTATTTGTGTCAGTGCTGATTTTGAAGACTCTTTGCTTAGATATTATTTTCAATTTAAGAATGTGTTGCATTTCCTAAGAAACAACATTTTTTATGTTTTAACCTTATTTTATTGTCCTAAAATAGATAGTAAAATCTTTTCTGTTTCCATGGGTATTTTTATCTGGAGACATTTCCAGAAACTTCCTGCAAGATTTAAACTATTGTTTTATTTTTAAATACCCATTTTTTTCAATTAGGTTGAGTTTGAAGATGGTTCTCAATTAGTAATGAAGAGAGAAGAAATATATACACTAGATGAAGAGCTTCCAAAGAGAGTGAAAGCACGTTTTGTGAGTATTTGCTGATAATAACTTTATAGTATATATGTGCTTAAAATGCCAATAACACTGTCCTTGGCTTTATTTTGGATTTTCAGTTTAAGCTGGACAAATGTTTTGTGAAGCCTATATTAACAAGAGTGGCTAAATCAGCACAAGTAGGAGACGTGTCCATTTGCTGGTGAGAACGGTTAGTTGTTCTTCCAGTACGGGCAAATGGCAGTTGTCAAACATAATTCTTTTCTCCTAAAAGGGACATCATGTTTGATCATCTGTCAGATCATGAATGATCAAGTTAGTAAACATTTGAGTTGACAGACATTCTGTTCTTTCAGTATGCTTTTAACATGCATAATTTTTAAAAAACCTCCCAGCTTCTCAGACCTTTGTGATTTTAAAAGCCTTGAATTTAATAAAAATGCAATTAACTTCATGTAAGGAACAATGTGACTGATCAGAACTCATTATTGTTACTGGAAGGACTCATCAACATTTTACTAGTCTTTGGCTTAAAACCAAATCTTTGCTGCTTTTTTAAGTTTCCTGCAATTTCAAACAGCATCCACCAGCTAGTCATTTTTACGTATGTATGTCATGTGAAAAAGTGTTGAGGTTCACGAAGAGTGTGACACTTACAGGTTGAAAAGGGAAAGTTCTTTCATACGCTTATTAGAGGAGGTAACTGCTTTTACCTGTCTTAGGACAGTGCTTTCTAATGCAAAATGCAGTGGTCGAATATTCTTAATTAAGAATCCTTTTTGCTGATGAATTTGGGATAAGTGGAGAAATCTTTCAGTGTTCTGACTGTCTAGGGTTAAGATAGATATCTTGGAAAATGTTAAATGAACCGTCTGGTTATATTTAATGGGGTTTTTCATTATACTCGGAAAGCATACCATTGCCATTTTTTTGCTTTAGAGACTACATGGAAGAAGCATTTCTAATTAACTGCATGCTCTGTAGAATGCAAACTGTTGCATTTCATTCAGGATAATAATAATTGGATTTAAGCTATTCGTTTTTAAATGTATTTTTTACAACTCAATATTTCTTTTTTTACATATTTATTTGACACTATTAACTTCATTGGGTAGTTAGCTATAGGTTAAAAACATTAAATTTGGTCAACTGAATGAAACACACCACAGTCAGTGCATGATTTTCTTTGCATGATTTTCTGCTAGTGCCTCCAATTCTAGAAATATGCCCTCCAGGTACCCCCAACACCTCCTTCTCCTCCTCATGCTGAAAATAGTGATAGTTAAAGACAGCTTATGGTACTGTTTCCTTCTATTGAAAGAAATTATGCCAGTTCATTCTGAATGATGCTTTCCTTAATCTTTGGAATTTTTTCATTACTCCAGCAGTGAAAGTTGGTCCAAAATATTCTGCCATTGGTTTTTTCCAAATGGCTTGCTGTTTGGTGTCCCACTGCTAATGTGGATTCCCAACTGTTTTAAGTTTGCTGACAAATGACCAAATGGTGACTCTGATTCTTTGCAAATTAGGCAGTGTGCAGGTCTGTTTTCAAGGGTCTATGCTATAGTACCTTGCATTTAAAACACTTCTGAGTAACACAAAGTGGTGAATAATACTTCATATCTCTAGGATCAAACCTGCCCAACAGTTGCATCACTTCCATGTTGCTGGGTTTTTTTCACCTAGAATTAGAGGGATTGTGTGGTTTCTGGATAAAAGCCAAAACTGCCAACTGATGTTTCTAAGGAACACTGTAGGCCTAGAGAATTAAATAATACATGGTACATGCAAAATATGGAAAAGTAAAAATTGTATTTATATGTATGTATAATTAATGTCTGGTTTTAGTCTACAGCCTCTGACATGAGATTTGAAGACACATTTTATGGATCAGGTATTATCTTGGGAGAGAAGAAGAGGCAGAGAGTATTGAATTCTCGCTTTAAGAATGAATATGTGGATGATCCAGGATACCGCACATTCTTAAAAAGCTCATTCCAGAAGAAATGCCAGAAGGGGCTATAAAGGCAGCAGATGAAGAGAGAGGGATGTTGATTAAAAAGCATGCAGCATTATTTGCAATTGGTTTTTGTTTAATTGAACACTATGTTTTACAACAAACTAATCTATACACCATCCTCATAAAACTGAAGTACTTGAGTTCTGATTTCTTCGGTTAATGTATTAAAGATTTTGTAATGTTTTGCATTATAGAACTAGGGGGAAAACCAAGAGAGATTATGAAGGGAAGTACTGAAGAAAAGTATCAGTCCTGCTGTCCTAGGTTTTTTTGCAGGGGGATAGAGCCTAGAGCAGTGTGGGCATGGCTTAAATGCTGTTCTGTACCACCCACTTCATCTCTGGGGGGTGTGGCTTCAGGGGGAAGAACAAAAGGCACGCACATAGAAAGTATGCTGTTTTCATTCCGTTTCTTCCCTGGGGAAGCTGCTGGGGCCAGCACTGTGGACTCTGAAAAGCAGTGAACACAGCCAAGATGTGGCTCCAAAATAGCTGCGCTTGCAGCTGAGACACAGTTCCAAAGTGGTGGCACCACGCAGAATTGAACCTGCAGAGCAGAGCAGTCTGGAAGCAGCCAGTGTGGCACAGCACAGGGGATCGGGCTTTTGTCATAGTTTTTTGTTTTCTTGGGCACAGGGATGGGGAATGCAAGCTGTGGAGAGTATCCACCACCTTGTCTTTCTCCCAGGAGGCCTTGTGGTGCTACCTATGGAGAGCATCCACCACCTTGTCTTTGTCTTGGTGGCCTCGTGGAACTAAGTCAAGGTAGTGAACACTTCTTGTGTGTGAAGCACCTTTTCTATAATTCTGCCATTAATATTTTTGCTGTTACTGTGGTTTCTTATTCCATTGCTGTTTTCAGTAAATTGTTACCTCAGCCCGTAGTCTCTGCCCTTGTCCCTCTTCTCACCAGAGGGGGGTGGGGGCAAGAGGAGCAGCTAATTTGGAGTTTAATTCTCAACTTGTTTTTTAAACCACCACACCTGCTCACATTGAAATAAGTGGTAAAATTCCCTTTGAATTATAAGAGGAGATTCACATTCTGAAGAGGAGATATTTTAGTAAACAGAGATAATGTCAGTGGCTCATTTTTTTCTGCACTTAAGTTCAATAATAACAGTTTTTATAAAACATTTTAAAAACAAATACAGATATGTAAAGTACTGAGACAAAGGCTGTGCTTACTTTGTACAGTGCTTTTACATATTTATGTCACTACTGTTTTCAGTAGGGTTTGATGGGGACTCAACTACTAACTTAGATATTTTTGGCTTTTAAGAAAGATATCTGCAGAACAGCAAGGATGTTTTATATATTTAAAGAGAGATTTTGGCAGTTATTTTTAAGCACGTTTTTCACAGGGTCTATTAAAAATAACTATTTGTTAAATACAAATTTCTTTCACAATGTTTATGAAAAATTAGAGTTCAAATATAATAGCCTAGTTTTGAATGAATATTTTATGGTCTGTCTTTTAAAATAAAGTTCTAGCAACATAATCGTGTTTTAAAATAAATAAATAAATAAGTAAATAAATACTATCCTTTTACTTGCAACATTTTGTCTCTTGATGTGATTTTGAATCCTATTATTTTATACCTATAGGAATCCAGAAACTTCATTAGATGCTGTATTTTCCTGAACACAACAGATTATACACACAGACACATAGCTTGATGTTAAAATGCAAACCTGATAAATACTGTACTTTCATTTCTTGTCTTTCTATTTCCCTTCAGCCTTTGGGATCCTGACCTTTTTGGATGTTTCACAGAAAGCAGAAAGTCTGAATTTGTGTGAACACTTGGGTATGTGAACCTAGAGGAGAGCTTTATCAAAATGACATCATCTGTTCCTTGTAAATTGAACAGTCAGCAGGATTTCTGACTGTCTGCCACAGGAAAAAGAGCCCTCTCAAAATCCAATTTAAATTGAGCACTGCTGTTTCTAGGGTTCTACTTGCTAAAAAACTTGACTATATGGACCCAAAGATTTTGTCATTACAAACCCAGTCTTTTACATGCTGAGGCACACATATCTTTGTCTCACTGAAGCCCTTGCATGACTATTCTTATTTTTTCCAGTGGACAATGAAATCTTTTCAATTACTATGTGACACCTCAATTGATAACATAAGTTTTCTTAAGTGTTATATTGTCTATCTTTTCTTGTACCATGAAATCACTCAGAATCCCTTTAGTCTAAGAAATTGCTTAGCTGTGACAATCGGAATGTATATCTAATTGACGACTCCTTCTCTAAAGGCAATGGGTTGTGTTGGGTGCTGTCAGACATATTTCAGAACATCAAGGCCCTTTCTGGTGTTATAAAGAAAAAATGAAACTAATAGATTTGCAAAATGCAAGATTGGTGCTGCCTTCTGCAATTACATGCATCTGATAATCTAACATATTGGGTTTATGTGGACAGGTTTTGGTAGCAGGAGGCTATGGGGTGACTTCTGTGAGAAGCTGCCAGAAGATTCCCCCGTGTCCGACAGACCCAATGCCAGCTGGATCCAGGGTGGACCCACCACTGGTCAAGGCTGAAGCCAGCAGTGACAGTGGTAACACCTATGGGATAACACATTTAAGAGGGAAAAGAAAGGTTTGGGGCAGATGTAATTGCACTCAGAGAAGAGCAAAGTGAGAATATGTGAGATGAACAACTATGCAAACACTAAGGTCTGTGGAGAAGGAGGGGGAGGAGGTGCTTCAGGCACTGGAGCAGCCCACGGTGAAGACCGTGTGTGAGGCAGCTGTGCCCCTGCAGCCCATGGAGGTCAGTGGGAGAGCAGAGATCCACTTGCAGCCTGTGAAGGAGACCTACCCAGAACAGGTGGATGCTCGAGAGAGGGCTGTGAGGCCATCGGAAGCCAGTGCTGGATGCAGGCTCCTGCCAGGGGCTTGCAGACTCATGGAGAGAGGAGCCCCCACTAGAGCAGGTTTCCTGCTAGGACTTGTAACACTGTGGGGTCCCATGTTGGAGTAGGCTGTGCCTGAAAGTCTGCACCCTGTGGAAAAGTGACCCACATTAGAGCAGTTCACAGAGAACTGTTTCTTGTGGGAGGGACCCCATGGTGGAGCAGAGGAAGGACTCTTCCCCCTGAGCAGTGGCAGGAACGAGTGATGAACTCCCATTCCCAATCCCCCTGCGCTGCTATGAGGGAGGAGATAGAGCCCAAGAAGGAGAGAGGGATGTGGGGAAGGTGTTTTTAAGATTTATTTACTTCTCATTATCCTGCTCTGATTTTGTTAGTAATAAATTCAATTAATTTTCCCTAGTTGAATGTTTTCCCTGTGACAGTATTCGGTGAGTCATCTTTCCTTGTCCTTATCTCAACTCATGAACTTTTCCTTATATTCTCTCTCCGCTGTCCAGTTGTGGAGGGGAGTGATGGAGCAGCTTTGGAGGGTGCCTGGCATCCAGCCAGGATGAACCCCTTGAGCTAGTTACTGATGCTTAGTTTCATAATACTGTGTTCTATGGTAAGAATGCTTTTAGTCTTCCATGAAGGTTCAAAACAACTATGACATACAAGAATATTTTGTAATAGGTGATGCTGTGTGGTACTATAGAGGCAAATATGTGTTCTTTGCCTGGATCTGATATGACCTGTTATAACACCATGAATAAACTCCCTTATTTCTAAAAAATTGATCCAGTATCCTCCTCTTCAAGATCCTTGAGATTTGCTATCAAAGGGCTGCAATTTTATTTTAAAACAGTCATGTGAAAAGTTGGCTTGTTTCCCCTTCTACCTTTCAGCAAAAAGATCTTGACTTTGGAAGTTCTGAAAGGCACTGAAATGATTTCTGATCTTTGTAAGGTGCTATAAAATACCTGTTATGTAAGTGTAAAAAGTGTAGTCATTGTCATGATTACAGTTCTATACCTTCTATCTCAAGACCTCATGGCCCTTGCAAACTGGAATGGCTAAACAACTGGCCTACAAAGACATTTCCTGTTCCCTTACAATTCCTGAAAAGCCACATTTTTCTGTTCCATGACAGGTATTGTTATGAACCTTTCAGGTATGTGGGAGAATACATTGGTGTACAGAGTTCTGGGAAACCAGGAGCTTGCCATGAACTGAATCATGTAGGTGGACACCAAAACATGGCTGGTTTTTGCCCACATAACCAGTTCTCAGTCGCTGGTTTCTCACTCCAGTAAAACCTCTGCATGTTGTTTTTCTCCTGATGTTAGAGACAGATACATCTTTTCTGGTGAAAAAGCGTGTCAGCATTCATGACCATTTCACTAACAGTGTCTGTGTGAGGAAGAGAGAATTATGTAGGAAGAGTGAAGCCCCTGTAAAGCCTGGCTAACTAAATCAGCAGTGGTATTCCTAGGATGAAAAAAATAAAAAACCCACCCAAATAAAAATTGAATGTCCATAGCAAGAGAGCAGAGCATGCCACAGGCCAGGAAGAATCATGTTCTTTCTATTACTTTATACACAGAAGAGCAAAGTAACTGTTCTGTATATTCAAAAATCCTGAAGGCTTTGGGTAAGCCCACTCATGTGTGCACACACTCAAAGTAGTGGTTTGTTCAGGATACATTAAAATCATTTTTATTCACTCTCATCTGAAAAATAGCAAGGACGAATCTGAATTACTTTAGTTTATGCTGGCTTGTGAAGTAGAATGCTTTAATGCTATGACTTGGATTTCCACAGCTGTAACTGAGGTCTGATAAAATCAAACTACTAGAATTAGATAAAAATTAGATTACTTCTCTTGAATCTTATTTGCTATTGTATTACTGTAGCAAAGCAATTTTGTTGATGTTTAATAGGGGTTCTACAATATATTGTGTTGTGCTGTGGTGGATAAAAATTTTCAATTAAAGAGAGTAATAGAAAAATTCCTATAAAACGTTTTTACTTTGGAGCTTGTTTATACTTTCCAACTGTGATGTAAGTTAACAGCAGTTTTTTGTGACAGAGATTTTAATATGTTATCCTGGTATTTATAAGCAAAATATAGCAAGGTAAAATCAGTTCCTATTTATGTGGTTCTACTTTTTCTGATTTTGTGAAATGTTCTCCAATTTAGAAGACATTATAGGAAAAAATTACTGATAAGGTAAATCCAGTTTGAATGATCATCTGTCTAAATAACAAATACTTATGCTTTCTCTCCAGTCTCTAAATTTTGTAGTGATATTTCTGCTTCTTGTTATCCAACTGAAGTATTGGATGCCAGTGTTCAACAGCATATTAGCAGGAGGGAAAGCTTTTGTAGGGTGGGCAAAAGGAATCTTTCCTGCACATATGCACAAAAGGTGTATCCATCTCTTTTAAAAGTTGTAGAACCATCTGATAAATTTATCACACACCTTCACATTTCAAAAGCCATCTCTGAGGCTTCCAGTCTTCAATTCCAAATGCCTTAGATAGCATTTTTCTCTGACATATCTAGCAAAAATAAAATTATGATGTTATGGTAGGGCATAAAAGTTTTACCGGAGTTCATCTTAGCTGTTGTATATACAGTCTACTGGTTATAGCTTCACTGTTACTATCAGACTGAATTGACCTACAGCCATGCTCCTGAGTTGTTACTCTCAATACCTTTAATGGATTTCCCCTATACCTGGATTTGTAGGCAGAACCGGTAGCTGCCAAAACTTTTGTAAGAGCCAGTTTTGAGTTACTAGAAACATTGGCAATTTAGATATCCTACAGCTAAAATTTTTATGTGTTGGTTTGTATCTGAAAAAGTCTGGAAGCTCTGCTTCAAGCAGTTTGGTCTTTTGGAAGGATTTGGAAGAGGAGGATTAAGAAAAAAAAAAGTCATCCTCCTTTCTATCCCAAAGTTTGCCTGGCATTTATTTGACAACCTTTGTCATTCCTCTATACAGTGAAACAGGGGAATTCTAGCGGATGAGGGAAAGAGTGATTCTCATTACATTTTAGAAATAGGTTTGTGAGGTGTTTCTGTGTGCTATCATTTGACTGAGCTATCATAAACTGTATGGTCTGTGGATGGAGCTCTGAAATAGAGTTTTGGAAGAATCTGTACCGCTTCTGCAGTGATGGAATGGACTATGCACACACTGCCAACATAGTCATCTCAGCACTGACCTTGCCAGGCTTGTGATCTGGGAGAGCCTTTTGTCCTTTTCTTGTTCCCCCTAGTTACTTAAATGGAACACAGACACAGTCTCTCCTTTGTTCTCAATGGCCTGCTAATGCTGCTGCTGTAGAATAGAAAAACAGGAAGGAAAAAAACCCACAAACAACAAAAATAAAGAAAAAGAAGGCCAAACTACTTCAGTACAGAAGTATAAAGAGTTGGAGGCAGATAGGGAGATTCATGGAGCTGGAAGGAGAAGAAATAGAGAGACCAGATTCTGAAAAAGAGATTTGTTCACAGTCCTCTGTAGAACCCAGGATGCCTGAGGCTCAAATTTCTTGTGGTATAAGCAAATGGCTGTGAAATGTACCAGCAAATTACTGACTGGTTGCCTTTAGGAACTGCTATTCCTGATGCCAATTACTGCGTGGGCTCAAGAAGCGGTTACCTCTGTTCTCCCAAGGATCCTTCTGTACAGATGGAGAATCAGTTATATGGGATGAGGATTTAATTTTTTTTCCCCCAGATTGGTAACTAGGAAAAAACAATTTTTGTGTTTGTTTGCATTTAAATTACTATGCTAGTGTTAAGGATGCAAAATATGAGATATACAACCAATGCCAAAGTTTTCCCAGAAGAAACATAATGCTTGAAACTTCCGCATATGTTCCTTACAGATCTAGTCACTAGAGGAACTGTGGGAAAGAATCATGGTAATGACTCTCTTGGATACACAGGAGTTAAAAGCAAAGAAGAATAGAGACGAGGCATTGCATTCCCTAAGGCTATTTTTTTGGCACAATACTAACAGTTGATGGCAATGTCATGCTACATTATTGAGGAGAAAAGGCTCAAGGAACAATGTAATAGAAAAAAAATCGTCTTTGAAAAGCTTCCATGTCTAAAGTAGTCCACTGCAATCCACATCTCTTCCTTTTTTCTGTGGGCATATGTAGTGAACATGAATAATAAAAAAAGCTGTTAACCTCAGTTCAGTCCAGATGTGGCAACCAAGGATGACTTGCATGACCCTGCTGTTTTCGTTCGAGTCCTATTAGGTGAGTAAAAGCAGGAACAGGTGAATTCAATATTTTTTTTATTTTAGCTGGAAAGAAGCAGCCGAGAACAGTTTCCTTTTCCTATTGACATATCGAAACAGCAGTAAGATAGATTTCTGTGCTGAATATCTCTTTTTCGTAATTTCAGTTGTTAAGTCCTATAAAGGAAGGGATGGCACCATTCTGTTCTCTGCCTATCTAGTTTTGTATCTCCCTTCAAAGTCTTCCACTAAAAGGTAGAAGAAACTGAGCTAAAATTCTTCCAGCTCCAAGCACAAAAGTAGGAAAAAGGACAACTTCGTACTTTTCTTTAACAACCATGTGGAACCAAAATGCAAAGGTCTCTGGAGAGGGAAGGAATTCAGTGTCTCCATTGTGCCTCTCTGCTCTTTTTGAGGACTTTTATTTACTTATTGCCTTAAGACTTGGTATGAGACAGGCAGAGTATGTTCTGCTTCACTTGTTCATGTAAAATGCTGGTACAGTCTGTAGATGGGGAGCAGATAAAAAAAAGGGATACTGACTGTACTGGATTTTGGAGACTACTGAATAGAAACATAGCTACAGGAAACAGTGGTGAGCACTGCCATAAACTAAAAACAGAAAGCGTGGGTTTTTCAGTAGTCTCACCCTTGTCATTCACAGCTGAAACGTATCAACATAAAGTGGCATATTGCTGTTTGATTTTTAGCAGGTCTCCAGAGATCATGTCTTTGCTTAGAAAAGTTAGTGAATGTGACATCATGTAAACTGGTTCAGTAAGTACATTTGAAAAACAAACAGAAGGTACATTGTCAAGTAACACAAAGAACTACATGAATGAAACTCTTCCAGTAGCTCCCTTCTGTCAAGGCAAAGTCAAGCAGAGGCTATATGAGATAGTGCTGTAACTGGAGGTAAATCTTTGCAGAAAGAATTTGGAGATCTTGAATTCCACTGAAATAGTGGTGTAAGTATCACTGTGTGCTTAGAAAACAAGCAGGACCAAGACACAACCATGCACGCAGAAGTTTTTTCCTAACATTTTGAAACAGTAGGAATAAAGGATGATTTAAAGCAACTGTTGAGCTCTCTGAGATTTTTGTCCTCAAAAGAAGGTGGGTGTCTGAGATGCAGAAACAGTGTTCTGCTACAACACACAGAGATTTTGGAACAATCGAAGGGTCTGTGTCTTGGGAAAATTCACCTGCTATTTGACTGGGGATAATTTGATGGCTGGGGATACTGACAAGTGCATATAGACCACAACACCTACCCATAAATGTGATCAGTGTGCATTACTCTCAAGTTTCAGTGCTTTGTTCTGTGGCGCTCCCTCGAAGCTATGTAACAATAGGCACTTAATGAAAAATAAATGGAAAACACTGTTGTAGACATTTTCATTGTGAAGTGTCCATCAAATAAACTCCTCGGATAGTAATGAGAAAATTTGTGTCAATTAGTAATGTTTTAAGAAGACATGAGAAACCAATTGAGAAACCCCAGGAGAGTAATCACTTGCCATCAGAATTATTAATTTCGTGATGTGTTTTAAAAGAAAGGACATGATAGCCACTAAGGGAGGCCCTGAAGGAACACATTACTGGTATGTCAGCACAATTGATTTCTCAGTGATTTAAAGCAAATAATTTTAGTGACAAGTTAAAAAGTTTACAGTTGAAAAGGAGATACATCCTTTAGGCCAGCAGAGGGTCATACATGGCTATTACTGCTAGGGAAGGAGTGACCAAAAGGGTCAGTGCACCTTACCAAATTTTTTTGCCATTTTTTAAATTTTTTACCGGATGTGCTGGGATATATCGCAGGTGTATTCACTAGTTTTACAGCTTCTCTAACTTGTCTCCCCCGCTTCCTTGCCAGTCTCATACCTTAGTAGTCAGAGATGAAATGACAGTTCAGGCCTGAGACATACCTCCACTCCTCTCATGGCATTGTAGTAAAAGAACGGATCTGACTTCATAGCAAACACTATTGTGGGAATTTGTTTGACATGTCTGTCAGTACTTTAAATGGGGAAGGATGAAAGTTTCCATAAAGAGAAACACCAGATTTTTCAAATAGAGAATGGGGGCCAAAATCACTTGCTAAATGCTGTGTAGCACTAAAGTGAGAGCTGACTGAGTGAAAGCTGTAAGTTTTTGCCGAATAAAAATTATAACAATACAGCAATGATAGCTTAGTTCTGCTATGAGAACAGTCTCTGGCATCCCCTTACTGTTGTCAGGCCATGTAATCCATTTTCTCTAGTAAATTATGTGGTATTTCCCTATGGCAAAAATACTGCTTTGCATTTTGCTACATTTCTTCTTATCTGGATTTTGGGTTTTATGCTTTGCATATAGCCCTTAGCTAATATAATTTTCTTACTAGGATCTCTCCCTTTCTGTCTGGTGCTCCCTTCCCCAGCAGTTTTTAAGGGCTAGGTAGAATGAATGACTGAAAATATTGTTATCCTCTATACAGTTCTGTCCATACTCCTGTGGTGTCAGTGGCAGACTAATCCTTAGTCTCCATCACGAGCTTGATGTTCTCCTGCCTTGCTGCATAGTGAGTTAAGATTTTAAGCATGCATCAAATGCTATATTCCTTGCTCTGGATATTTCAGAATTTGTTAGGGTGTGGTTCTGAGGCTAAGGTTCAGGCCAGAGTGGAAATATCTCAGGAATCCTCACTAGATCAGTACACTACAAGAATATCCTTTTTGTTCTACTTACAGTCTTTCTGTGGTTATTGTTAGAATATTGATCCATAACTGTGTTAGAACTAATTAACTTGGCAACTTTTATATAAAAAACATGTTTCTGAAAAATTTTGTACATAGCATGTATAATTAAAAAGTAATATTTCAACATGGATTTTCCCAGCTTCATGTGAAAATACTTCCAGAAAAAGCAAGTTTTTCCTTGTTACTCTGTATTACAATACTTAATGAAGTGAATCTTACCAAATTTATTCCCACAGATCCATGTAAGAACCTATTTTTAAAACAGAATTTTGTTAAGAAAAGCATAACAGGAAACAACCTGGGTTATGTATCTAGACATTTTGAGCAATAGCCTCTGAATGTAAACTGTACTTCCAAGTGTGTATTTTCAGATAAAGCTCAGAACTTCATAAACTCATCAATAGTGTAATCTTTTGAACTGGAAGTCTTTTAACAGCTTCCCCAGAGAGCTTATGAAAGCTGTGATGGCATTCCATTTGATAGTGATTTTGTCATTAGCAGTCCTTAAAGATAAGGAATTACTTTTAGTGACAAATAGTCACTTTTGCAGAAATAGAGCACTAATTTAACTCCAGTTTCTGATTTTTCCTTTGTCTTTACATGTGAAAAGCAGTAAATTACACTCAAATATTTGATCTGTGACGCAACATCTGAGGTAGCTGAACTTTTAATTAGGTGTATTCTGCAATGTAACACATATCCTTCAGTAGCAACTGGCCTACTTTTTCTCTAACAATGCAAGGCAACTGTCTGAGTATTTCTATTTTAGGTGCTTGTTTGTGTTTGAAGGTTTTATTTGTTTGATTGTGTTCTTTGTCAGTTTGTTTATGGGAAAAGAGCTGGCTGCTGCAGAAATTAAGAAAACTATCTGAAATAAAGTATGATGGATTCCTGCAAAATACAGTATTTCCTTTTGCTCTCAAGCACTAAAAGCATTGAAATAAGAAAGCAGGGGGTGAACTTACAGCACAGCACAGGCTGTACTCAAGCATACATTACTGAAGAAATAAAAGAATGCATACATCATGAAAGGGAACCAAAGTATCCAGAATGAATGTTCACTGGATTTTTAACTAGAATTTATGGATTCATAAAAGACTCTTTGCTCTGCGGCAAAATTAATCCTGATTATCTGCTTTTGAAGCAAAGTAAAACAAGGAAATACATATACTTCTTAGTCCTATCTCTTCTAATCATGTTTTTATGGGGTAGAATTGGGTATTTCAAGTCCATGAATGGAAAGTAATTTTTTCTTGAATGACTGAAAATGCATATTCTAGAAAAGAAAAGAAAAGGCGAAGTAGTTCTTATTGATTCTCTCATTTTAGATTAGCTGGCAGATGCAATCATCAGTTCTTTAGTCACGTAAGTTTAGTAAAAAATGTTGAGAAAATGAGAATAATCTCAATTAAGCCCTAAAGACCCAAAGAATGTATTTAAACCACCTACTTAAAAAAAAAAAACAAAACACCTTCAAAAAGTTGTCTTGTGACAGATTAATCAGTGTACATCTAAATCCATAATTTTGAATGAAAGCCCGTTCCTGTTTTTTTTTCCAGGCAACATGGAAACACATTATTTATATGATTTGTGGCTTCAGAATGAAATACCTTTAGTTAAAACGAACTGAAAATATCCCATTAAGGCTCCTAGAAAAGAAAGTTAAACCTCCTCCCATGGCAAAGGATTTAAGGCTTGAGTTTTGGGGACTGGTACCAGTGATGAATTAGAAGATGTCTTTCTTGCAGTGGCCTGTCATCACTCTGCTCTCTCTTCTTCTTTTGATTGTTGGTTGGCTGGTGACATGAACAAGATATCCCCTTAATCTCATTAGGATTTCATAAAATTGGATATATTCTTCAATTAAGTACAAGGAACATAGCCCTGTATGAAAGCTTTTCATCATTTTAAAAAAAGTCTTTGAAAACCTAATTTTTAAGCAGACTTCTAGCTTAAACAGTCATTGAGGAATTGCTTCCTCCCCACAGACTTTCAGGGACAGCTTTTTTTCTGCATTTGGTAGGAAGCAACTGAACCCTGCTCAATAGTTACGTCTCCAATTATTGTTAATTTTTAATAGTTTGTTTATTAGCATTTTGGCAAAAGTGAAACTTTTCTTATTACACAACAGCACATTGCTCTCTATGTAGGATTAAAAAGCTGCTACAAAGCTACTGGGAACAGAAGGAACTGCATTCACTGAAGGGGAATTTTTCTTCCAAACTTAGCATGAAGAAGTACTTGTTCCCTGGGTGAATTGAAGGCCTGTGCAGTTAATCACGAATAGTGTGACTGGAATACTACTCTCCAAGAGAGAGTTCTGCCCAAGGCAACCTGGCTGGACGTTAATAGTTGTGGCTTGGCTCTGCTGGCAGTTTCTGTGCTAATTACAGTAACAACATGAAGATTTATAAAATGCAAAATAAAGTCCTAAACACAGATGCCAGCAGGGATGGAGATGATTTTAGCTGGAGATGATTTTAGGTGAAATAACAGAGCTTACCAAGTCAATCTGGTAATTAATGACCCTGCAGAAATACTGTTTTAGTCCCTTGTTTTCCTTGCCAATTGAGGGACAGTTGTGTTAAGAAGAACAAAGTGCTGCAATATGTACAGTGAAATCGCTGTTGTTGAAAGTCTTTAAGAACATTTAAAACCAACATCTGTCTAAAATAGCTCAGGAATAGCCAAGAACTGTTTTGAAGGAGAAGGTGTGCTTCTTTCTGCTACAATTGTGTCATATGAAAAGGATGAATGACTAAAAGACCTTAGACTGAATAAGATAAGGCTAGTGATAAGCTTTGGTTATAGAATAAATACTCTGAAGCAAATTTTCTGTTGTCAGAAAGTATTCTCTGTAGTAACATTAAGGAGACATTTACCATAAAATTCTTGTTTTTGAAAACACTCAGACTGCCCTTTTGTCTTCAAATGAAGTCTGTTTATAATGAGAATAGTTAAAAATATCAGAACCTTTTTTTGGTAAAATTTCATTGTCCTGCTAAAGAAGATGCTTGTATTCCATCTGAAGAAGACTTCATTCTGTCAGAGGAAAACAACCAAGAGAGTTTATATTTCGACTTTAATATGGCTGTACCATGACAATGCTACTATCTTGAATTTCAGATTAACTGAATTAATGAACAAAATTAGCTGACCTAATGTAATTAAAATCTCAACTGAATGATTTAGCAAATTACTGAAGCAGTATCACTGCTGGACAAATTGCAAAGTTGGTGAAATGAAAGACTGAAGAAACTAGCCTGTTACTAGAGGCAGAGTGGAGATAAGTCAGTGTTAGTAATTGCACAATGCTGAATACCTTTTCATACTATAAATAAAAGCAGTGGCAGTATGATTCGTTTGACACTTTGAGAAGTAAACCTTTACAACACTGGTTATGAAATAGATATACAAGCTTAAAGAGCAGTCCTGATCCTTGTGGAAAGTATCTTTGTGATTTAATTGTCACATAGACTCACAGAATGGTTTTGGTTGGAAGGGACCTTTAAAGGTTATCTATTCAAACTCCCTGACATGAGCAGGGTCACCTTCCACTGGACAAGGTTGCTCAAAGCCCCGTCCAGCCTGACTTGGAATTTTTCCAGGGAAGAGACCTCTATAATCCCTCTGGGCATCATCCTGTTCCACTGTTTCACCTCCCTCATTGTAATGTGATGTAGTTTTTCCAGCTTAATCACAGTAGTGTAACAATTCCTCTCTTCTTCCCTCTAGGGACATGAACTTGGCTGCAATTAATGAAGATGGGTGTTAGAAGTATGAATATATATTTGATGTCATATGATCTCCTAAGTTTTCAAATGTCACCTTCTCATAATTTAATAATTACAAACAACTTGGAAAGGAACAGCCCCACCCAATACGCCCAGCCTGCAAATCTGAGAAATACCTGAGGGAGCTATGTAGAGGATATCACAAAGGGAAATGTGCTTTTGAAAGCTGCTGTAAGACTCCTATTCCTTCACATTTCTATTTTGACACATCATACACCTTCTGTATGTATCTTTTTCCTTAGTTATCAGATCCTTTTTCTAGTGTGAAACAACCAACCAGAGCAGTGCTATGCAGCCATGTGTCCTGCCTCAGACTCGTGTGATCTTTGATTTGCTGGCAAGCAGAGAGCTTTGCTCTATTCTTGCACATGCAGTCAGATCTCTTCATTAACCTTCCTTACTGGTTTATTGGAGGGGTGCACTAGTCCTGGGGCTGTATGTTATCAGCCAGAAAGTTTTCCAATTTAAATCTTGAGAAAGTTAGATATCTGGAAGTTGGATATGTCAGTCAGTGGAGAGATCGAACAGGGAGTTCCTAAACATACTCTGACTGTCAGAACAGGATAAGGAGAATGGAGTAATGCTCTTTGTTTTGTTAGATACGCTGTATCAATAAATATGGTATGCTTGGGAGAAGTAATAAAGAAATCTTGCAGTTAAGTAATGGCTGTGTCTTCTATTCTTATCTGAAAGGTAGGCCGTAAGCTTGAATGTTTCTTGTCTTTCACACTGATTTCCTGCTGTTTATATAACCTCTAGCTGTGCTGGCTTGTTTATTTTAGATGGAATAACTAAGACTTCTTGCAATGGTATAGTTTGCCAGCTATAAGGATCACAACACTGTTCTCATAAAAAACACCTTACTCTTGTTGCTATTTCTGCAGCATTGCTGCAGCTACAGTTGTTCATACAGTTGTTCATACAGTTGTTCATACAGTTGTTCTCTGTATGAAATATATTTGTCTGAAGCAGAAAGATCTGACTGTTCTTTGTGTATGGAATATCACAGCAAAATGGTGTGTTGTCCCTCCCATCCATTAACAGGATTTTGCAGAACATTAGAAGGTATGGCTAACCAAGCACAAGCCCAGAGGTTTCATGCGTTGTTGGCCATATTTTTGATTCATTGCTTTAAGGTCTATGTTTAAAGTCTCAAATGATACATATGTGATGTGTAGATTATCTGAATTTTACCTAATTAAATTTACTTATAAGTATGGCAGAGAAAGAAAATAGATAATAGAGCTTCATTTTCTTTTTAATGTTTTGTAAATTCATCAATAGGAGAGTATAAAAAACATGCACAGACAGCATTAATACAATAAACACAAGCAACGAAAAATATTCCTTTCAATATAGTGGCATGGATTTCCTTTTAACCCTGATATATGCTCACTTAGTCTCCTTTGACTGCAGCATTTCATCCTCTTAGAAGATGTGAGTACATTCAGTTCATCGCTGGTTATACTTTGGAACCATCTATGAAGTGTGAGATAAGAACTAATTAAGAAGTGTTAGAAAGTAATCCTGTAGCAATAGGATGTTGTTCTTCTTTCAACTGGCTTCAGGAGTAATTCTGACACATGTCTAGTGCTTGTCCAATGCACTGAGATTTTTTTTTTTTTGGTATCATATTTTATACGGCTACCCTTTGCTTTGCATGCTGTTTCTTATCCTATCCCTATCAGGATATCCCTGCTTCAGGCAGGGAGGCCACTCAGTTTTCCTGATAATCTGTACATGAAATGGGAATGGCGAAGATAAGCAAATTAGTTGGAAACCTTGAACCTGCCTGGCTAACAATGTAAAAAATAAAGGACACACATTTCTTTGTACTGTGTCACTGCTAACTGATATGCTGCAGCATAGAAACTAATATTTGTAGCACAACCAGCTAATGTGATGGGAACAACCCAGAAGCTGTCCAACCTAAGCAACAAACACAGACAAAAAGTAGGAGAAGTTTCCATCCTTGCTGCTTTTTGGCGCTTAGAAGTGGTTCAAAGAACCTTGCATGAAGAGAATACACAAAAAAATACCCAGATGCAGAGGGGATAAACCTTGGAAAGAATGACTTGTTTTTATTGGGTTTTGAGCATCTGAATAGGTATGCATGAATAGCATATGCATGCAAATGAAAAAGAAATATTAAAGACTTGAATTTCCCTTAGGCAGGTCTAGTCAGAGAACTGAGAGCAAGGCTTATGTTGGAATAGGTAGAAAAGTTACATGGTTTGCCCAAGCTGGTAAAGAACTCATAGTGTCCTGACACACTCTCCTCTCTATGTTGTTCATAATTAGTCTTCAGGAAAATTATGAAGTATTGCTAAGGAGAAGTTGGCCCATCTTGGCTATAGATCTGCTCATTCCTAAGTTCATTCTGTCTTTAAGGTGGATTTAATGCTAAAAGACTTTCCTCTTTAGTGGAAACAGTGATATGAAAAGCAGAAGAGAGCCTTGGCACCTGGGATCTGCCACGACACAGTGAACTGTCATTTGGTTCAGAATCCTGAAGGCAGGTACTGAGACCTTGAGAAAATAATAGCCACTCACCGTCCATCTGAATTGGAAAGCATGTGTAAGCACAGAAGGTTTTAGCTAGGCTCCCCGCATGGGACTCATGTGATTTCATCTGAGCTATCAGTCTAACAGCCAGCACGGCTCTTGAGAAAAAAATGTAGCTTCATGCCAATGGATCCCAGCAGTGGGGAAGCTGTGCTACATACAAGGAGAGTCAAGGTAATTAATCCCTGCAACAATACCAAGCATACTCTTTCTTTCTCTTGCGTTCTGAATGGAACACTCTGCAAGAAACCAAATCACGTTTGGGAGTTTTTCTTTATTTTCTGTGAAATTCCAGTGCTTCCACTCTGGAAGTTCAGTAAATCCTCTGAAGCAGTTTGTATTGAATTGCTGTGATACAGTGATCCACAAAGCAATTCTATTTATGGACCTGATCAAAAGTGCATTGAAATAGTTCCATTGATTCCCATGGGTTCTGAATCTCTCCTGTTATAATTAAACACGACTACAAACTACACTCTTTTATTTTCCCCTGGACTTCAACAGGGTTATACACTTTTTCCCAAAATAGATCAATTACATCTCTTTGTTTGGAGAAATAGCATACTTGCTATAGCGTCCATGGTACATAAAGTTCCTGCTTGAAAGATTTGACTTTAGCAATACGTCTGTGAGTTTGTTAACCTATCCACCTCTGCCTGCCTTTCATGACAGAAAAAAAGACTCACTAGTTTGCCAAAGAGGATCTATTATAAATGAGGTTTCATGAAATCAGATTAATTTATTTTCATTATGCTGGAGCCTGTCACCACAGACATGGCCGAAGGGTCTGGTGTTATCTTTCTTTTTTTTTTTTGTCAATGGAGATGAAGTTAGGAGACATTCCAAAAGGGCTGAATGGTGAATGTTTTGTGGCTTTGATAAAACCACATCATTAAAGTTCATGTAGTGCCACATTATATGATTCAGTTCAATGTAATGGGAAGGAGTATATCTGTCTGTGTATAATGAGTTAGCTAGGTTAAATCCTCTAAGAAAGGAAGTACAGCATGCCATAGCTTATTTAAAGAAAGTCTGGCTTATTCACCGGTGTCACAGAAAATCCATGAATAGTATGTCAGTTCTTTAAAGAAAGACACCTAGGAATATTGAAGGGTAGCATGTTGAAAAAATGGCTCAGTTTAGAAAAAAATTTATTGTTATTGTGGTGGCCTTTTCATGTAATAAGGGAGAAAAAACCCCAAAACAACAAAACAAACCCACTAAGTTTTTTCTTTCTGTGTCAGACTCAATTTGACTGAGGAAGTTACCTGAATTTCCTGAAATTAATCACCTTTGCAAGATATTCTATTCTTTTCTATACACCTGAAGGGACTGTAGTGCTTGAACTACAGATAGTGTACTAAGACAATACATTTAATTTCTACCAGTCCATTAGAAAGGTCTTTTCCCTTCCATAAGCCAGGTATCATGAAATGTGCTGTTACCACTGCATCATAACATGACCTGTGTTTTATTTAAGGAGTCAGACATCCTTTTACTTTTGAGCTTTGTGATTCAGAACAGGAACTCTGCAACTAGAACGGGTGGAAAGAAAAGTAAACATGATATACACGTTTTACCCATATTAATTTTACTAGATTCTTGCTTGCTAGTCAGGGGAGTAAGTTGAAAAAGGGTTAACATGGAAAGAACAGTGCGATTAGAGATATAATTCACCATCCCTAGTCAAAATTAATAAGAAACTTACAGCAAAATTCTATGCCTACATCTCACAAACTCTCCTAAGCTGCTGGATCCAGGCTCTGGAAAAAGCTGTAAGGTAACTTGTAGTTTAGATTTATGAAAAATTGCGTTGGTTAGGAAATTTTTATGGTTATTGGTTCAAGGACTGAGGTGTCCATATTGTCACTGAGCATATTGTTGGCACCATGAAGTCCTGTTCTCTCTGTCAGGCCCTTTGTGGCTTGTCCTCTTTTGAGAGATTGTTTTCAGCCTTTGTTATCATACATAACTGCATTTGTATTTCTGATATTTTGTAATATTAGATCAATTTATGACACTATTTCAATTGGTCTCATCAGTAGCAGCTCGGCATATCTAAACATAGTTTCTTTTTCATTTTGAGCAATTATCATGCAAGGATTTGTTTATGCTTGTTCTGTATCCTTCCTTCTCTTATATTGATGTTCATAATATTTGCTGTTATCAAAGAGGACTACGTGCATGTAACAGAAGGAAATTATATTTCTTTGTCCAACAGTGATCTCCTCGGATGTTGCATTTAACTCTGCAAATTATCAGATGTTTTCTGCTGTATATGTTGAGCTGTATGTTCAACTTCATTGAACAATCTCATGCTTTTTAAACCTTCAGAACATCAGATTTTACAGTTTTCCATAACTCTGCCTTCAAACTGAAACAACAGAGACAAGTGATTTATACATCCTTCAATACTTTGGCCCTATGGCTGTAATATTGGAAAGTAAATACAATTCTTTAAAGAAATCAATTCCCAATAGTGTTTTAATGCTTAAAAAGTGCTGTCAAGGATGCTCATGAGCAAATAATGAAACATTTTGTATCAAGTTATTCTTAGAGTTACACAACTTTAACGTCGCCAGAGCTGGACAATGAAAACAAATTAAATTGTTAACCATGTTTATGAAAATATTTCTGAAACAATTTAAAATTTTTTAGAGGTGTTTTATCAGGGAGACTACAAAGTGTGTTTAAATCATATTTTAAAAAAAAGATAGTAGAGATAGGAAAAATAGGAAGGAAATAAAATATATTTTTAAGTTTGGAGGAAGGTAAATACATAAATTTGAAGTGGTTGAAAGGCACTATTCTTGGGTTTCTGAGTCTTATTCAGTTCCAAAATAAATAATAGTTTAAGTAATAGTTGCAATTAACTTTACTTTATGATGTATTTAATAAAAAAGACTGACTCATAAGAGCAACCCTTGCAAAGTTCTCCAAGTACTCCAAAGGAAAAACTAGTGCCTCTCAAACTTTAAGGTTTTAGTATTGAAGAGAATTTCCTGGAGTTCTTAATCCAAAGGCATTTCTTTTTACCAAAAATAGATGAAGAGATACTCAGAATTTGTGGGATCATTAACAGTGAGCAAGCTGAGTGTTTTATGTAGTGAAGAAAAAGTTGATTTGTATTGTGTCCTTAATGACATTTGCATATTGAGGAAAAAAGAATAAAAATAGTGAAAAAGATAACTTAGAAGGAGAGAACTTAGATTCAGGGAAGCACAGAGGTTTTGTAAAAAGCAGCCATCCCTCAAAGGCATAGGCACTTAAATTTCTTAGAGATGCAAGGTGCGGTAAACTGTATCAAGTGGCATCACTAGGTATGACTTGAGTGGTCTCTTCTGATAAGCACTGAGCCACTGGCAGCAATATTCCTCCCCAGAAAATGGACATCAGGACATTCAGTTTGAAAGAAAATTAAAAAAACATAGAGTTTGCTCAATATCTGGGCCTACCAATTTCAACATCGTCCCTTCCACCAGGGATGGAAGCTGCTTGCCTGGGTTAAGAGTAACTCTCTTGGGAAGGGCTGTTTGCATGACTTGAAATACAGCTCTGCTAATATTACCAAGCTCTTAATACTCTTATTCCTGTGAAGATTAAATTTAAGATTTTGAACTGTATTGTGCAACTGGCACTAAGGGAAATCTGGCCCTCTTTTCCTTGGATTACAATTTGTAAAACAGGTTTGTTTACCAAAGGACATTTGAAAGAAAATCACATGAATATTGAGAACCCAAAGTAATCAGCTCCTTTAAAGCTTGAGTTTCAGGTTATCTAAGGCTTACACTGTTGGTTGATTTGCTAGGCAAATGTGTGTGCTGTGACAAATATTTTAAATTATTAGAGTCCTTAGTGCTAAATTTGTTCTTGTAGGCAGATGTTGCCCCTACTTTTCAGTCCAGTATTGGCACCAGCTTGAAAAATACATCAAAAAAAAAGTAAGATACTGGTGCCATGCAGATGGAAATTAATAATATGAACCTCGGGTTATAGTAGTTTTCTTCTCTGATCCTTCACCATTTCTGAGTGTACCTTTAGCCAAATGAAAGTCCACACAGTAGGCCATCTTTCTGAATACCCAAACATGTCTTCTCAAGAAATTTTGTCTCTGTAATTGGTCTACAAATACTGATAGTGCTTTATCAGTTATTTTCATGGCAAGCTAAACAGGAGTTATGTTTTCACTTTACTATATAAAACATTTTTTACCATCGCTTTGGAGCCATAATGGTGATAGAGCTTGAGGATTCAGTAATTGTTTTGGGCTGTAGGCATTTTCATAGCTGTGAAGTCTGATTGACAGGATGCAGAAAGTTGCTTAAAGCTGAAAAACCATTTAGAGAAATGTATCAGAAGGGAGATACGTGTCAGGCCCTCTGTAGATGGACTGAGAGCCTTCTTGATATGCATTATTTACACACTGCTTTAGATTTCTCCTGCATGTCAATTCCAATAATTTTGGTCATAGAACAGCAGCACCATGGTACTGTCATGGGAGCTGAATTAGTTCTTTGCCTGCTTTCTTATGCTGGCAGTTTCCAGAACTGGAGGACACACGTTTAAATGTTGACTTTTTACTGAGAGTTAACGATTTCTAATGCATGATCAATCTGCATATTTATGTGGCTTTACCTAAAGGGTGTAATCAATTTAAAATGTGTTCCCTATTATGTCTCTTAAACTAACAAACAGACAGTTATGTATGTGCTTGTTTCTACAGAGACAGTTTTTGCCAGATACTAAATGACTGCTTTTTTTGTAGGTTACTTTTTTCACTAAAGAATCATTTTCCTTTGGGAAAGCAAATGTGTAACCAAAAGGCTTTTTTTCTTTTCTTTTCTTTTTTTTTTTTTTTTTTTAATCCCATGTGCACTTAATAAACTGTAGTTCATAACTGTTACACTGTAATATATAGAGACCTATTTTAAAATTACTCATCACATATCAGTACAAATGATTAAATGTTTGGTGCACGCTGTAACCTCCCTTTGAACACATTGTGCATAATACATTCTTTACACTCAGACCGGTCAGAGAGCACCAAACATTCAATCTTAGCTTTCTCTCAAAAGGTATTTTGTAGAAATATGTATTTGATTTCAGAAGCACATTTAGTGGGATCCCAGAAAAAATGTGGAAGTTTTGTGCTTTTACTTTTCTGTTAAATGTTCTTTATTATTGATATGAAACTGAAGAATACTGTCGTCGACTTAACAGCATAAAAGAAGGAAATTAATTTACTATGAATTGTAGAAAATTTCAGATATTTTTGGCTTTGTCTATTAGTTCAAAATGTTGGCCAACAATGAACTCTGTTCAGATCTGTTGTTTTAATGGCAGTCAATTCTCTTTGAGTAGAGATTTGTGTGACATCACAATTTCAGGGTAAGCATTTGTGAAATTAACTAAAAAAAAATTTATTCTCCATATCATAACATTTTGAATAGTTCCTATCAGGTTTGCAGTTTTAATCCCTTTACCATAGCAACCCTTATTTTATGTGTATGATGCAGATTTTTAAATTTTTTTAGTATAACATACAGGACCCAGACATGTAAAAATGTAGCAAAAAGTCCAGCTGTGTCTCTGGCAAAAAAAAAGGGAATGAAAAGCAATCAAAAAATTTTAAGATTGGTAATTTTTTGTTATGCCATTTTTAAATGTCATATTTATTGAATTGTGATTTAAGAAATAATATATAAATGTTAGAGTGATACATATTATTTAAAAAATATCTTATTTTTGTAATGATCAAATTTCCTGTCTCCTGGAAGTAATTTATGTTATTTGATTCATATTGCATGCTTCCCAAAAGACAATAGTAGAATCTTAGAATCATAGAAAGGGACCCACAAGGATCATGAAGTCCCTCTCCTGGCCCTGCACAGGACCATCCCCCAGAATCACACCCTGTGCCTGAGAGTACCGTCCAAACACTTCTTGAACTGTTTGATACAGACACACATAGTGTGTGAGAGTGAGAAACGCAATTTGTATTCCATTTCAAGCAATATGTTTCACCTGACTTACGGTGGTCTGCTGCACAATTCTTTCATGATTAGAAAGATAATGTTACCTAATTAATGACCACCTGTTACTATATCTGTTTTATCCACATGTTCTAGCAAGGTAGCTCTAAAGTTACAGGTTAATACACTAGTCATGCACTGAAAAAAATTACTAGAACTCAAGCCCTAGCTACATTTCACGTGGAAACTACCATGAGGATGTTAGCTTGCATTAGAAGAAGCTCTTGTCTCGTCATTTGCCTCCTGCCACATCCAGGATTTAATCTGAGCTGTTGTTTACTTGCAGCCTTTGTACTGAACTGGAGAAACTAGCTGCAGCTGTTGGCAAAAGCTTGTTTTGGCTTTCATAGCTGCTAATATTCTTGATGATACCAATGTTTATACATCTTCCAAATCTAGTGTTGTTTCAGCTGTGCTGGAAACCTGTCCATTGATACCAAGTGATAGAAGACAGAAAACTGCCTTCAACTATAGAGAAATTAAATAAGAACTTAATTTTTATTGTTCATTACCAGGTGGTTCATTAGCCCTGTGAATATTTGATCCTTTGTGTTTGGAGATTTAAATGGCTTGATCAAAAGAAATTTAGCATTGTTTCTGACACCTGAATAGTATTCATGTGCTGATGGATTACCTGAGCAGATTTTAATCTCTGACCTATCTATTCTTTCAGAAAACTGATGTAGGAATCCATTTTTCCTCTGTGTGGCTCATGAAACTGAAAAATGTAGAGACAATAAGCAAGAAATATCATAAAGGGTTTAAGCAACTACCTGCCACTAAATCCAAAGGTGCAATAAGTATCTGCTGCTTAGACTTGGAGCTTCTCAAAATATGTGGGTAGGTAATTCTTAAATCTCCAGGAAAGTTCTTGTAGGATATAATGAGAGAGATTTGCATATATAAACATCCCCATTGGTGCATAGCTAATGACTTTAAGTTAGGTTGTTTTGTTCATTGTTGTATGCTCAAGTTTCTTGAGATAAGGAAGGCTATAAATTGCTCACTTGTGGGATTCACTGGTAGAGTTAGAAGCAGGAAGTAGGTTAGATACCTGTACATACAAAAGCCCCAGAAATAGTCCTAAACTTCTCTGTCTTAAAAGGGTGTTCTTACTGTCCAACAGCTCAGATTGTTCAAACCTGAGAATTGAGACAGAGTGTCTTCTCTATGTGGATTTGCAGTAGCAATTCACAGGAGTGTGGCCCTTCTTCTTCAAATGTGAAGGTAAATGGAGTCATAACCAGCCTATGGGATACAGAATAGCCATCATGGTGTCACTACATAGTTGGACCTCTATCCCACCTTTTCGTCTGTACCACTCAAGAGACTCCTTTCATTTATCTTATGAGCATGCTTTGCTTCAAACATCTTTGTTAACAGATTGTTACCTTCCTGTTGAAATAGTTTACCCTAGCACCAAGTCTGCCAGAGTTCAAGGAACATTTGGACAGCACTCTCAGGCACATGGTGTGATTCTTGGGTATCTCCTGTCCAGTGCCAGGAGTTGGGCATCATGATCCTTGTGGTTCTTTCAAGCTCTGAGTATTGTATAATTCTGTGACCAAGAGAAAAACTGTTGGATCACTTGTTTGTTTTTTTTTTTTTTTTTTTANTTTTTTTTTTTTTTTGCAAATATGTCTAAATTTTAGCACAAGAGCATATTTTCTTGTCAATTGTTGTGTTATGATTGTGGTTCCACTTCACAAAAGTATTTGGAAATACACTGGCAAAAAATATCCAAAGAGGAAAATTCGGGCTTGGATTTTGCTATACCTTTTGGCTTTTTTAGCCTTACAGTGATCTTCAGCTTTGAATGTGTCATACCTATTGGACTGGTTTTGGCTGAAGTGGAGTTAATTTTCTTTACAGTGCCTAGTATGGGCCTATGTTTTGGATTTGCTGAACACAACTTTGATAATATAGGGATGTTTTTGTTATTGCTGAACAGGGCTTACATAGAGCCAAGGCCTTTTCTGCTTTTTGTACTGTCATACTGGCAGGGAAGCTGAGAGTGCATGGAAGCCTGGGAGCAGACACAGACAGGACAGGTGACCCAAACTGACCAAAATGATATTCCAGACCATGTGACATCATGCTCAGTATGTGAAGTGGGGGGAAGAAGAAAAGGGAATATTTGGAGTAATGGTGTTTGTCTTCCTAAGTCACAGTTACATGTGATCTCTTGGATCCTGGTCTCTTGGATGCAGCTGGACACCTGCCTCTCCATGGGAAGAAGTGAATTAATTCCCTGTTTTGCTTTGCTTGTTTGTGTGGCTTTTGCTTTCCCTATTAAACTGTCTTTATCTCAGCCCATGATTTTGGTAGCTTTTAACCTTCTGATTCTCTCCCCAGTCTAATCCCACTGGTGGGGGAGTGCATGAGTGGCTCCACAGGGCTTGGCTGCTGGCTGGAATTAAACCACTGCACCTGGTTTTGCCCAAACACTGTTAATTGAATTCCTTTTTGTAAAAGCACGGAGAAATGAAGTTGGGGAAATAAATCACGGCAGTGCTCTATGAGTTAAAAAAATCACATACCAAAACCTGAAAATTTCCATGCAATTTTTTTCAAATAATTTAAGTTCAAGCTCCCATTTTAGTTACAAATTGACAAAATGTAAGAATGAAATGTAATTGGTGAGATAAGAAAAAATGCTACAATGTTGTCTGAAAAATAATACCTAAACCAAACCGTCTCCAACCAAATTGGAAAACATGAGTAATACATTTAGTTTTAGCATTTATTTTGGCATAGCCAGTCTGATAAAGAATGATATGCGGCTTAATCTGAAAATTGGAAAAGCTGTATACAAGAATAGAAAATTGAAATAATTTTTTTCAAAGAGATATATGCAGACAGAGAAGGGCAAAACTCAAAAAATGTTAACATGCATCATCTGGGGCATAACAACTGTTCCCTCCCTCCACCCCACACAGAAAAGCGTGTGGGGTTTACATTTATTTATTTATTTATTAGAATAAAAGCTCTGCAGCGCTGAGTCCATTACCAAAATGAATGGATTCAATATCTGTTCAATGATGTGTTCAAAATGAAAGCAACATCGTTAAATGTCAAAGATGTCATCAGCACATTTTGCTTCTTACCCAAATAAAACAGGCATTATCTCTCCTGGCACCCGCTATTCCCTGCTGGTAGGTGGTGCTGGCTGTGCCCCGCGGGCCGCGCTCGCTCAGGGCACCGCTGAGGAGCACGCACAGGTACGGCTGCCACTGCTGCAAACCTGGGACAGCAGCTGTCAAGGCTGGGATCCTGCTGGATGGCTATTTAAACCCGGATTCTGTTCTGCTTCTGCTGTTGCAGGCCATTAGTTTCCTGAGCTTTTCTTTCCCCTTTTCAATTGGCATAATAAGGAAATGAATGTGAGGGCCTGTTAGCAGAGCAAGAGTTCTGACTTGTAGCCCTGTAACCATATTCAACAAGGGAACGTTCTAAACTTCATCTCCTGGAAGTCTCCTATCTGTTACATGCCTGGAGCTATTACCCACTAAAGGACTTCACATATTTGAATACTTAAACTGAAAGAAACAGATACGGGAGAAACTACATAAATCCATTATTGCAGCAGGAATATCTTTCTGCTTCAGGCAGAGAAGATAAATTGCCACCAAAGTGATACAAAGTTGGTTTGATTATTTCATTGGATCAAATATATCATGCTGTCTTGAAATCTCTTTGCTTTTAAGTCAAAATTAAGGAATTTTACCATAACTATATTAGACATTATAATTTGCATATTT
The DNA here is from genome assembly GCA_013396775.1 of Cephalopterus ornatus. Taxonomy (NCBI): domain Eukaryota; kingdom Metazoa; phylum Chordata; class Aves; order Passeriformes; family Cotingidae; genus Cephalopterus; species Cephalopterus ornatus. Next base: position 36,306 of record VZRE01001315.1, read on the forward strand.
TTCATCTCAAAAGAGACTTTTGAAGTTATGTAATTCTTAAGTATTTAATTGTTCTTCACATCATTGAAATATCAAATTATATCCAGAAACAGAGAGGATTCTCTTGCTAGATAGCAGTGATTGACTCTCTATCTGACAAGAACAGAATTCTTGTGTTGGGGAAAGAAACAGCATTAAGAAAGTAACTCAAAGAGCACCAGCTCTTATTTTGTTCAACACTGGGATTTGAGTATTCTTTCTGTTTGGAACTAAGAGTGCCAAAGTTTTACGCTTGCACAGAAAACAGTCACTGAGTTAATATTAATTTAATCCATAAGATGACAACGGTGCCATTCTTATTCAAAATAGATGAGGGCCTGCTTCTGCATGAATTTCTTTTCCATAGCTTATCAATGACATCTTGATTTACTTGCAAATGCAGATGAAGTAACTGGCAACTTTTCACAGCCTGGGGCTATGGGAACATTTGTAGATGAAATTCTTCCTACTAAAATTTGCCAAGTAGAGTTTAAAGTTTGTTTTAACCACGGAGGATTAAGGAAAAAAACAAACAACAAGCAAAACCAAAACTCCAAACCAACTGGAAAGTTTGTGTTTCAAAGATGATTTTTTTCAGCTTAATTGTTTTCTTCTTTCCTCATTCTACTTTACACAGTCCTGATACAACACAGCAGCCAGAAATTGTAGCTGCTTTGTTTGCAGTTAACTCAGATCTTTCTAGATATTTTGCCAGTGATGTTATGGGTGAGATCACAGATTTTTGGTTCCAGAAACCAAGTGACGTGCAGGTACCAAGAAGATGTTATCTGATGCCAGTGTATGAGGAAGAGTTAAATCTTTTTGACAATTCAATGGTTCCCTTTGGGTTTGCACAAATGGCACCTGTTGTTGAAGTCAATAGAGCTTGCAATTTAATTTCATCTGCCTGCAAACAATCTCACTCATTAGGGGGTGAAATGATGATAGAATTCACTGAGGCATGCAGTTTCACTTTCTACAGGGCACTACGTAAGTACAGTCATCATTTTCAGTGAAGGGAGGCACAATTATCTTGGAAACTGATTGTAAAGTAGAAGAAAGGAAAAAATGTCTGGAAAAAAACATCATAAAAAGTCGGTCTCACTACATTTTTCTGCTGATGCCAGTTTGCAATCTAATTATTATATTTAACATGATATGAAAATGTAGAAGTCAGAAAAAAAAAGGGATTAATAATATATTTTCCCACCTATTTCGAAATGAGCTCACCAGTTTTGGACAAAAGATACATGTATATAAATATATTAGTGAAGTTCAGGGGTTAATCCATCCCAAACTTAATTTATTCATGTTGAAAATACCTGCTTCTGTTTGCTGACAGTCTTTAGGTGAATTAACTGGCCAGATAATGTATTTCCTATATTTTAGTGCAAAGGGTGTGAACTTACCAGTATATTAAGCTAATGGGGCCTAACACTCCCTTGGACGCATCTCTACCTCACATTAA
>VZRE01001316.1:0-50042 GCA_013396775.1 Cephalopterus ornatus
AACTCTTTTAGGCCTGATTCTTCTTTCAATCTCCTTTTTATTTCTCTTCATTTTGAATCTTACTAGCTTAATATAGTAAATTCTACTATTAGATAAAAGAGAGAAACTCAGTTATCTTCCTTCTAATGTCTGTTTATGATTTAGCTCTTTTCCAGGCTGAAAGTGCAGTCCACTTAGCCATTTCCCATGAGGAAATATTCCATGCTGTGAACTTACCTCTATGAACTTCTAGTTCTATTGCTGAAGTTTTGAAATGGAACCAAGGTACATGATCTATTCAGGAGGCAGGTAAACTAGGAATTTATTATAAGGCATAATTATGTTCTATTTTTTTGCCTCTGCCTTTTGAAATGATTGATAGGATTTTATTTGGGTTGTTTTTTTTTTTTTGACTGATGCTAAACAGTAAATTGGTATTTCTCATAGACCTCTATTTTATAATCATAAAAACACATTTCCAAAGGGGTCTCAGAGTTCCTTTTTCTGCATGAAATAAATAGTTCTTTTTTTTTTTCCCCAAATGGACATTTCTTCTATATGATGACTTTTACTTGGGGTTTTATTGTCTAGTCATTCACTACATAAGTCTCTCATCTTTGCTTTTTCTTATTTGTCCTTGTCCATTCTGTTCTGAAAAACATAATTTTCGTGGAAAACTTCATCACTCAATTCCTTACCCTGTTTTCCGTGTGTTAACCAGAACATACCCAAGTGAAAATTACCCAGTGGCCCTTCTCCACTCCTGCACTTTGCTTCCCTACTTCCTAATCAATTATTTATCTGTGTAGTGACATCCCTTTTATGAGAGGGCTGTTTAGTTCCTTTCAAAATCTTTCATGAGCAAGTTGTGAAGGCATTTTAGAAAACTAGGTAGATTGTGTGAAATGGATGATCTTTGTTCCCACAGCTGTTGGTCCGTTCAAAGAATACTAGTAGGTCTGTAAGGGTGACTTCCTTTTATGAAAGTCCTGTTGTCTCCACTACGGCCATTTTCATGGCACCTTTTAAAGATGTTGATCCAGTTGTCACATGTTTCTCACGCCCAAATATAGCGTTTCATTTGATCTCTTAAATTTTTTCCTAAAAATGTCATTGCCATTATCTAATACTCCGATTTTCTCATTATGTTTATTACATTTGCTCAGTCTAAATAGGACAAATAAGGTTCCTTCTTTTATTATTGAAGTCTCTTTGATCTGCTTGCAGTAAAAATTGTTGCCCTTTTCACATGACCAGTAAAGAAGAGCCAGTATTGCACTGTTTCCATTTAAGCTCAGAATTTCAGTCTGAACCAATTCTGAGTTGTTTCTTGAGTTGTTAGTCTGTTTACTGGAATTGATTCTACTCTCTGTTTTAAAATGCAACAATCAAATGCTTAATGTATTTCTAATCTCTCTTTAGACACATAGTTTAACCCACTAGCCCTTATGTATGTCTTTATCAGGGTGTTTGTTCAGATCACGAGGTTGAGGGCTTAGTAAAGAAGAAAAAAAATGGTCGTGACAATTATTGCTGCTACCACTGGTATTATAAACAGTTCAGTCATCACATTTCTCCCAGAGAATTATAAAACAAGCATTCTTTACCATAGAAAACCCTTGCTTCGTTCTTCTCCAGTAACTAAACTAACTAAAAGCAAGCCTCGAAGTAAAGGTGGGCTTACTTTGTTGATGAAGCTGTGCTATTAAGAATATGCCACTGAAAGACTCAAAATAAAATATGTGGTCTAGTGATGTTTTTTTCAGAGCATTCAGCCAGCAAAAGTCCTAATTACAGTGCTCGGTTCCAGTAGTCTCTTACATATATTGCACTTTACCCCGTGGCTGATGAGTACAAGATGTGTAAGCACTCCCTGAAGCAAACAAATTTTCCCAATTACAGCAGAGATGCTGTCATCAGTGGGCCATAGAGTCATGTTCTCTGTTGTTTGCTTCTCTTCCTTTGCTATGCTTTGAAATGACTGAGGCTGCTCTTCTTATGCATGATACCATAATCTGTATTGTCTTTATACACTAATTTTACTCTGAATACATTTTCTAAATGGGGCCCTGTGGGGGTCTTATCTAAGTGGAGGCCTGCTTTGTGCATTTTGAATGGTTTTACTTATGCTTAATACATTCAAAACAGCCAAAGTAACATTGTCTTCAATATATCCAGTAGTGCAGCTTTAGTTGCTTACATAATTGACACAAATAGAGGCAGCAACGGTTTTTAAAGCACCTAAGTTTTCAAATTGGGATTCTGTGTTTGTTTCTTTGTTTTCCCTTTAGACCTTGTCTAAACTTCCCATTAATATCTGTTGGAACTTTTTCCACAATCATCAATTAAATTCAAGCTTAGGACGCAGTTTTCTATTGTATTTTTGATAACCTAGCTTACTGTGCTCCAATTACCTGTTTAGAAAATGAATGCACCATACAAATGCACAGATTCTTTGCATCTGTTTCTTTACTACAAGAATATAATGCAAATAATAATTATGTAATTTTTTGTTTTACACAATATAATACTTTTTGACAACTCAGAATTTCTAATGCATTGATTTTGCTGTTTAGAAAGCAAAATTTATATTAAAAGAAACATGCTGTTCTATTAGTTCTGTCATAGAGTGACAAGTCCATTGAGATGGACTTTTCCTTGTCTTGCATCAATGATTTCAAGGAAATAGTTGGTGTTGCAGATTCTAGCACACTTGTTTCTACTCAGTATCTATGCCAGACATCTCTCATATTCTTTTGTACACAGATTTCTAGCATTCTCTTCTGATCCTCTTCTAATTTAAAGCGTTATTCATACTCATATCCTGAATGGTCCAATGATAATGTGTTGATGCTTATCAAATTCATTGTCTCTTACATGATAATCTCTGCAGAAGAAATTGCTTCAGAAATTGCTTTTAGATGGTACTGATTTTCTTCATGTATCTCTCCCCTTGGGTGATCAAACATTATAAATGCTATGAATTAATTTGGTACTCTGTTGTGTGTACAGCCACTGTGATACTGCAGCACTATTTTAACACTATTTTTTCTTGATCACAGCATGAAAGGAAAAATCCAAATTATTTTAAAAAGCCTCAGGAGGGGAGTAGGGATAAAGATATGTATTAGATATGATGAACCATGAGTTCTTACAAAGGTAATGGTCGAAGGTGAAGGAAGTTAGTGAGGGACTTAAAAGATTTTTGTCATGTCAAAGATGCTGAATTAGATTCTGATCTTGGTTAAATATTTCTATACATTGAAAAATGTGGGCAATAGTGATATGAGGAACAAAATGCCAGTAATGATAATTAAAGCAACTCTGTGTGAGCCAGGCTGTTTGTAAGCCTTCATCTAGCACATATGTATTCTGTGCTGTGTAATGCTGCATTAAAATTACATGTTCTCTTTTTGACTGAGTTTCTCTCTGTAACCCCAGGAGCAGGAAGGCACAGTCATGGCAGCCAACTTGTTTCTACCACCCACATGCCCACAACCACTGCTGGGGCAAGGATTGCTGGGTGTGTCCCTGGATATAATTTTTTTCTGTGCAGTAGAAATACAGGTTATGAACTTCCTGGCATTCTGCCTTACACAGAATCACAGTCTGTTTTGTTGGGTCTCTCTCTCCATTTTCCTTCCTGAACTTCCACTTTACCCCAGTGATGAAGGCTAGAGTACGCCTCTGCACATGAAAGAGATGGTAAGAGGCAATTAACTCCCCCAAAGAGATTATCTTAAACCTTACAAAGTGATGATTTGCTGTCATTCATGCCTTATCTTTGGTTCACCTCTGTCCTACATGTAATGGAATCCTCTTCAGCTGATTGACTGCCTTTAAAACTTGTGACTTTTCCTCAGAATGGCAAGTCACATTCTGTGACCTCCTAAGGGCAAAGTTTCTCCAAATATTTACAGAAGCATAGACTTCAAGATGTGTATATTTTTGTGCTTTCCAGATTAATGGTGGAACAACCAAATCCCCAGAGTATCTCAAATTACAAAGTAAATGTAGAAGGCAGATAACGACCACCATGGAACAGAATCATTTTGTTTTATTTTTTTTCATCTTCTAGGATTTTCATAATGAATTATTACCCTCATTGTCCCAAATGCTTCTCAAATTGTTAAAAATGAAAGATAGATTTTGGTTCCCTTCAGCATTCACTGAACTACAGTGCTCCATTTAAAATCTCTGGGTCTCAGGATTTAAGCCATCTTTCTGCATTTCTACATAACTCACATCATTCTAAGTAAACAAGAATAGTTTTGACACATTATGATAAAATGCAGAAAAGAAAAAAATCTGTAAAAATATGTATGATTGAGTCTGATTACAATCACATTAAGAATATAAATGAACACAAATATATTAATATACTTGCTCTGAGGAAACTCTCATTGCTAGTTATTTTTCAAGAGGATTTTCTATACTTCAGAAGAAAAAGGTAAAACTCTAGGATCGTTTTTAAAATTTCCTCTCTGTACACTCAAGAACCATACAGAAAAGCGGCAAGCCTGTGCTTTAATGCTTTACTAAATCTGTATCAAAATTAGAGCCTCTTTTATATGTCCAATACACTTTCCTTTGCCCTAAAGAGACAACAACTAAACAAAATACCCGTGCATTTTTTCCAAGTCTTGCTTGTTTGGATTAAAGGGGATTTTCAAAGTCATAATGTCACTAGGGACTTAGAGTAGCAGTTTCAATTTTTGTGTAGGGCTTAACTTTTTTGTCAAAGTCGATGAAATTTCATGTAACTCTAAATGTAAGAGGAACATTTTTACTTACTTCCTCCCTTTCATTCTGTTTACCAAATGCTGAACAGAAGGAGAGATCTTGTACTTAATAGACATGGTAACATTTGAAAGTAGTAAGAGATAGGCACTAGTGATTTGTTTCTTTTTCTCCTAGTTTTCTGTTTGCGCTCAGAATATTTTTGATGAAGTAGGGAAATAATTAGGATCCTTTGGTCTGCAAATCATTTGGCTATTTTTTTTTTTTCACTCTTCCATTCTAACAATTGTCTATGCTTCTCTGTCCATTTGTTCTTTATGACTATGAGTTGATTGAAACATTGTTCCCCTCAAGGATCCCAGAGTTTCTTATTAGTTAAAGTAAGATGGATCACGACTGTTTCTCAAAATTTTGAATACTCTATTCTGTTGCTTCTTTTTCATGTTAAAAAGACAAAATGCTTATAGATAGGATTTTTTAATCTCTCTCTTTCTCCTGTAATCATAATTCCATTCCTCCTGCATACCCAATCTCCCCAAATCACGAGAATTTGAAGGAAAAGTGAAAGCAGCAATTAAAATAAGTAGATACTATAATGTGAACAACTATGGAACAGTAATAAAGGGATCAGAACAATACAGAGGGTCAAATTATGAGGACATTTAGCTGTTGTTAACTTTGCTGTCAACTATTTGTTGACTTTGCTGTTAGCTGTTTACTAAATTGATAACAATGTTTGAAAAAAAGCCCTAATACTGCTGTAGATTCAATTCTTGAGTGAGTTGAACAGTACAGTCAAAAAGGAGTAGGATTTTTCAATAAATTTTGATTTTGACACAGTCATAATGAAAGACGATTAACGTTCTTTTTCAACAATATTTCAGAAAGTTCAACAGCAGTGGCTATATTTCAACATTAAAAAAAAACTGGACAAAAAGATAATTTCTGTCTACAATGATTTAAACATCTTTATGATTATAAAAAGGTCTGCAAATAATTAAAATTGATTTTTAATAACTTTTGAAACACTGAGTAAACCACTATATCTTTATTCCTGGTGGATGTTAAACTATGAAGTCCTTTTCTAATGCCCAAATAGGATAGCTACAGAAAGAAAGACCTGAAATAGGAGAAAATATTCAACGCAGTAAAGAGATCCAGAACATTGATCATCTCAGACAAATGAAACTCATTCACCTAGTGTTTAAGGCTGAAGAGCTGTTTGGTTGCTAGGCTGAATAAGCTAGGAGATAGCTTGTGTTTCGCTTGGATGCAAAAATATCACTTACTCGACATCAGTGATAGAAATAAGATTCATTTTTTCAACACTGAAACAATATAATATTTGCCACAGCTTAATAATGTTTAGTGTATTCGCAATCACTGGCAGCTTGCCAGTATGTTTGTTTCCATGAAGATTTGTTTTATTCAAAGACATGAGAGGATTGCTAATTTCTTTTTTTTTTTTAATTATTTTGTTTTAGCCAGATCTACTTTTCTTTCTATGCCACCTTTCCAATGGTTTCTTCTCCTCTCTTTTTACTCTACAGAAGCAGAACAAGGTCCAGTTACGCAGCAGACCCAGTCACAAACACCTCTACAGATTTTATGTCTCAAAGAGAACCAGGAATGACAATGTACTTCAGACGAAGTCAGAAAAATAGAAAGGGAAGTGATAGGTTTGCAATGTTTGGTTTTAAGTCAACATTTTAGTCTATTGTAACCTAATCAGCTTCATCTGCTTACTTTACTTAGATTTTGTACCCAAACTTTCTTTCTCAAATATCCTAGTAGTGTGACCTATCTCAAATTTTGAATTACAGCAACAATTGATTTTTTAAACAAAAAGAAGATACAGATCATCTCTTAAAACTGATCGAATTCTCAGGCAATAGTGCTAAAGTATTTATAATGTATTTTCCCAGTAACATTCAACAGGCTTTTTGTACGAAAGCATAAAATTTATGCAGTAAAGATTGCTGTGATTAGTACCTAAGACACCAGAGAAAAAATTAATATAATGTGTTACTAGAAGCTGCTACTCATAATGGCCAAATAAAGGGAGCATTGATAACTTGTAAATTGACTATTTGCCAGTTATCTGCCTACAAAAATAATATAGGTTAATACACACAATGAATATAATTTCTAAAGAGCACCATTTGTTGTTAAATGCTGTGGAGAGGATTTGCTAAAGGAAGGAGATCAATTCACATCAGAGCTTTTAAGATTTAATATTTAAGATTTAGATATTTATTTTGTTTTGTAGGCTTCTAATCAAATCTCTACTACTCTCTTCTTGAGTCAGACTTCTCTCAGTCTTTGCTGTTGTTCGCTTTTGTTTGCTTTTTTTTTTCTTTTCTTTTGACTTTTTTGAGATTTCAAAACGTTTTTAACTATGAAAATGTTTTACAGAAAAGTTTTGTGTATAATGGATGAATTGAAAAATTTGACAATTCCTCCTTAATCTGGGCATGACTTTTGTACATGATCGTTCAGATATCAGAAGCAGTGCAACTGCATCTGTAACATAGTATAGACACAAAAATGTACCAAAAGTCTCATTAAATACTCCAGTGGTTGACTTATGTTGAATTCTGTGGTTTCAGCTGGACTGCTACTAATATTTAATATGCTAAAGTTAGCTTCTATATTAATAATTCATAATAAAAAAAACCTAGCAGACATTTTACAGTTTGGTCTAGATAGTTCAGGGAAATAGGTTAAAACTGAAGATTAATTCTAAATTGGATCCTCATATGCAAAGATGGAAGATGCTTTCAACTGATTTAGGAATACTGGGATAATTGAAGCATGGATCACTTCTACAACACTTTGACTTTCATTTGTGTTCTTTTCAGATCAATTCTCAAGCCTTTGAGAAAAAGCTTGTCCTAAATATTGATGTGCAAGAGAACAATGAATCATGAATGCACTGTAACTAAAAAGAATCCAGGAAGAAATGATGACAAAAAAGAGTAGTGGAAAATTATCCTGAGATTTCAGAAGTCATTTTAGATTGTGTAAGAATTGATTTCTGGTTCAGGGCCTTTCTTCTTGAACTCATTAACTAGGGAGAAAGTGAACTATGGGTCTTTTGAGTGATTTTATAAAATTGTTGTGGATATGAACAGAAAAAACCCACAACAAAACAGACTATTTTTCAAAAAGATGTGTGAAGCTCTCTGTATTCTAAATCAGCTTGGTCACAGTCATGAGAACACTATAGTGATTACTAGAGACTAGCATCAGAGGTAGAGGGGTACATTGATATAATAAATCCTTCTGAGTAATGTAGCTTAAATCATATTAGCACTGCACAGAATTATTTTTTTCTTTGCTGTAGTTTTTGAGATGAAGTTTTTTTTTTGTTATTACTTTAATTATCCCATATATCACATTTTATATCTAAGTGACTGAGTGATTAATTTCTCTGTTCAGAGAGACATTACTGTACCTTGGCTATTGCTTAGAAAATTACTTTTTCTTTTTGGTTTACGATAAAACAATTTTCAGTTCTTTTTGTAAAATTTCTGACTAATAGAATATCTTATGACAAAGGCTGTGACAACAGGCCTTATCTATACTGTCATACAAACCTAACTAGAAATACATCAGGGAAATGAGGGGTACTGTTGGTGAACCTGAAGGATGGTGATGGGAAAAGAAAAATGCAGGAAGAAACCGGCAATGGTTTTGCCCAAAAGTTTGTTATTTCCTTGCTATAAGAGCAGTGACCATCTGGAGTAACTTTTCAATAAGAAAAATATTAGCCTGGTTAGCTTTATAATTTGAGCTTGAATAGAGGTCAGCTAGTTTCCCGAAGTGATTTTATAAATCAGTCTTGCTGGAGCAGATTTCAAAGACTCAGAAGTCTTGGAATATTGAAACTTCAATTTATAAATGAGTTATGTAGCTAATTACTCTCTTTTTAACAGAGCTTTTTTATTAGAGCAGTAGTAATATGGGGAGTGAACAACTCCACAGAAAGGCAAATACTGTTTAAACATTTGGGAGACAGAAAATAAGACAATTCAACAAAGTTATTTTGTAATCTCAATTTTACAGCTTACTTTATCTAAATTCTATTAATAATGCTATTCTCAGTGACCCTGAATGACATCACTTTTACTTTGATAACAATGATTGGCAGTTACAACAAAAAGGCTGAGAGATGCATGTTTAATGAGACTGAACTTTTTCCGTCTCTGGAGATAGTCCCCTTCAGGTCAGGACTGAGACACATTGATGGGTTAGTCTAAGGGAGCTTGCATTATCACTTCTAATATAATATCCATTCTCTGGATTTGCTAGTACAGAAGTTATTCTCCCAGTCTGTCAATCTGGAAAGGCTAATTAGTACTAAAGATTTTTTTTACTGTGTATATGAAAAGAAATAAAACCTTTGTTTTTATTTACTCTCTTGGTAGTATAAGACGGAGCAAGGTAAATACTAAGAACAAGAATGCCCTTTCAAAAGGTTCTGCTTTCTTTTTTTTTTTTTTCCCCTTAAGGAACCTTTTCACACCTGTGAAAGGTATATGAATTCCATGTTTTTAGATATTTGGCACTGAGAAGACTGAAAGTCTTCGGAAGAACTTCACAGTTTAACCTTTGTATGTGGCTATGAAACAATTCTTAATTCAGTGACTAAATCTCCAATTACTTCCTGTTGTACTTGACAATAAGATTAAAAATGCAGTCTCGTCTTGGTCCATCATAAAAATATTTTCATGATGATTACATCTAGAATTGATAAGAGACTCCTAAAATCTTACCCTGTTTCTTCCTGGCATCAATCCTGTAGCTACATCCTGGCAGAACTCTTAGACATACAAACAGTTTATTGTCTCTTTTTAATTTTTGGAGACCAGGCAGTGAATTTGGATGACATTATTTATCTACTCCTGACCTATAATTCCCACTTTTGGCACCTCTTCAGGATCTCAGTGACATGTTCCTCTCCCACAGCCTTAACAGTCTAAGAATTGGTTTCATGCATGTTGTAAAGCATCCCTGAATCATTGCATGCTTTACTCAATTTTCAATGTTTTCAATGTCCTCAGTACAAGCTTACTCCGTGCAAATGTATTGAAACTGCTCATTGTACATTTACGTGGTTGAGAACAGTTTCACCAAACATATTTTTGAAAAGCAATTGGACAGATTAATTCTGATTCAGTTCTGTCTTTAACATGTATGGTTTTAATCCCTGAAATGTCTGTAGTAGACAGAATGAGAGAAGAGATTAAAATCAACCCTCATTTCATAATTTCTCCATATTAAATTTATTGAACTAGAACTGCTTAGTAAGTGGTGAGGAGCCACATCTGTTAAAAGCCTAAGAACTTTGAGGACAGTGGCAGCCACAATTAGAAAAGTAGGAGTAGAAGTATATCACTGATTTCTGAGGCTCCTGCAATGGTATGAAATGCGTTGACTGATGTCCCAAACACTCCTAGCAAACCTCTACTATTCTTAGTACCAAGACCACTACAGGTGGCAAAACTCTTCAGTGAATTTACCTAGTGTGACCTGGCAGTCAATTTTCAGTAGAGAATCAGAGTAAATACCCTCAAGTGTCCTCAAGGTAAACACTGATACTCTCAGGTACCTGGGGTCAGCTTACTTGTTTCTGCTGGTATCCTGTTGTAACTGTGCCCAGAATATGATAGCTTAAAACCAGACAAGAGGGGAATGAGACACAAAATTAGTGTATCCATGTTGATTTGCAGGCAGAAATATCCTTTCTGATTTAAGTAGGTAATTTGATAAATCTGGAGCATTTGGTATTTGACTATTAATTTTTACCCCTTCCTTCCTTCCTTCCTTCCTTCCATCTTTCCTTCCTTCCTTCCTTCCTTTCTTCCTTCTGGTCTTTCATCTTTCATTTTATTTTTGCCTTTTTTTTCTTTTTCTTTTTTTCTTCCTTTCTTTTTTACTCCCTTTCTTTCCACCTCTCTTTTTGCTTATGAACTATGTGATATGCAGTTGTAAAAACAAAACAACGTGCAACTTAGAGCTGACTGTACCAGATGCCTCCTGGTTTTCTGTCTGATCACACTGCAGAGAGAAAAGAATATAACCATCCTGTAAGATAGCAGCAGTCTCATTGTAGCTTTCCACTGTAAATATTCTTTCCACTATCCTACTATGGATTCCTTGAACTTTCCTGCTTTTATCCGAAAATTACAAGGTCTTACACTGTCCTTATTTCTGGTACAATGTCCTAGACAGTCTGGGATTTCATTATCCCAAACACTTTCAAAAAGGGACAGTACAGTTCAGAGTAGGTTCTGGGGCTCAAAGAAACAGTGGAGATTGTTAGAATGTTAGATTTTTATAAAACCAAGGCCAGATCAAAAAAGAATAAAACATGCTGTCAATCAGCTGAGAATATATATCTAGGTGTCAGCATACAGACACATATACTTGCATTATGTGCTCCGTCTGGATTTCCAGTTGTGTCAGTTAAATAAAATTCTTTATGAACTTAAGAATAGACTCCACTTCTCAATGTAGGGACTTGCACTTACCTGTACAATTGTGGTTCATGTTGACTCATACAGATTTCCTTTAAAAGTATCATTAAATCATCCACTGAACTTCAGTGAGTAGATGAAGCAGAGGAGGTAACCCTTAAAGACCAAATATGGGAGATAATGTTATGAAGCTCCAAGGACAACTGAATGTCACCATGAACACTGGCATACAAAACTGCTCTGTTAGAGCTGATTTCACCTTGGTCCTGCTTCCTTTATCTGTGCTGTTCTCAGCTTATCTCAGTCCTAGTCATTCTCTACCTCTCCCCTCCCCTCTCCTGCCTCCTTCCCTGCCTCCTCTATTCCCCTTTATTTTCCTCATTTCTTGACAGGGCATTTACATATTTTCCAGTGTTCCCTGACTCTTCTTGAACCCACACATCTTTGATGAAATAGAACAAATTAAACTTTCTGCTTTTTGAGTCAATATTGAGTAATTTTTGTGCATACTGTATGACTTTTCCCTACATGTCTAGATGCCAGCTCCCCATATGTGACAGGAGATGCTCACATACTAAAAATCTCATCTACCCTGCTGACAAGTTTTTCATGCTGTATCTGTTACTGCTGAACTTACTACTTTGTCTTTGTAGGCCATTATTCTCTTTGATTTCTGTTGCTAAGACCTGGCTGTAGCAACCAAGCTGTTTATGGATTTGTGATTTAAAAGGGAATGAGAACGGTTAAAAGTCTTTATTGCTTAAATTCTCTGGTGTAATGTCATTCAGGTCCCCTCATAATAATGAAGATTATGGAATCTAATCATAACTGTACGGCCATGAATTTCAGTCTTAATATATCTTGTAGCTGAGCTGCACTGCATAATGTTTAAGAAGTATTCAGCTCCTGCTGTGCTCAACATCTGAGCCACAAGAGAAGTCTTCCCATAATTCATATTGCTATTGTTGTCATTATTGTTACTAAAACTTGATTATTTTAATGCACAGGTAATGATTGCTTTTCATTGTATTGCTGTTCGATATACAGTTTCTGTCATCACGGAGTTTATTTTTTTTATCAAATAAGGGCTTCTTTCTCATCTGCTGATTCTGGTGTAATTGAGTAGTATATTTGCCTTTGGATGTTTTACTGCAAAAATGTGGCAGGCAGTCAAGTGTGCCATTTAGGAACATTAAATAATTCACTCATCTGAAATTTTATCTAACAGCAGTCATTTTGAAACCCATTAGAATGGACTTCATCAATAAATAAATAGCACATCAGTCATGTTTACTATTATGCCAAAGTAACAATGTTATATTTAAAAATGTTCAGATATATCTGCTTTCTGAATTTCGCGCATCAGAGATTTTTATGCTTCACCATAAATGACACTGCATTTTAATTTATTAAATTCTTTGAAAAGAGAGTACTTCTGTTTGACTGGTAGAACTAAGTGTAGAACACTTCTAAATAGTCTAATCTTATTGATTAAAATCATTAGTGAGAAAAAAATAAAATCTAAGAATTGTAGAGCCTCAGGCAAAAGGACCAAAAGCATTCACCAAAGGTCAGCTGGTCCAGTTGTTTATAACCAGGAAGAGGTTTTCACAAGTTTTCACACCAGTTACGAATTCTACCCTGAATCTTTACCGAAGCAAAATTGGAGTTTTCAGCAGTCAGTTCTCCTCCTCCTCATATGCATGTCTGCACACACACAGGATTTGAATCAGAAGCTGTAAAAGAGCTATACATACTCTGAATGGGACCACAGACTGGATTTCTGGAGTCTAACCCTCCAGGATATGCTGTGACATGTGTATGTCCTTTGTCAACATGCTTCTTGGAAAGGGAATGACAGAGTCAGGGATACAGCAGTTCCCCACCCACTCATCATTCACTTTCTCTCTTCTTTGCTTATCAAGGCCATAACAGTCAATGGGAACTGGCTCACCTATCTCTTTTTTTGCACCAGAAGATGATTTGATCTGTGTTGAGGTATGGCGGCAGCTCTCCTGTACAGGAAGTAAGTAAGGGGATAAGGAATATGTGGCTACTATTGCTGTGCTGAACATGTATTGTCAGAAATTTAAATATCATCATCAGAGGAGAAAACTAAATTAATTCTTGTCTACAGTTAAAAAAATTGTCTTCTGCATCATTCTTCACCTGAGGATGTCTAGATCTAGGGTATTACTTTGCAAGTATTTGCAGTATGAAGATATACAACTCAAGGGTGAGCAGAAAACTCCACTGAAATTACAATGAGAATGTCCTAGGTAAAAGACAGACAGCAGGAGTAAACTTTGGTCAAAATTTCCACGTCCCTCTCAAAATGAAATACACTGGTCCTCGTGATGATTACGTTCTTTTACTTCTGTCCTTAAAAATGCTGGCTCCTGAAAAACACAACACTCCTTTAAAAATAAAAATAATCTTTTTGCACCTATGACACAGAAGCTTGGATTACTGGTGTAATATCTAGAAAACTGAAATGTGCTAAAAGTCCTTATTTTCCCTAATCTGCTGGTAGATTTCCAGAATCTGGTTTTGGATTTCTGGCACTTCTATATCTTTGTAGAAAATTGACTAACAATTTTATAAGTTTGTAACAGTGTCTTTGAAGTAAAGCAATATTCTGCACATTTTGAATTGACAAGAACAAACTGGGTTGTCAAAGTTTTATTAGTCTTTCTCCTTGACAGCACATCTCACTGACTGTTAGGCAACCTCCAAAATAATTTTGTGCATGATCTGAGATGTGATAAACTATCTCTCTGTGTTATTGCTGTTCTCTCTCTGCTCAGAAGGGTGGTATTAAATCAGATGGAATCTGAAAGGCAGTTTTACTCTTTAACAGTACTAGCACTCAGTGTGTCAAATAGTGTAAATCATGCAGTATGAACAAGAGCATGACAACAAAAGGGAGTAAAAGGCACATGCAAGGGGGGAAAGATTTGTTGATTACGCAGTAAAATCTCATGTGGCTGCTGGAGTTTTTTTTCTGTGGAGCCACTTAACAGTGTACGAACTCTGAAGAAAAAGTCAGCTACTCATTGAATGATCTTTTAAAGTACCAAAGTGTAGAAAGCATTCAGGCTTTTATCTGGAGAGAGCCTGATGTACATTGGGTATAGATAGATGTACATTGGGTGTAGATACATATACATTGTAACTTAAGGATCAGTCATCTCTGTCACTGTAAATTTTTGTTTCTCTTCATAAGGCAAATTGATTGACTTCTTTAGTGAGGTGAGGGAAGGGCGGGAGTGTGGGATCAGAAATATAATGAAATTGGTTTATCTCCTGTCTTCTATTTTTCAGATGGTAGCATTTCTTCCTGAGACTTCGCAATTTTTACTCTCCACTTGTAAAAACTGGTAATAAGGCATTGCCTTCCAGACTTTCAGAAAGAAGATTTGCAAATGATCTGCAAGTTACACAATGTGTGGGATATTTTGAAATTGGCCATGCTTTACTCCTACACTGAGGTCTGTGATTAGTGCTGCGTTTGCCATGGTTCTGCCATCCTTGATGTGTTGGTAAATATCATTAGGCAGACGTGGCATATACCAATAAATGTCACTCTGCTAATGTGGTTTATAGCAGCTTTCACGGTGATATACATTAAACTAACAATCTGCCTCAGTGGTAAGCTTATCTCTGTACACATAATCGTGTTTTCCAGAATTAGCATGCATGAACTTCTCACATCTGCAGTAGCTGAGTTTCATATCATCAAAATTTCATATTGCAGAGAGCACATTGCACAAACAGTGCTCAAGAAACTAGATCTCATTCTATTTGTTATACTGGGACAGTTAATCCAATGTTGCCATTTCTGAACTCATGAAAGGACTAGAAACATACAGCTTATTGTCACCGGTATTTGCTTCATGGAATGACATCCAGCACTTTTGTAGCTGACAAGCAAATATGTGATGTGGTTTTTTTCCCTCTTGTTTAAACAACATTCAGTTGTGAGATTATAATATCAATACTTCTGTTAGGAAAGTGGATTTTTTCTTCCTTAATAATTATTGACAATTTGATATGTTGTGCCATTGAATTTTGAAAGGATCTTCAAAAATGAGTTTTTGCTAAAATACTTAGCATCATATGGCTGAAAAAACCAAAACTGCTGCAATTAGAATGGACAAACAGAAGTTTAAGGACATGACTTGTTTTTCAAATGATAAAAAGTTTTTTCAATTTAAATTTTTATTCTCCAAATAGAAGTCCCAGGGATGCCAAGTGTAAATTAACATAGTCTAATCTATTAAAACATGGTTGTTACAGGTGCAACTGTTTCCCATTATGATACTATTTTTATCACAGTAAGAAAAATATGGCAGAAATATTGTAAAAGCAACAGTGATCAAAAATGCTAGAAAAATGAAAATATAATTCTTTTTATGACCTGTTTTTGCTAAATTACTGTCCATGTTTGCCTATAGAAACTGTCAAAAGAAAATTGATCTTATTTTACTGATTCTTATGGTTAAGTAATTAATTAGAAATATCCTTAAAATTATAGAGCTGTAAGTAAATCTTTTAAATACAAACCCATTTTTTTCCCAGTCTTTGTGACTGTAACACATACTGGGTTGCTGTGGAAGTGTACATGATTTCATGCTTGCATTGCGTCTCTCTCTTTCAGTCCTGATGGGTTAAACAACAGGAAATCCCAAATCTTCTTTTAAGATTTACCTCATTTCATATCGTATTTGTTTGAAAATCATATATGTGTACATATTTACTATGAAGATGTATCCTCTGTAAGAAGGCATTTATCTGGATTCTCTATAATATAAACCTTTTTTTGAACTGTGTAGGCAACTCAACAAAATACCAACTACTCTGATCAGGAGAAAATTTGGGGAAAAAATATCTTCAAATTTCAAAACCTAGGCAGAATGCAATATTCATGTTCTGCAGGTTTTAGGCAGCCTGATCTTATAAGATCAAAAATGTAACTCTGCATTGTATGTATCCGTAGAGGGCACTTCATAAAGCCAAAGCACAAGGAAGCAAATTGTTCTTTTATGTGTAGCCATTTGATGTGCAGTGTATAAAAAAACGTGTGTCTTAATTAAACTACCTTTCATGACCACATTTGCACTTTAGTGTTTGTGTTCCTACTTATGAAAAAATGGATGTTTAATGTATTGCAGTTCTACAGACGCACCCTTGTAGCGCTCTTATATTCCTGTAGTTAAAATTGCATTACCAGTTGTAACACAATCTTCTAGTTTATACAAATGTTCACAAAGCAAAATGTTGCAGTCTAGTGTGTTGTCAATTAAACACAAACTTAGTAAAAGATGTAATTGAATTCACCAGTTACAAGCAATTGTTCCCACCTCTTGTTTTCTCAGTAATTTGCATAAAACCCTACGGATAATAGTAGAGCTCCACTATTAACACTCAGCCCAACAGTCTGAGCAGTTTATTTGAGGGTGAAAAGCATTAGAGGAGTTGTCATACTCTGTTGTGTGATCCTGCTTATGTCTGAGAAGTATCAAAGCCTTTTTTTTTTCCTCAGGAATGCCAAAAGAACAAGCAAGAAGGAGGCAGTTACTGACTTTGATCACATTATTAATAAGGTCTGCTCGGTCTGCTGCTTCTCTTCCTGTTTACAACAATTTCTTCATGTTTTCTAAAGTCTTTCTCTAACACACATAGATTTTATCCCATAGAAATCGCTATTACAGTGTTTGCATTTGAGGAAACCCATAGTGTAGTACTACCCTGTCATGTTTATAAATTGTTTTTATTGTTCTGAGTTCATTACCTGAAAAGCAGTCAAAATACTTCATGACTTTAAAGTGGAGTGTGATTTGTCTTTGAATCAGAGCTAACTAAATATATGAACTATATATATAATATATAGTTAGTTCACAGAATATAGTTATTGCATATTAAATAAAATACAATAATATGAAAAATATAGAAAATATATAGTAATATTTATAATAAATTTATGTAATATTTATAATATAATATTACTAGATTAAGATACAATAAATTGCCATATATATTTTTATAACTCATGCATAATACAGAAATATATTATAAACACTAAATTCCCAAGGTGATATTCATAAGAGCTCCACACAACCACATGAATTTTTTTTTGTCAGATACCTAATATTATAGAGCAAAAAAATTTTTGAAATATATGAATAGTGGTGTCTGTTTATAATAATAAAGATTTGAACTGTAATTTGGTCCAAAAAGGAATATGCTTGACCGTATCTCTTAAAAAAAAATCTCAGTGTTTCAGAGGAATAAAATAATGTGAGCCAGTATATAATTAACTATGCAGAAGCTAAAGGAGGCAGCCATGCTTTCTATTTCAAAATTTTGTCGTATCTCTTCCTCTTTTTCTATGTTTATTTTATTTTTTCTGTCCTCTGTTACATATGATTTACACAGGAAACAGTAGGTTGTGGCTTGGGAATGCTCAACTGCCAGCTAGTGACATGTCCTAGGCACTTTCACTTTTCATTTTTCCATTCTTTTTTTTCCATTTCAGTGACATGTATGTGGGTCCGATATCTTTCTTCCAACTCAGAAACAGACAAGGGTCTGTGTCCAGTGAAATGAGCCTCTCCTTTTTTTAGTCGTCCATTTCTTAAGGACAGGGAATCAGCCTAAACATTTGGACCTTGGCATGGATAGGCTTTTTCCAGTCTTTTCTATATGTTAGAGGGAGATGTATGTCCTCAGTGGATATTCTTAGCAGCTTCCTCATTTACATTGGTCTGTTCCAATGAAGCCAGAGACTTGAAATTCCTCTATCATAAAAATAAATGTGGTGTTTGGGTTTGGTGTGTGTTTTTTTAAATTGATGATAATACGTGCTACTTCTTTTCAAGTAAATACTTGTTTCACAGACATTGCCCAAATGGCTAGATTCAGTTTTAACTTGCAGAGCAGTAAGATGTCTTTATTAGGCGTGCAACATTATAGATTTGTTTGAAGCCTTTCAAACTGATGGTACTCAGTACCTTTCGTCTTTTCCTGTGTGCTGAGCATGGGCTTGGGGTTTTCTGGTGCGGTAGTTTAGCCTAATAGCTAAATGCCCACACAGTTACTCCCCCTCCTCAGAGGGACAGGTGCAGAAAACAGGATGAAAGAGCTCATGGGTTGAGATGAAGACAGGGAGATCACTTTAGCAGTGTAGTGTTTAGCAGTTTAGTTTAGTCGTGGACTAAACGGGTTTGACTTGGGCAAAATTGATTTAATTGCTTGACAACTAAGAGTCAGACGGTGCAAAGCTCTTTTTTTCCCCACCCTCGATTTTTCCTCATGCTGATTTTCATTTCTTCATTCCCAATTCCTCTACATTTTTATCCCTAAACAACACAGAGGGATGGCTGAGATTAGAAGGAGCCTTTGCAGATCCTCCAAATAAATGCACCACAACCTTTTGGAAAAAGGCAGCTAATCACTAAATCTCTATTTGGTGTTTGTGAGTCATAAAAAGAACAAAAAATTTTTGTTTTGTGGGTTATTTCTGTTTGGGATTTTTTGGGAGTGGGATTGTATTTGTGGGGTGGATTTGGGGGAATCAATGGGGTGGGGTGTTATTCTCCTGAGAATTTGAACAGCTCTGTGCTTTTGGTATTTTCTTTCTTCTTGTATAGTCGTAGCATCATGCTGACTTCAGCAACCACAAAGTGCTTACGATTCTTGAAAGAGACCTGCTTTTCTTGCTGTTGTATGCTGCCATCTGGAACAAGACAACAATTTTTTTACAGTATCTAGCCAAGACTATGTCTTTTAAGCTGAATTATTAGAGGCATTTCTACCCATACAATTGAAAAAGAGAAACTGAGAGTTGAAAAGTGGAGAGGCAATGAAAGAGCATGTAACTGAATGATAAGCAAATAGTATAGCTATATGTGAATAGCCACGTTTTGCAGATTCATCAGAGAAAAGACAGCAGAACTGGGAAGCCAAAAGCTCTTGGCTTTGGAACTAAAGCATTTCTGGTGCAGTGTCATCCTGATGCTCAGTGAGAAGTTTTTGATCGTTCTCAAGCCCTCTGCTTGTCAGGGACACAGCTAGTACAGTGCTGATCCTCCAGTCTCAATCCATGCTGGGAGTGAACTGGTAATGCTTAGAAAAGAAATTTCATATCAATTTCTATGCACTGTCATATAACAAATCATCCCTATACAATCCCTTTCACCATGAAAGCATGAGTACTGTAAAGTGAAAAAGCAAGCGGATATCTGACCCTCCCACTTTGTCTCTTACAAGGTAATTAATATGCCTGTAACTGGGACCCTGTATGTTACATGAGAGGAGAGAAGAACACAATTCAGATTAATGTTGCCATGTTCTAGTAATAGTAATTTTTTCACCAACAGATCCCGTCTGGATGGGTTCACTACACATAGTTTCAGAATCCCCTCTTAACGATATATTTTGTCTATTTATTCTTTATTCATCCACTGAAGTGACATAATGTCATATCATTCATGTTGTTATCTCCTCAAAAACCCTAGTCCATCATTAATAGGGGTTTCATGCAAAGTATTTGTACATTTTTTCTTGACATTGAATGTATGCTTTTTTTGGTATGTTTCCAAAAAGTTTTATATAATTTTGTGACTATGCTAACTAGTAGTAAGCTGCCTTTTTTTATCGTCTTAAGTATTTTCAAGGACTTTTCAATTATAGATGAATTTTCCAAATCACTGGTGTAATAATTTACCTGCATAACCTGCATCCAGATGAATGAGTACAGATTAGTTATCTTAGTCACCCATTTTGAAGGTCACCAAGTGTTGGAGAAATTTCCTTTAATAATTGTCTGTGACAAAGTTGCCAAAATTGTCAATGAACATTTCTCACAAGTAATTACTTTAAAGATTTACTTTATGCTTAATTGTACTATTCCCGCTGTGTGCAATAAGGAACAAAACCTACTGTAGTTTGAGGTGCTTCTCCCAAAATATGTAGAAAGACACAGCATCTGAGTGTGTTCCATCATATGATAATGTCAAACAACTCAAAGATAAGTCTGTATTTTCATTTTTTATAGTTTTCATAAATAGAAGTGGGTAGAGGTCCCTGGCACAACCCCCACTTCCCTCCTAGATCAAGACTTGGGAGAAGTGCATTGTAATTTCAGGTTTCATTCACCTCTGCCACCATCCAATAACTTTCTGGGTTTTGTTCTCAAAGCACTCTTTTCCCCTTTTTGCTATAGGCATCATAAATTAAAATAGGAAATATTCCTTGGAGTGGAACAAGTAAATTGTTCTACATTTGAAAATAAAATTTCCAGCAAATGTGATGAGGTTTCTGATTTATATTATTAGAGGAGAAAACAATTTTGACTGGTGATCTCCCTAGGGCAACCTGCAAATAGGTAATCAGTCAGTGAAGACTACCGGAAGAAGCAGGAAAACATCTCTTCTTCTTGGGAGAACTTTACATAGAACAGAAAGACAGAAGAAATGGACAAGTCTCCTCAGTGTCCCTCTTTTTTCTTTTCTTTATTAACCAAGTTGTCTCATTTGAAACTAATGGATCAGTTTTTCTGTTCCTTACTTTCTTCTTTCTCACAAGGATCTCAAAAAGAGAGACAAGGAACTACAGCACTGCCTGCACCACGCTGCAGGTTTGGGGAGAAGGAGGATAAATGCATAAAGGCACAGGAGCAGAGGCAAAGTCTTAGATGGGAAAGCAAGCAAATGGAATAGATCTGACATATGAAGATAAAATTGTCTGGGACAGAGCAAATAGTCTGATTTAAAGCTGTCTGTGGTGATCATGGCACACATAACATTCCATTTTCTTTAAGCACTAGTAACAGAATAACTTTTCTCCTGTAATTAGCCTTAAAGCTTTCAATTTTTAATGAAAATAAATGCGGTAAGTAGGAGCATGGCCCCGAAACAAGCCACAGATTGTTACCAACTCCAATTTTATACTTAGAAAAATTGATATAATGAAGAAATGAAAAATGAGACATTGATCACCAAATGTAGGGGTTTAAATTCAGTTGTCTTGAGTATAAGTGAGCTGGTTTTGAGTCTCTTTGTTTTCAGTAGAGAGAAATTGAACTGTTCCTGAGCATGATTTGTTTTATTCTAATTGTCTAAAATACATAAGATGAAATGTCCCAAAGAAAGCTTTAAAAGCTCTGGTGTTTTTAAAGAAAGAACAAGGACAATCTGACTTGGTCTAACTTTTAATGTGTAAGTGAACTGTTTTGCAATCCACTCCACCTTTTTCAAGATTTACAGAGCTCTTAATAGTTAACAGTCTTCTTCAAGTCTACATGATAATTCTAGTTGTTGATCTCGGCATGTGAGATAGTTCTCCCAGGTAGGTGATAATGAAATGCTTGTTTATCCTACTTTCTCTACAAATTTTTTATTTTATATTCCCATCATAGTACTATTGTGTTTACCTCTGAATGGAAGTGTAAAAATATAATTTGTGTGACTCAGTTTGTGGTTTATAACTGTACTGGTTCATTGGAATTTTGGTTTTTCTTGTCATGAGAACTGGTTGGTTGTTGTAAGCACTCCAATTCTTACAAGGGACAGTCACAGGCATAAAGTAGTAAAGGCACACTAAGGCACAGCTCAGATGAGATATAAAAAGAATAAAACTCACTTTTGGAACATAAAAAAGTGAAGTAATATATTTGCTTTGTGCATCATATTGTCTTTTTATTTTTGTAATATTTCTTTCCCTATTATTATTTTTTTCCATTTGACATAGAAGGAAATGAGAATAAAAAATCCACAGATAATGAGTTTCAATCTTCTAGCGAAGCAGCAAGCAGATGTATTTAATTTGGAATTTTAAAAACAAGTTGAAAAACAGAGGAAAGATATACATTTTCTGTGGTGATTTTTGTTGAAGCTGCATTGGAAGGACTTTCTAGAACAATATATTTTAGATTAAGATTTCCTGTTCTCTTCTCTCATTCTTGACCCTGCTCTAGTTTAAAGTGTCTTGCACAGCTGAAGCAATAGACTGAGCATACGCTAGACTGGATACACATAAAGGAACGGATACATGCTGCCTTCTCTTTTATTCTTTTTCTTCTTTCCTATTTGATATTCATGTCTCACTAACAATAAATTTCCCTTCTTTTGAGTATATCTGAATCTTTTTCAGTGGGTGTCTTCTCTGACTCTGCTATTGAAAAACTGAGCCACTGTTTTTTTGAAAACTTGAGTCAACACAGATATATCACAGGAAGTTTAAGAGCTGCTTCCACTGTGATTAATAAAATCAAAGCTTTCTGAAATGTGCTATTCCCTGTGTAAATTGTCAGACCGCAAATGGTGAGGAAGTGGCAGTACCATCTGCCATATTGCAAGCAGCATAAAATAGGGATGATAAAAAGAATGAAAAGCAATTCATTTGCTCATCTTAGCTCAGCTCCTTAGTAGTTAACTGTCAACGTCTTTCTGCTGAACGAAGTTGCTAGATCAAACGGTGCAACTACAAGAATTGGTGGAAACAGCAGTCTTTTCTCATTTGTCTTATATTTCCGTACAAATTTCTGGCTATTGTATTTAGACTGGAATTTGGCATGATGAAACCAGTGGGAATGGACATCTTCCTATCTGTTCTCATTAAACTTCTGTTAGTTTCATATTATTTAAGATAGTTGTCTTCAATTGGTGACAAATGACTTCAATTACTACAGACCTCCTTATAATCTCACATATGTGAACTACCAGAAGAAGCTTCACTAACGGATTAGAATACTGGAAGAAAGAATCATCTTCAAATTCATTATAATAAAGTTTTCAAGGCTACAGGAAACTTCCTGGGAATAGCCTATGCAATAAGTACAGAAGAAAATCAGGATCACATATCAGCTGAGGCTGAAATTAGTAACTCCATGTCAAATGTGCATTTGTACTTGGGTATTTTAAGAATCTTGATTAATGCTGATGATCAGAACAGGAGTCATTTTTTATTAGGAGCGCTTTTGGCTGCTGTATTACAGATATTACCATCTAATTCATGTCAGAAGCCTATCAACTACAGAAATGATTGTGAGAGAGTGGACATAAGAAGCAAAATAAATGTTGACTGCAGATTTGGTTCAAGGCTTGATATTCAAGGGAAGGTTTCTGTTGACATAAGAAATGAGAACATAGCCATTCATATGGTTTATGATGAGGAGTAGAATTTTAAGGCTGACTGATAGCCTTGATGCGAAGCTCGAGGTTTTAAATTTAAAATCTGTCATGGAGAAGGTTAAGGCTTATGCTTTATCAGGAGAGAGGACAAGAGGGTGCTAGAAACTATTATGTGTACAAATAGTGGGCCTATGCATGTCTGTTCCATTGAACCTGTTTTTCTTCATAACTTTTGCAGAAGTCTGACATCATGCATTAGGTTTAAATAAAATGTGCCAGTTCTTCTTTTCAGTGAAAAACAGCATAAAAGTTGTCAGAAAGGAATTAAACTGTGTGACAAAGCTCATCAGTGAGATACCATTTTGTAGCAAAGTTTTGAAATTCCTTGTTAATTTTTTAAGTTACTGCTGTAGTTGTTTGGGGTGTTTTTTTGTTTTAATTGGGGGTTTTTTGTTTGTTTTATTGGTTTGGGGTTTTGTTTGTTTTGGGGGGTTTTTGTTTGTGTTTTATTTGGGTTTCTGTTTGTTTTGGTTTGGTTTTGGTTTGTGTTGTTTTTATTAATGCACTATTTTTTACACTACTTGTCATTAGGAGAATATATAGAAATAAACATGTAAAAAGTGAACTCTCCACATGATATGCTTCTCACAATGGCAAACTCGGTGACTTCAGAATTTCCTAAAAATTCTTTTAAGGGGCACAGCACATGTAATTTTCAATGTCCATAATTCATTACTATTTCTCTTTCTCTTTCATAGAATTAGTATTTTTCATTGGTAGAATACCAAGCAGTTGTGCTGCCAATTAAAATTCATAAGAAAAGAGGATAAAATATCTGAAGGTCTTCCTTCATGCAGCTGTCAAATTTGAAAATCTGGCAGAAAGTAAAGTAAATTTCTTGCATTTAAAAGAAATAAAAAAAATGATGTTTGCATTGTCATCTCTACTGATATCCAGATGAACAGACAGTATTTCAATTATAAATCCATTGCAAAAACAATAACTATTCATTTTTATTCATTAAAATAAAAAAGCCTAAATAGCCTATGATGTGACACTTGGATTTTTCTATAATTGCATATTTGTTCATGAGGGACAATGAATACCCAGATGTACAAAACAATGCAACTTTTTTTTTTCTTTTTTTAATGGGTTTGGAAAAGTATTTCTATAAATATAATGCATGATTATGTGTAGTTTTGTTTGTCATCTGCGTGTATAAATACAAAATGTGTGTGATAGTATTCTAAACACACGTGTGCTTGCTGTCTGTTCATGTGTTTTCAAACTATTGTGATAATAGAGCCTTGTTTATATTTAAGGCTTTATAAATACAGCTTTGAAAGCATTCAGATGGACAGGTGGCATAACAGCTGAAAAATTCTATTATACTATGTGAAAAAGCAAACTCCTCTTCAAGTTGATACATAAAACCATAAAACCATACTCTAATAATCTATTGTATTACCTGTTCAGCAAAAGGTGTGGTAGCTACTATCTTGTAGCTCTTCCTTAGTGCTTCAGCCTTCTCATAAGCAGATCAGAACTTTAGGTTGCATGTCAGATATGTAGAGATGGTGAGAACAGCAATCAGTTTAAAAATCTGAGCTCACATTATCTGTATAGTGGCTATATAGTATACACAACTGGTATATATTCCAGTATACACAACCTCTGCCTTGAGACAAACCACAGAAGAACTATAAAAAGCTGTATCATTCATGTCTCAATGAACTGTAAGGCATCAGAATAACAACATTAAACACAGTATGCTTCCTGAACAAATGACTTAAGCCTTTGCTGGTGGAATTAAATCCTTTCACTGACAGAGGAAGCTGCCTATAAATTCCATTTTTTGTAACAGATGTGTGGTTGTGAGTGGTTGATGGAAGAAACATTACAGCAGTATATGACTATATTTTCCACCACTTTTACAGGAAGAGAATGGAAATCTGACTGGTCTAGTAACCACGGCGATAGTGGATCAAGGGTTGGACTTGATGATCTCAGGGGTCCTTTCCAACCCGGCTGATTCTACGATTCTATGATTCTATGAATTCTGAACTTTTCAGAATAAACTTCAGCAGACAATGTTTGCTTCTTTCTCACGCATTTGGTTTTGACTGTGCCACACAGACTGCTCGTTTTGTCCATCCTTTATCCGGTAAGGATAAGCTACAGAAGTATACTCATGCTAGGATATTGCTGAACAAGGTGTAAGACCGATACATTCTGCTTTGAGAGCCTGTGCATATTTGAAGCTATAATTGCTCCTGTTCATCTGTGTTTTACCCACCGTAGCAGACGTTTGGATATTCCTTAGCAGTACAAAAGCTTAACAGCTAAGCTAGCCTTAATTCTTCATTTCACTGTTTAAGAATATAAATATTGTTTTTATTGTATTTGGGAGGGGTCTAGATGGTATTTTTAGATACTCCATAAGAAGAGATCATCTCTGAGGTAATATAATATAAACTAGTTCTTTCTTGTTCCGAGTAGCTATAAAATGCTGCTTCAGGAGTCTCCTAAGACTTCAGTTCTTTCTTCCAGCCCTGGCTGATGTTAGCAGTTCAGAGAGATGTGAAAAAATTAATTGAAATACTTCGAACCCTAAGTGCATTTTTATTTGATGAACTTGTTTTGATTACATATTAAATGAATACGAGTAATAGTGATTATCTTATCTTCACTACATACCTCATGTGTTCATTTCAGAAGCTCTTTAGACCAGTAAGTACTGCAGAATGTGTCCAAGTCTACCTGTCCTGCGCTCCTTCCCACTTATTTCTCACCACATACTTGCAGCATTATTATTGTTTTATACTCAAATGGAGTATTCTTTGTCTTTACCTGAAACATTGCTATCATGTTACTTATTAGGCTGCTGGCAGTCCCTTTAGCGCAAACACAACATTTCTTTAGTGAACTGACCTACACTGTGGTGTTCTTGAATGAAATGTGTTCAAGTACAGTTGCATCTCATAGCATTAGTAATGCAAACAGCTCCTTCTAATTTGCTTCACTTTTCATGCAGCTGCAGCACCGAGTGCAGCTGTAAGCACTCTCTGGAGCACCAATCTGGAGAGCACAGCACGCCCTGTCTTGTAACATGCCAGCTTCCAACAGCATCGTCCTTACCTGACTATTTGCAATATCATTTTCCAGCTGAGAAATGATAAAATTGTTTTGTAAGGATAGTTTACTTTATCCGTATATTAATCTACCTTCTGCAATCAAAAGAGTATTAGGTAGACTGAGAAACTGTAATGAGGTGCAATTCAGTCTGGGGGCAACTAATATAGAGTCATAGAAACGTAGAATATCCAGAGTTGGAAGCGACCCAGAAGAATCATTGAAGTTCAACTCCTGGCCCTGCACAGGACATCCCTAAGCACCACACCATGTGTCTGACAGCATTGTTCAGACACTGCTTGAATTCTGGTAGGCTTGATGCTGTGACCATTTCCCTGGGGAGCCTGTTTTGAAGCCCAGTCACCCTCTGGTTGAAGAACCTTTTCCTAATATCTAACATAAACATCCCCTCACACAGTTTCATGCCATTTCCTCAGATACTTTCACATAAATTCAGGGCAAACACAGGACTTTGACTTGCTTTACTCAAAATCTGCATTGTCATAGAATCATAGAATCATAGAATCATATGGGTTGGAAGGGACCTCTGAGATCATCAAGTCCAACTCTTGATCCACTACTACCAGTTACTAGACTATGGTACTACGTGCCACATCCAGTCTCTTCTTAAATACCTCCAGGGATGGAGAATCCACCACTTCCCTGGGCAGCCCATTCCAATGCCTGATTACCCTCTCTGTAAAGAATTCATTGTTTTTAATGCTTAAAGTTTGTGTCAGATTTCAATCCAATAGTAAGTATAAAAATATTCTGAAATCTGTTTTAAGGGCATTGGGGAAAAAGTAAAGATATATTTATTTTTGAGATCTCTTGCAACTCAATCAACTTGCAAGTCTTTCTATTGCATTTTCTGCATTCTCTTATGGTTTATCATGCAAGCATGTGCCCTGCACAAGTCCAAAAGCCCGTCACACTAATCTTTAAACCACCCATCCCATTCTTACATGCACCATCATTCAGGGCACCTCTCTCTGCTCACATTTGGCACAGCTCCAGTGGGATGACCCTAGCTGGATGCCAAGCACACATCAAAGCCACTCCATCACTCCCCTTCCCAGCTAGGCAGGGGAGAGAAAATATAATGAAGGGTTCATGAGTTAAGGTCCAGGAGACATAACTCACCAAGTACTGTCACAGGCGAAACAGATTAAAATTAAGGATATTAATTGAATTTATTACTAACAAAATCAGAGCTTAAGAATGAGAAGTAAAATAAATTTTTAAAATGCCTTCCTCTACCCCTCCCTCCTTCCCAAGTTCTACCTCATCCCTTCCAGTGGCAGAGGGAGACAGGGGGATGGGAGTTTCTGTCAGTTCATGCATATTTTTTCTTCCTCTGCTCAGGCAGAAGCGTCTTTTCCCTGTTCCAGCATGGGGTTGCTTCCACAGGAGACAGTCCTTCATGAACTTCTCCACAAACTGCTGTGATGTGGGTCTCTCTTCCATGGGATGCAGTCCCCAGGCATAAGCCGTTTCAGCGTGGGCCCCCCAGAGGGCTACAAGTCCTAATAGGAAACCTGCTCCTCTTTCCATGGGTCTGCATATCCCTGCCAGGAGCCTGCTCCAGCATGGGTTTACCACAGGTTCACTGTTGACGTGGAAGTCTAGGACTCTGCACACGATCCAATGTGAATTCGGCAGGAAAGTCGATTTTATTAATCACACACTCTACTTAAATACATTTTCTAACTACGTGCCACACGATAGCTCAAACTACAATTGGTTGCATGCANTACGTGCCACGCGATAGCTCAAACTACAGTTGGTTGCATGCACTGTCCACGCGTATAAACATTATACATGATTTGCTGTGATCTATTGCCCACGAGGCATTACTCTCCACATCTGACTCCTCCTGTCAGGTTCTTGTTGTTGCAGGTGGCAAGGCCGTTAATCTCCTTGTTTTGCTGCTGCACAAATACGCTGTCCTTGAACACGCTCTCCCAGCATACTTTCTCATGGTAAAGTGTCCGTAGTTGCAAGCTTTCTCAAAACAACCGTGTCCCAAACAGCATGCTTTCACATGGGAATAAAAATCGTGTCAGACAATGTCCAGGATTGCTCACACTTTGTCCATCATATGTCCATTTTCTTCTAGAAATCCTACAGTTCACAGCTCTTGGGCATTCACCTGCTGCATCATGGGCCTCTTCCTCAGGCTGCAGGTGGATCTCTGCATCCCAGCGGTCATCCGTGGGCTGCATGGGGGCAGTCTGCCCTTACCATTATCTTCACCACAGGCTGCAGGGAAATTTCAGCTCTGGTTCCTGGAGCACCTCCTGCCCCTCCTTCTCCACTGACCTTGCTGTTTACAGGGCTGTTCCTCTCACATATTCTCTCTTCCCTGACTGCAATTATATCTGCACAATAAATTTTTTGCACTTTGAATCCTGTGTTCAGTTCTGGGCCACTCACAACATGAAAGACATTGAGGGGCTTGACTGTGTCCAGAGAACAGTAACAAAGCTGGTGAAAGGTCTGGAGTACAAATCCTATGAGGAGTGGTGAGGGAGCTGAGGTTGTTTATCCTGGAGAACAGGAGGTTCAGGGGAGACCTTATCACTCTCTGCAATTACCTGAAAGGAGGTTGTGGTCAAGCGGGAGTTGGTACCTTCTCCTAAAAGAGAAATGATAAGATGAGGGGAAATGGCATTTAAGGGATATGGTTTAGCAATGAACATGGTGGTACGAAGTTAATGGTTGGACTCAATGATCTTAGAAGTGTTTTTCAACCTGAGCAATTCTATCATTCTAGATAATTAAAATTACTAGATTGATGTGCATATCTTATGTAAACTCAAACATAAATTCAGAGAGAGATTCAGGCTGGCAAACAAGAGCCACGTACCAAGCTACAGCACATTTATCAAGCAGCTGTCAAGATTCAATTAGTGAGAGATATTTCTGCCCAAATTAAGGTGTAAATGATACCATGTACCAAAATCAACAATATGGATTTTTTTTTTAACAATGAATGAGTGATAGAGAGAAAGAGAAAAGAAGGGAGAGGGAGAGAAAGAGAGAGAGATACCAAGCAGAAGATAGTCACATCCATTGATCCTGTGGTGTCCAATTGATCCTTCTTCACCCTGAGTTTATGGGAGTTAGGGGTCCCATGGTCATTCAGAACTTTCTGCTATTCTGCTATTTATACATCTTAGCAAACAAAGGAATTAATGCTCATTGGCCACACAGTTCTCTTATTGATGAGTATTCTGTCTTCTATTGGTTAAATCATTCCTTCATTTCTTATGCTAATTATCCGCATGCTCAGTCTTTCTCTTCTTGTGAGTCAGTGGGTTTCTTGGGTTGCTGGGTCATGATCTCTCCCTGCCAGAATTACCTTTTACCCAGTCCAAGCTGATTTCAGCACAGTTGCTGAGTTGGCTTTCCTTGTGGCCCATAAATTCTGCTTCTTTTTGTCCATTATCAGTGAAACATTTCTTCTCCCAAGCTTTCTGCACCTCCCCTAGGTCTGAAATAACACCCGGACAATATATCTCAGGTTCCTGCCATGGTGGCTTTATCTACAGCCCAAGTTCCAGGTATACACAGAGCCATATTTAGGGGGGCTTTGGTGTTCATTGATGTTTGTGGTTGCCATCTGTCCCATAACTTTGGGTGATCTTTGTTTGACTGATGATATATGTATGAGCAGTTGCTTTTTAAACAGTTTGCCACAGTGGGAATTTTTGTCTGGATGCATTAAGCAGGATGTGTTAATCAGATCTTGCTTCCGCCAGGCCTGGAGTTAGCAATGCTTATCTCATGACAAAGTCCTTCGGTGGCCTTAACAGTGTTTGAGACAGGCAACTTTGCTCTGTAACTCCTTACAGTAACCCTCTATGCTTTTTTTTTTCTTTCCTCTTTCCCTCCACTGCTTGTCTTCCATTCAGCTGCTGAAGAAAGATCAAGAACTTATTCTATACCTACCCAGCATTTAATTCTATAGGATGAATACTCTATACTCTTTCAAACCTATATGCTAACTGATGAGATGTACAGATAAAATTTGGTTAGTTTTTTTTTTTTTCTATCCTCTTCTAATCCTCGTAATGCATTAGGCAGTTTCCTGTATTACACTTTCTTAAAATTTTAGCACCGGCCTGTTAATACACAGTTTGTTCCCTCCTCCCTTATCAAAAGTCTGCTTTATTATACACATTCCTGTTTTCTAGTTGCCCAAATAATAACAGTGTGATAATAAAACAAAAAAATCTCAGTTCTTTATTATTGTGATATGATTAAATCCAAGCTTTTTCAGTGAGACAATCACAGAATCACAGAATATGCTGAGTTGGAAGTGACCCACAAGGATCATCAAGTCCAGTCCTTAGCCTTGCACAGAACCATCCGAAGCATCATACCATGTGCCTGAGAGCATCACCCAGTATCAAACAGATGCCTCTTGAACTCAGACAGGCTTGGTGCTGTGACCACTTCCCTGGGAAGCTTGTTCCAGTAACCTTCCACCCTGTGGGTGAATAACTGTGGTGGTTTGAACCTGGCCGGATTTCAAATACTCACTACAATCACTCTCTCAGTCCCCTCTGCAGCTGGACAGAGAGAGGAAAAAAACTAGCTAAGGATTCTTGCATGGAGATAAGAGGTGGGAGAAATCACTTACTAATCGGCAAAACTGACTTAATGTGGGGTAAAACTTAAATTTATTACTAACAGGATAAAAGCTAAAGAGTGAGAATTAAACCAATCTTAAAACACCTTCACCCCCCACCCCTCTTTCTTTCCACGTTCTCTCTCCTCTCCCCTCACCTGTGCAGGGAGACAGGAAAGGGGCGTTCTTGTTTCCCATGGGGTGCAGCCCAGTCTCTGCACCCCGCTGGTCCTCCATGGGCTGCAAGGGGACAACTTGCTTTACCACGGTCTTCACCATGAGCTACGGGGGCCCACACCTCTGAGTCCTTCCCCTGCTTCCATGGTGTCCCTCCCATGGGAGACAGTCCTTGATGAACCTCTCCATCGTGAGTCCATCCCTTGGGCAGCAGTTCTTCCGAATCTGCTGTCCCGTGGATCACTCCTCCATGGGGTGCAGTCAGGTTTCTGCACCCCGATGGTCTTCCATGGGCTGCAGGGGGACAGCCTGCTTCACCACGGTCTTCACCACGGGCTACAGGGGGCCACAGCTCTGAGTCCTTCCTCTGTTCCTGTGGGGTCCCTCACAGGGACACAAGTCCTACCCGGGAAAACTTGGTCCAGCATGGGTTTTTCCTCTCCTTGGGCCACAGGTCTGCTGCAAGACTCTGCTCCATCCTTGGGCCTCCCATGGAGTCACAGTCTCCCTCACGCATCCACTTGTTCCAGCATGGGCTCCTCCATGGCTGCAGGGGTGTCTCTGCACCCTCCATGGGCTGCAGGGGCCTCAGCTCTAAGTCCTCCCCCTTTTCCCTGGGGGAGAGGAGGGCCCCTCTCCTCCTCCTGCTGCACTGACCTTGGTGCCTACATTGTTTTTCCAAGTTCTCCTCCGCTCTTCCCAGGCTGGAATTTCTTCTGCACAACAATCTCCTCTGTTCTTAAATATGTTATCACAGAAGCGTTACAGTGCTAATTGGCTCAGCCTTGGCCAGCAGCAGGAAGTCCTTCCTGGAGCTGACTATCACTGGTTCTTCACAGAACAGGGGAAGCTTCTAGCAACTTCTAACAGAATCTACTCCTATAGCCCCCCTTGCTACTAAAATCCAATTACATAAACCCATGACAAGAACCTTTTTCTACTATCCATCCTAAACCTCCCCTGACCCCATAGGATGGAATGAAAAAACTATAAGGAAAAAGAAATGAGTTGTCTCAAACTGTTTGACGTGATCAATGCCTCCTGTTGCCAAAGAGGCCGACCTGAGAAACTGTGATGTGAAAGAGAGTTTGGTATAAAAGATTTCTTTAGCAACAGGTCAGACTGACCATGGGATGCAACTTTAATTCCTATTCCTCCTAGTCATGTCTCAAAGATATTCCACAAACTGCATTGTCTAAGGAAACAATATACACTACTGCTGTGGGAAACAATTTATGATCATATGACATACATTAACTTGTGGGTATTGAGTAGATGCAGTGGCAGATGGAGAGGGAAGGCTCTTAACTGCAAGGGTACAGAATAGCTATGGGGCATTTATGATCTTTAAAGCAGAATCAATATTTTCCTCTGCAAATTTCTTCAGAGTCCCTGAGTGTAACACCTTGCTTCACTGGAACCTCTGCTGCCATCCTGCCTTCGGCAAGCGCAAAGAATGTTATGGCAAAGCATGGCTAATTGCCACAGAGTGAATGTTTGCCACTTGCTTGTTTTCATGCCTTACATTGGAAGTTCTAGTAGCTATTATCCAGAAAAGCTTGGATGCGAAGGTACATCAGTACCTCGTTAAAGACAAGAAGCATTATCAAGAACATATTTCCAGGTTATGAAGAAGAAGGGCAGTTACACAGTTTTCTGTCACTGCAAAGATCAGCATCAATAAAAGCTTTATCTCTGGTAGTTTATGGGTATGATCATACAGATGCTTTGCTGGCTTATTACATTATCACATTCCAGCTGCTTGCACAGTCCTCTCCCTGGCAGGTGTAGAGTGAAAAGACAACTGGATTTTGTTCCATAATGTGGAAGTTTACTCTGAGTTTCCACAAAGTCACTGCTTTCTCTAACAGAAATTTACAGACTTCATACTAAGATGTTAGTAGGTAAATTAGATCCTATTTAATTTTAACTTAAAGCCAAAGATCTTATATTAGAAGCAATAACATCCATCAGAAAGCCAGGATATACAGCCATGAGCATCACCTTGAGAAGATTTTCTCAGTATGGAGGATTATGCAGTATGAAGCCTGGGGACTTCTGAGCCGGAAAGCTGGAGTTGCCTCTGTTTAATGTTTGTTGGTATTCAGGGAATCACTTCTTCATGCTTCCTTTACTTCACTCCCCATGATCCTCCGAGCTGCTTCTTGCAAAGAGTCTAAGGAGATTTTACCCACATCTCAGTATCTTCTTCTTTATATTGCAAGTTATTCCAGTGATATGTCAAACATTGGCTAACTTCTCAGTTCAAGGTACAGCAATACTTAAAACACACTTGTTGTTAGCTAGCCAGGCAGAAGAAGTCAGGAAATTGGTTTGCAAGTAAGGAAAGGATGTTTTGTTTGTTTGTTTTAAAAAAAATAACTGATGATGCCTTCTTTTCAGCCAACCTATACATTTAACTCCACTCAATTTGAGTTATTCAGGTGTATGTTTTTTTCTCATTTTTTTTTTAATTTAGAAAAATATATTTTTTCTATTCCACTGCTCTATCATTGTTTCATATAAAACTGAAAGATTTATGCAATTATTTAATTGAAAAAAATCGTCTTTTAAGAGGCTCGTCTTTAGTTGTTACTAAACACAGTGTGTTAACAAAGTAATACGAAGCTTTAATTGACATGAGAGCTTATGTTTTACTATATTGTGAAAACAATGTGATCATTAAGTCGTTGTAGACTCATAACTTTTGGTAGTTGTTTACAGCCAGTATTATTAATACAGTACCACATATCTAGTTTGTTCCTCACGTTGTTTCCACTGCCACTGAGTTTATCACTCTTAAGGGACTTAAACCGCTTTTTCTTCCTGTATCCTCTCATCTCTCAGTGCAATAATTGTTTATTTTTGTATTTGGATTCTTTATAAATTTCCATCAAAAAAGCCTTTAAATACTTTCACGATTCAGATATTTTTCCATGAGTTAAAATATTTTATACAATATTTGTATCAAATAACCATGTTTTGATGTTAAAACTGCAGCCATTTGCATGTGTTTTTTTAATAGAATTTCTCAACCCTAAACAATAAAAGTTGAACTTAAAATGTAAAACATATGCTAAAATCTACGTGTTGCCACTCCTAAATTTTATTTTGCTAGTCTCTGATTTATTAATTGGTGTTTCATCTTATCTTTTGTAAATTAAAGAGAAATAAATGAAGCAACAAGAGCTTAAGGAAATTATGTTTCTAGCTTTACTGTATCTTTTGTTAATTAATGACACAATAGAAACAACCTAATATTATTTTTAAAAAAAACTACTCATGGAGCCACAACTTCTTTATAATGTACCCTTTTATTCATTCTAGATATTTTTCTCTTATGAAATAAGCAAGAGAGATAAAGCAGAGTGAGCAATGTAAAAATAAAACCACTATTTTTTTTATATAATGTATATAATTAAAGTTCATTCTGCTTGGGTCGTCTAATTCTAGATATGCTGGTTATTATAATAGATTTGATGGTATAGAAATAAATAAATATTGCATTTGTGTGTTGGTGGATTGTATCAAAAGATCTGAGAGTCTTATGCCCTCTTTTTTTAAGTCTTATGACTCTTGGAAGATCAAGATGTTGTATGACAGTCATGTTACTTGAAAAAGCAAGAAAAGCTTAATATTATCACCAACAGTTTTTCATGTAAAATTTGACAGACCGAACAGTTCACACAAGAATCTTATTATGTAACGAAATCTATAAATTTTTGCATGACGTTTGTCAATGATCAGTGATGTATGAACAAAAAAAGATTTATTCATCTGTTTTAATTCTAATGAGTCTGATACATCAAAATTTTTCTTTCTGAAAAGGTTCTGTATACAAAAAAAAGTCAGTAACCCTGGTTTGCAGCAATGTGTTATTCAGCTTTGCCTCAAAGGTAATCCTTTCTAATCATTCTTCCTCTGGAATGCAAAGACAATTAGTTGTCAAGTGATCAAGGTGGTCATGGAGCTTCTTTGTGTGCTAGCTATAAAAATTCACCTTATATTTAGTAGAAAAGATGAGTGCAGAATGAAGACGCTAGCAAGTGAATATT
This sequence comes from Cephalopterus ornatus, assembly GCA_013396775.1. NCBI lineage: Eukaryota > Metazoa > Chordata > Aves > Passeriformes > Cotingidae > Cephalopterus > Cephalopterus ornatus. Next base: position 35,336 of record VZRE01001316.1, read on the forward strand.
ATTTATGGTGTTTGGATAAAACCAAACTGAGTGGTGCAATGGATACACTAGAGGAAAGGGATGCCATACAGAGGTACCTGTACAAGCTTGAGCATCGTGCCTGTGTGAACCTGATGATGTTTCACAAGGCCAGATTAAAGGCCCTGAACCTGTTGGGCAGGGCAATATACAGTATCAATATAGACTGGATGATGTATCAATTGAGAGTTACTCTGCAGCGAAAGACTTGAGGATATTTGTAGATAAAGAATAAGACATCAGCTGGCAATGTGTCCTTGTAGCCCAGAAAGCCAAATATATTCTGGGTTGCATCAAAAAAAGCATGGCCAGAAGCAGGTTGAGGGAAGCGATTCTTCTCCTTTACTCTGCTCCCAGGAGACCTCATCTGGAGTACTTCACTCACCTCTGGGGTCCTCAGTATGGGGAGGACATGGACCTGTTGGAATGGGTCCAGAGGAGGGCCACAAAAGCTTCAGGGTGATGGAACACCTCCTTTCAAAGAAAGTCTGAGAGTGTTGGGGTGGTTTATCTTGGAGAAGTGAAGGCTCCAGGGAAACATTGCAGCCTTTCGATACTTAAAGAAGTATATAAGAAAGATGGAGAGGAACGTTTTACTGAGGCCTATAGTGATGGGATGGGGCTCAACTTTTTTAAACTGAGAGTAGATTTAAATTGATTATAATTAAGATTATTTTTTTCTTCCTATGAGGGTGGTGAGACACTGGAAGAGATTGCCCAGAGATGTTGTGGATGTTCCAGCTTTGGAAGTGTTCAGAGTCAGGTTGGATGGGGATTTAAGCAACGCAATGTAGTGAAAGATGTTCCTGCCCACGGCAAGAGATATGGAACTGAATGGGGAACTACATGCTTCTCGGTCTGACCTTGTTGTTGGGGAAATCATATAGCAGATGATCTTGAGTGCCATCACATGGCACATGCAGGACAATCAGGTGACCAGTCCAGTCAGCATGAATTTGTGAGAAGCAGCTACTGGTTGACTAACCTGATATTCTTCTATCAAAGATTCATCAAGGTTGGAAGAGATCTTCAATATCACAGAATCACAGAACATATTGAGCTGGAAGGAACCCACTAGGATCATAGTGTCCAACTCTTAGCCCTGTACAGGACTATCCCCAAAGAGTCACACCATGTACCTGAGAGCATCATCCAAACATTTCTCGGACTCTGTCAGGCTTGATGCTGTGAGCCACTGCTCTGGGGAGCCTGTTCCAGTGCCCAACCACTCTATGGGTGAAGAACCTTTTTCTAATATCTAACATAAATCTCTCCTGACACAACTTCAGGTCATTCCCTCAGGTCCTGTCAGTGGTCACCACAGAGAAGAGATCAGTGCCTGCCCCTCCTCTTCCCATCATGAGGAAGTTGTAGACTGCAACAAGGTTTCCCCTGAGTCTCCTCTTCTTTAGGCTGAACAGACCAAGTGACCTCAGCCTCTCCTCATATGGCTTCACCTCAAGGCCCTTCACCATCTTCGTTGCCCTCCTTTGGACACTCTCCAATAGCCTAATGTCTTTCTTACACTGTGGTGCCCAAAACTGAACACAATATTCAAGGTGAGACCACACCAGTGCAGAGCAGAGCAGAACAATCCCCTCCCTTGGCCGGCTGGCGATGCTTCACCTGATGCCCCCCAGGACATAGCTGGCCCTCCTGGCTGCCAGGGCACTGCTCACTCATTCCACTTGCCATTGAGTGGGACCCCCAGGTCCCTTTCCATGGCACTGCTTTCCAGCATCTCATTCCCCAGTCTGTACAAACATCCAGGATTGCTCCATCCCAGGTGCAGAATCTGGCACTTTCTCTTGTTGAACTTCGAGTGGTTGGTGATTGCCCAGCCCTCCAATTTATGAAGGTCTTTCTGAAGGGCCTCCCTGCCTTCAAGGGATCATCCAGTCTGACCATCAACCTAACACTAGCATAGTTACCCTTAGATGAACCACATAGTAGATGAGGGAAAGGCCTTGAATGTTGTTTACCTGGAGTTTACTAAAGTGTTCTTCAAGAATAAGTATTTTAGGGTACAAAACTGTTGGAAAGTAATCATCTATATTAATAATTTTCCTGTATTTTTTGCAGAGGATATGTTACAAGCAAAAAGGAACCTTTCCCTTAATACAGAATGAAATTCATATTCCAAATTTTGAGTTTTTCTGTTCCATGATTCCTTTCACAGCAAATGTATACTCCCTTTATAAAGAAGAAATAAGGCAGGGTATATGATATGAGGCATATGTATAATATGCTCCGTAGTACATGCTGTCATTTTATTTCATTGCATTAGAAGGGAGAGGAATGGACTTTTGCTTACACATTGGGATCTGAATTAAGACATTATGGTTTCATTTCTAGCTGTATTTCAGGCTCATTTTTAAGTTACCTGTTACTTCCTTTTTGTATTTATGCTGGTTTCCATTTGGTTAGTTAATTAGATGCTCCAGGCACCTGAATACGAATTTACTTCAGAGCAGGTGTCTCATCCCTTCTCTGTACCAGCACTGAAGCAGTGTGAGAGAAAGCAGGTTAATGTAGATTATGAATAAGCACTTTCTATTCAGGTTGAAGATGTGGCTTTCTGTGGGATTTAGAAAATATTCAGACCTAAACACTGCCTTGAAAAAATGTGTCTTGCCTGGTGAACTTCTTTTAAGAGCTATATTCTTTTGACATTACTTAATAAGAAGCAGCTTTATTGAAGTGTGTGTTGGATTGTTCTTTGAGAGGGAATTGAGTACTTTCCAGAATTTGCTTTCCTGACAGAAAAATAAAGGAATATTTACTTCCTGTTGGCCTTACTGTTATTTTTTGGATACAGATGGCTGGGTCATAAGCCAAATTTCATGTTTCGCTGCTACTACTTCAAAATGATAGTGCTTTCAATGACATGTACCCACCCTCCTAGATAGCTTGGCATCTTCTATTTGCCACCAGCTCAGCACACATCTTCAAGTTATTTTTTTACATTTTTCAGTTTATTCCATCTGGTGCAGGAACTTTCATTCCCAGGGAGAGTTAAGAGTATTTAGCAGCTGTGAATGTGTCTCCCTGCTGATGACAAAAAACCCACAATTTGCCCAGTCAGAGATGTGTTTTGTTGATCTAAAGCAACCAGGCAGGCATGAAGCTTCATTACATTGCTACAGAACATTTCATAAGCCTTAGTGCTTTTGACCACAGATGGAGCAGGGGAAGAATAGACATGTCGCCAGTGTCAGCAAGAGTAAGAAATATGTTAAATGAGACAGACCCAAGTAAAAGTACTGGACAGCACGATCTTTCAGTGAAAGGGGCTTACAAGAAGGCTGGAGATGGACTTTTCACAAGGGCATGTAATGATAGGACAAGGTTGAATTGCCTTAAACTGAAGGAGAGTATATTTAGACTAGATATCAGGAAGAAATTCTTTACTGAGGGTGGTGAGGCACTGGAACAGATTGTCCAGAGACTTCCCATCTCTGCAAGTGTTCAAGGCCAGGATGGATGGGGCTTTGAGCAAGCGGGTCTAGTGGAAGTGTTCCTGCTCTTGGTAGGAGGGTTGGATCTAGATGATCTTTAAAGTCCCTTCCAACCCAGACAATTCTATGATTCTGTGACTCTATGAAAATTGAAAACTTTCAATGGCTTTGGCTGAATAAGGTTTAAGCTGGAGAAAAATTTTTACCTGACCCCAAAGCTATTGATCAGTCTCTCGTAGAGCAGGACAGTGTGAGAGGTGTTACTACCAGTTTTATGCCTCAGACTTATTCATACATCAGAGCACCTGTATGTCATTTCCTGGTCCTTCATCCATGCTTCATAAGAAATTGAGGACTGGTTTCTCCGATCCTCCCCTACTCACTTGAATAATTTAGTATCCCAATTTTAAATGTAGAAGATGGGAAGAAGGATACCCTTCCTGGTCCTTGTAGAAGCAGCTGAAGTCTTGAAGTGTGACATACAAGTACTCTTTCATTTTACATATCAGGAAGTTCAGTTTTCTTTTCCTGTTCTGGAATGGGTGGGTGAACAAAGGAAACACTAGAGTTCTGTTTCTGTCATTAGTTTACTTTGATAAAAAATTAAACTATCACACTATCAAAGATTATACTTTTTTCACTAAAAGTCCATGAGTTAGCAAGGGACCATTTGGTGCTTAAAGGCCAAGTAGGTGTTAGTAAGTTTCCTAACTTAGTGCCAGATTTGAGTACCTTAGTATTGCCCAGCACACTGGCAAAAAATAGCTAAAAATTGTAGCCACTTCTCATTAGGTAAGGGACCTGGAGGCAAAGGAAATGGAAAAGGTCCAGATACTGATTAATTTCTCTGTCTCCATTTTTACTGGAGAGTTGTACTCTCAGTCTGGCTGGGCCACAGAGCCTTGTGACAGAGGCTTTGGGAATGAAACACTCCTCAGAGCACAGGAGAAAGAAGTAGAGTACTCCAGCCAGTTAAGCATACACCTATGGAACCAAATGAGGTCCTGGCAGAGTTCACCAAGGTTGATGTGAGATAGCTTCCACTTAAAAGATTGCTGTAATGAGGAGATGCTTGCAATGGCTAGTCAAAAGCAAATATCACATCCTCTTTAAGACAGGCAAAGAGGGAGGGCAAGAAGACAATAAGAGAAGGATTTTTTACGCTGATTTCTTTTCAGTTCATATATTATCTGATGTGAGACTAAATGGTTTTCCAAATGGTGGTACCCCTGCTATGTAGGAGTCAGGTATGTGTGTTAGAATTAACACACGTGCATGGGTTCTCTTTTACTCAAACACAAACTCAAGTAAATTAAGCCTTGTGTGGTCTTCAGAGAATGTACTTGTTATAAACAAGACAAGGAATACTGTTTTCTGAATTGTATTCCTAGCGTGCCCCTACTCTTCCCCTGGTAGCAGGGGAGATGGCAGGGTTGTTGCTAAGCAGCAGCTGTCACCAGAAAGCTCTGTGTGTAATATTGTGGTAGTGGATTAAGTGCCATTGAAGTACATAGCTTCTGAAGCCTTTCTGTCCGTTCTCTGTTGAAATAATCTGTAACAACAGTATTCAGCCCAATGTATATAATATACATTGTCATCTCTCCACCCATCCTTATTGACTATGATGTCTAGTGAGTTAAGGCTGTCCATAATTCTTGAAGTTAGTATTCTGAGGAAGTTTGGCCCTTGAGCCTGGCTGGATAGTGCTGGAGTAAAAGTCTACCTGTACTAACTTGCTACTTACTAATATGACCCCTAGTCCTAGCACTAATGGAGCTACATTAAGAAAAACAAAGTATCAATATCTCCTTGCCTTCTTTTCCCATTGGCAAGCTTTTTTTCTCTTCACAGATGGAGTTGTTATGGCCAGCTCCCAAAACACTGTTTGCAGAAAATACTTTTAATTTTTTTCTACTTGTGAGAAAATTATTTCAACAAAGTATCTTTTCATTTCCATTTCTATGGGCATAACTAAACATCGATGCAAAATATTTTTATACTTTACCGATTTCAAAAAATGCAGTATCTTGAAAATGGTAATAGTGCAGTAGCCATTTTGCTAATGTTGTGTAAACACAAAATGCCATTAACCTTCAGTGAGACTTAAGAAATTAGGTTCAGATAAGGGAGAATGTCCCTGTCTATTCTTTGTGCTGACTGGGCAGAAGGCAATGGAGATCCAAAAGACTTTCATGGAAATTGGAATGACATTGTCCACAAACAAATCAGTCCTCTATTGTAGGAAATCCATTTAATGCACATTTCAGGCAGAATAGTGTTGGCTCCATCTGCACATGTCAATAAGTCTTTCAAACTGCTCTGAGGTGTTAGGAAAGTTTAATTGCTTTTTTTCAGAAAAGAAGTAATTATTTTCCTTTTGCTCATTTATTTGTGCTTCTTCTGTCTTGGAGAGGTACACCTTTGTTAAATTGTGTTGCCTGTGTGTCCATATAGCAACTATTGTGTTTGGATGCTAATCTGATTTTGGCTTCTTGCTATTCTAGCATTGTAAGAGGGAACTAAGATTAAGAAATAAACAAAATTTGTGTCTTTAAGGGTGGGAAAAGGAAAAAAAAATCCAAAAGAATATAAAAACAGTTCCCCTCCCCAACTCTGATGATACAGTTCTTCCAGTTGTTTATGTCTTTCTAAATAGATGCAGAGTTTTACACCGCTGCTCAGTCACTTGTCTTTATAAAGCATTCATTGCTTCCTACAATGCTGGTCATTAAAAGTGCAAATACTCAGATCATCATACTTCGGGAAAAGCAAATCACAACACATAGTCAGGTGATGTTATAGTGTTTTCCAGTTTTCTGGCACCTGGTAGATATGGGTACAATCACCTCTGATAGCTATTGCTAAGACAGAAATTTGTCTGGCAGCTCACAGTCTATTAATGTTTGTATTCACATAGACTCATTCGCAAGTGTAACAAAAAGCAGAAAAAAACCCCCAATACATAGAAAATGAGGTTGAAGTGTCCCATGTATATGTTCCATGATTTATCTGTTTATTTTTGGAACCTTAAGTTAGGTCTTAGATTTTAGTGTAAGGTCAAACTAAGATTGAGCAGTCTTCATAAATGCCAGAGTGAAAAAGAATACACACAAAATAAAACTAGAAGTATGCTGGCATGAAAAAAACTCTGCTGATCGTAGCTGGTACAAGAATATATGCTAGGGCAATAAATTAGCCAGAGTCCTTTCCAGAGTCTCTTCATATTTCATATTGAGTATTTGTTTCCATTTGACTTGGTGAAGAAGGTCAACTTGGAAGTAGCAACCTGTGAAATTGCCAAGAATCTACAGCCAGACAGTGAAAACTGATGTAACGCTCTGATGTTAACAGAGAGACATTGTGGTGACTACTTATTATCAAAGTTTACTGATTTGCATTCCATCTCTGTTAGTTTTATGTCTTTGCTGACACTTGTATCTTTCTGTGAATGTGTGCTTCTGCCTTGTGTAGCTTCCCAGTATTTGAATGTGTTGGTGAATTGAAGTTGTACATTTATTCTCTCATGTAAGGTAAAAGAAAGCAAGCAGAAAGTGTATTAGCAATTATAGAGAAATACACTTGCTATATTTGTAATACTTGTTGAACCACATTTTGTGGGCATGTGTGGTGCCCAGCTATAAGCTATGGAAAGTAAATGAAAATTGATGCAACTATCGTGACAATAAGAGAAAAAATAGCAGGAGAAAAAAAATTATACTTAATCTCCTATTCTTCACAGACACTAGTGCAGCATTTGCTTCTCTGCAATGTAAGATTGCTGTGCCTGCACTGTTGTGTCCCTCTTGTGTTTAGTCTCTGCTCTCCATTCCCTGCCCAGCCTAAATTTGTGTCTTTGTGGATATGATCATACTGTCCAAGGAATATCTACTAATTATTGAGAAAGTAGCTGATTATCTTGTGAACAGCATTTCTCAGTGGACCTGTGTAACTTTCCTTCTGAAGATCCTGATAAAAGAAAGTGAAATATAATAGAAGTCTCTGATGCTATCTCTTTTGAATGAAGCTGGACATCTTTTCTTTCCAGCTTCCTCCTCACCCCATCATCTTTTGTGATGAGTGATTTTTGAATTTACATTTTAAATGTACCACAGCTCTGCATGAGAATAGTCTAATTGGTGTTTCTTCCAACTTCTGATGTTGGTGGTTAAGAAATAAAACTTGAAAATGCGATTTCTATCACCTTAGTTCCCATTAAATTTGAAAATTAGCCTCTATCATCTCCCCAAAGTTGTTAAAGGATGCAGCAACATTAGTACATATTTCTACTTTGTCTTACCATTGCAGTGAAACAGTCAAGCCAGTACATAGAATTCAGGTCACACCAGAACATGCAAGTGGCAAATGCCAAACAAAGTGCACACAGAGCTTTCACTTAAGTCATTATATGAAGTTATGCCTGTAAATGCCACATTAAAAAGGATTTGATGCAGTGCTTATTTCTGTATCAAACCAGAAATATTGAATTGTATGCAGTCTCTATTTATGCAAAAGAAGGGAAAACTAATAAAAGTATTATGCCTTGGAATAAGGATATGTTGCTGACTCTGATGTGGATATTGTCTGGTTTGGAAGCATACTTGTAAGTTGACAGGTATTATTTTGCAATACCCTAGCATGGAATATTTGTGCTCAGCTGCACGAAGTCTGAGTCAAGACTGTTTGTTGTAAGAATTCATCTACTTCATGATTTTTTTCATGTTTTCAAGAATGGGTCGCAATCACTTTGATGTGCAATGAGAGACTGACCTTTTTTTGAGTGGAAGAGTTCCTGTGATTTACTTGCATGTTTACTTCTTTTGGGGGCTTGGGTTTTTTTAATTGTTGTTTTATTTTGGGGGTTTTGTTTGTGTGTGTTTGTTTGTTTTATGGCAATTTCCTGATGCCATCTTATTTACAAGGTAAATGGAAGAGCTGAAAACATTGGGTGATATATAGGGAATTTACCTAGAAATAAAACACTGATGTTCAGTGGAGTAGGACACGTGTTCACTGAAGAAAAAGAAAGAAAACAGTTCATGGTTTTGTTTTAGTAAGTGTTTGTTTGCTTATACAGTTTTTGATGAATGATTCTATTCATTTTAGAATGAATGAATAGAAATATATTTTATTTCTACTAATAATATGGAACTTCTTACTTAGTTTGATAAAACTCTGTATATTTCCCGTGTCTCTTTATATATTTATATATACTCTTTATATATATTTTATATACTCTTTATATACTTTATATACTCTTAATATACTCAGATCCTCAAGTAATGTTATTTGGAGTGATGCTGTCTAGTTATCCAAAATTTTGGCTTCTAGGATTATGGATCTAACTTTGAGAAGCTATGTCTGTTGGGAGCTGATGGGATTCAACTCACCAATTGGGGCAAAACCATCTTTGCCAACAAGCTGGCCAGACTTATAAGGAGAGTTTTAAACTAATCTGGGGAAGGAGGAAGAATTTTAAGTAACAGGGAAAGAGACAGGGGCTGCTGTTATATTAGGAACCAATGGAGATATAGCTATGAAAAATTGTTCCTCTAAAAAGGTGACATGGTCAATAATCCAAACTGAATAGTCTCTATACCAATAAATGTAGCACGAGTAACAAACAGAAACAATTGGAAGCCACTGCACAGCTAGAAAGCTATGATTTGATCACTGTTACTGAAACTTTGTGGGATGAATTACATGACTGAGTGCTGAAATCAATGCTTATAAACAGTTCAGAAGGGACAGACAAGGAAGGAGAGGTGGGAAGTTGCCTTCTATGCAAAAAAAAGTGATTGCACAGAACTGACTTTGAAAAATAGTGATGGACAGGTTAAGAGCTTATGGGTGAAAATTAGAGGCTGAACTAACAAAGGAAACTTCACGGTTGCTGTTTGCTAAGGGCTGCCTGATCAAGTGAAGGATGTTAATAAAACATTCTTATTTCAAATACAGGAAGCATCATACTTGCAGGTTCTGATCCTTTTGGGGGACTTCAGTCACCCTGACATCTGCTACAAAAGCAATACAGCAAGCTGTAGACAATACAGAAGGCTCTTGGAGTGCGTCAAGGATACTTTCTTAATCCAGATAATAGACAGTCCAGCCAGCAGAGAAACATTGCTGGAATTGCTGCTTGCCAACACAGGTGAATTAGAGATGCCGAGAGTGGTGGCAGCCTGAGCTGCAGTGATCATACTCTCATGGAATTCACAAGGGGTATGGGCCAGGAGAAGAATAATGTCAAGACTGAATATTACGAGAGAGAACTATTGGTTGTTCAAGGAATGAGTGGATGAGACTATGGGAAATTGCACTCAGGGATAAAGGAGCATAACAGAGATGGCAGCTGTTTGAGGAGATTGTTCTTAGAGCACAAGGGCTTTCAAATCCTGAGTGTGAGAAATCATGCAAGGAAGGCAGGAAACAAACAAGGCTGGGTAAGGGCCTCCTGATCAAATTGAAGTGTAAGAAGGAAATGCACAGGCAGTGAAATGAGGGGCATGTACCCTGGGGAAAAAAGCAAGACATAATATTTTTTGTAGTTTTCTTAAATATCTTTTGATGATGTCTTTGTAGCAGCAGCATGTCTGTAGAGTTGTAGATCTCCCAAAATCAGTTTTAAAAAAATGAGTAGTGCCAACTCAGGTCTAATTTTCCTGTGGGAAAGATAGTACTTGTAATGATTTGAGTTTTCGTTAAATGTATTAATGCACTTTGGAAAGATAAACACATAATGCATTTTCATGCATATGGATAGTTGTCAGTAAGAAAAATCCTTCTCCACTTGGACACTTTTTAGGTCATATTCAACCTTGGTATTTGGCAGTGTATACTGGAAAGATGTATTAGTTATGTACCATAACATAGATAAAATCTTGGAGAGAGATGAAAAGTAGAAAAGAATCACATCCATAGAGGTTCTAGTTGCCTAATTTTTACTTGGGAACCTTGTCCAGATGGCTAGGGCAGTGATACAAAAGCTCGAATTGCATACAGTGAGTGATAACTGGGTTGTCCAGAATGCAGATGTGGGTCTGCTCTCTAGACACTATCATATAATATACATTATTTTAGCTCTGAATAGCTTCAACTGTTGTTGAATTCTAAAAGGCTTCTTATGAAGACTTTAATGAGGACGGATTTCTGCATGCGTCTTCTTCAGAGATTTTCTAACCTGACCAGCTTTTACTTGGAGATACCTTAAATTGCACTACAAATTTGTCTGGTGTGTGTCTGGCCACCTAAAGAACTTATAAAAGGTGAATAGAACCAAAACTGTCCTCTGAAATCTAAATTTATTTTACAGTTTAGCATTGATTGATTTTGTCAGAACATGGGCTGTACTGTTCCTCAGTGCATGTTTCTGGAGGAAGACAGAAAACAAGCAGTGTGTATTCAGTTCCTGAGATAGTGATACAGAAGCTTTAGTATTTCATTCACAGCCTACATCCTAAAATGAGTGGAAAATATGTGTAAACTCTCTCATTTCTAATTTCAGGGTAGTAAGAAATGGAAAAACTGCATAGGGGCCAAGTCAGATCAAATATATGTTATTGTGTCTATCCTTAGTTAAATAATAAGTTATTAAGAAGTGAGCTAAGATGTCCTGAGACAAACTTAGCATGACTGAAGGCAATTGTAGTTGCACTTGTGTCTGGAAAAGGGAAGAGAGATAAATAAATCTGATGTGTGGAAAATATGTGTTAAATTTTAGTGTGTTAGATTCTGCAGTCTTCTAACTTTCCTTCTTCCTCTTTGTAAACCAGTGTTTATTAATCAAAGTCCACATGAACAGTTTGCTGATTATGAGACCTTGTTACAGCCTGTCTGTGCTCACAAACATCGATCACCTTGGCAGCCTTTAAGTGGATGTTGTGGTAAGGACACCGAATAAATGTATGGACAAGCAGTACCTTCCTCACTGATTACTGGGGCTGCTCAGGACAGTCCTGGAGTGCACAGCAGTAAGATCAAGAGGGACTGATACTCAGTGCTGTAGGAAATGTCTACTCCAACACATGCTTCCTGCTTAGTTTGCAAACCATCTAGCTTTAGTAAAAAGGTTTGCTCAGGGTGAAGTATTATGGCAGGTTTTTGCAACATTTTCTGTGGTGGTTATATCCAGCCTTTGTTAAAGTTGGAACATTGTGTTTTAGTCCCCGATTTGCCGAAACAAACCCCAAAACCCACAAAGAGTATTGAAGCAGGTATGTTCATTTACAGCACTGGGGCGCATGGGGGATAATCCAACCTTTCATGCCTGCCCATTGCCTTTGTTCAGCTCCTTTTATGAGATATAATATTACATATGCATTAGCTGTATTACATATACATTATTGTGTTACATATGCATTAGCTGTGACAGAAAATTCCAGAAAAGTGGGTGGGGAGAACATTAACATACACCACTTTATAACTCCGCCTCAGAATGCCTCCTTGGGGTCTTCTTTTGGGGGTCTTTGTATGAAGTAAGAAGTCTTCCTCGGCTCTAAACTTTTCACCTTTGCTAAGAACTGCTGAGCCAGCACTGTCCAATTATCCCAAAACCAGTATCATCTCTAGGAGCTTCTCTTTATCAGTTTTCAAGGTCCCCCTTCTTAAATCTCAAAGCTCCTTATCAAGACTTCAAGTTTTTTTTGTTCCTGTTAGAATTCTCATTATGAAGTTAACCATATCCTGTCTGTAAGTTAGCATTAGCAAGCAAGGCCCCATTCTAATTTAACAGTATTCTATCTAAAATTACCTCTAGTATGCAAGTAAAACTACAATCTTTTGTATCATGCCTTATCATCCCCTTTTAGACCACGGGGACTCACAGGCTTTGAAAGTTCATCTTTCTTTATCTAACTTTTTATTGAACAGAACTTATAGCTGTCAATAATATTGGGATCAACCCACCATTTAAGTTTTACTTAAAGGCTTAAACAATTTCTTAGGCTAAATGATTTTATTTTTGCTCTGGGGAGTGTGGTTGGATCTTTTGGAACTTAAAATTGAATGGGACTCATATAAAGTAGGCTGAAGTGTTTAGTTAAGACTTCAATTTTGTAGTTCAAATAGTATAGTTTTAATAATTGACTGTAGGTTTCTAGTACTACTTTTAAGGAATGTAGGAAGACAGGACTGACATATGAAAGACTGGCAGACAGGACTGACATATGAAAGACTGGTAGATTAAGATATTTTAAAATTACATGTATAGTAGTGTTATTATTATTTATTTTGAAAAATGTTATGCATGCATATAATAATCTTACAGTTTACTCCACAATTTGTGGTTTAATATTTAGATATTTAATTCTGAAGTTCTACACCAAAATATTTGCTATTATATAAGTAACACATCTCAAATTGAAAGTTAATCTGTGAGAAAGCTTAATTAGTACTTAAGAAAACTCTTCCTCGTTGAGGTTTGGGGTTTTTTATTGATAACTCTAGAATATCTTTATCTTTAATTTCTCTGGAACCAGTCCCTCTTCTGGAAGTTCTGTGAAGATTTTTTATTGCTGCTGGCTTTGAGAGAAAACCTGGGATAAAAAAGCCTTGCTGAAATGTTCGTTTCAAGGAGATAATTTGGTATGTTGCCAAAATAAACAAAGTGGAAAATGACAGAGTCACAACCACATGCTGAGCTCATCAGAGGGTTATAGACTGTGTTCCAGACACTTGTGTCTGCCAGTAAATGCTATTGAAAGTAGAAAAAGGAAGGTCATAATACTAGATTCAATTTGAAAACTAATAGTCTTCTGGTGTTTTTACACTACCCAAGATATCATTTTAAGTGCTGTTTGCTAGCATGCAGTATTACCACAGGATTGTAACAAAGCACCAAAGATTTTCATTGCTTCATTTTAGAAAGACAGTTTAAAATAATATAGACAAACCAGCTCCCTTTCTCTGCAAAATTTCAGCTTTCTCTGTTATGCTTGTCTGTGTTTTCAAGGTCTAAAAACTCTTCCAGAGCATCTGTATACTCTGTTTTGGTGCAGTAAGATCTCTTTTTAAGCATTATGTCTCTCTCTTCTGAGTATGGGACTTGTTTCTCCCATGAGACCTGTTTTTAAGTCCAGTTAAGCAGTCCTTCAGATAGAGTTCCCTTTTGCTGCTCCCCCCATTGCATTTTTTGGAACAGAATTGTTAATATTTTCACTTTTATCTGCTCTTCATGGAAGTCTTTAGAAAGACTCTCGCATACATTATGTGACGTGCTTAGAAATGGTACATGGACTGTGGTAGTTTCATAGTGCATGGCATGGAGATTTTATAATTCTGTCAGAACTACGTGTTTTTGCAAAGGTTAAGGAACAGGAACTCCTCAGGAAGACTGAGAAGATGATTAGAAAAAACAGCAAAAGCTTATCTACTTATTTTCATAGAAGAGGTATGTGTACAGTTTATGACACATTGGGAAAAGATATGAATATAATTGTTTAGCTCAACACCAAATAAACAATTATCCAAGTATGTAAATAAGATGCTATGGCCCTGTTTTCTTATCCCTGGCATATTTCATAGTTAAATTCTCTCTTGCAAGCTTGTGTAATTATAGTGCAACCTGTATGGTCCATATGATGACTTTCAACAGTGAAAGAAGATTACTTCCTCTGCCGTTATATTTTCCACAGATGAAACATTAAAACTATTCTGTGAGCTGTGTGCTACCTCTTAATTCATTGTCTGGGTATCTGAAGGTGATGGCATTAAAAAAATTCCTAATACATCAGATATTCAGCAGCACCTTGTCTTGGATGTTTCTGTTACAGTCTGTGAACTGCATAGTGCATTTCAAAATCAACACCACTGAGCAACTGATGAGAGTCAGAGAAAATCCCATCTTAAACTGTTTGCAGTCATGGTGTTTCCCCAGGTACTATAACAATTGTGTCCAAAGGTGTTATTTTTTAAGCTTACATTCCCATGAGGTGTTGGAAGCTTGTTGAAGGTGTGTTTTCAATTTCAATCCTTCACCATGGAAAGCATTGTTATTCTTTCATCTGGCATTCAGAGCAGATTAGGAAGTCTTCTTTTCAGAAAGCTTCCTGAAAAGAGGGCATATACTGAGGGTAAAATTTGCAGGATTAAGGAAGAACAACATAAAGGAAACCTGTAAAGGATTATCAGACTTTATAGTGTGACACTGGTTTATTTTATGTGATTTGTGTTTGCAAGTGTAAATATAATGAAGGCATCCTTTAAAGATCAAATGGTAGATATAAATAAAAAAGGAG